>JBBDHI010000008.1:14958855-14974056 GCA_037177115.1 Craterocephalus stercusmuscarum
ATCTTTGATTTGGGATAGTAATGATGCTGGATAAGAACTTGATCATCAATTTTGGATTATTTTATTTATCATTTGCTACCAGTCAGAACAAGTATTTTCATTTGGTTTGTTCAACTGTTCTCTAATTTTGTCAGTGTGGTATTATTCCATGATTATACGTAATTTTCCATTTTCAGATTAACGTGTATCCATAGGGCAGAGTTTTACGTTTGTGCATCAACAGAAATGTCTGTATAGTTAATGGTGAATTTGATAGAAATATAGTTATCCCAAGACTGCTTGTTTTAAAAATGTATTAGTTGTGTTAAGATTGTTTTTGAACTTTGATGCTATATTTGAGTTTAGATAGCGCTGTCATCCGATAACTTAATGTTATTTTAGAGCAGACACCTCATGCCTACCAGAAGGTCTATCTGTTGATCAAAACTCAATAGCTGGCTCTGTTACCAGACAGTTTGATGTTACACACACATTGCATCATTAAATCATTACATAACCTTGATTTAACCAGAAAAAATCACATTGGGATCAAACATGTGTTTTGCAAGTGCAAAATCAGCACAAAAAAGAGCATTACTACAACACCAACCACTGTGAATGGTTCCTAATTTCTCTGTGTGTGGGAAGAGGTTTATATGTACACACATACGTGTATGTGTGTGTGTGTATAGTCACAAGATAGTGATTCCCATCCCTGTTTTCAAGCACCACCAGTAATAGTGGCTGTGTGATTGTTGTTCGCTGACTTTACCATTATGGTTTGACCCTAGCTTGCTGTGTGCTTGGCATCCTTGTCTCACAGGAAACTAACATCAACCTGGTGTGACTGTTTATCATATCTTCTTTTTGCTGGCTTCAAGCTACCAAGCTTTTCTCGTCTTTCTTCTTCCCTCCACTTTGGGGTTGGGCTTCCTTGGTGTTTCACTCTAAATGTTAAATTCTAGCTTTATCCTCATAAACTTTAGTGTGGCAAATTTTCAAACTTTTCCCAGCCTGCACCTCTGCTGCTGTGTGTCATTTGGAAGTTAACGTAGGAAGAACAAAACCTCAACTATGGGAGCCAACAGGGAACAGCAGCACTGGAAGTTTATGAGAAGATCAATTTTTCTTAAAAAAAAAAAAAGATCTTTAGAACCACAAATTTGAATTAAATGAAATGTGCTTTTCTCCCAGACTTACTTAAATCTATAGTGTAGCTTCAACACAGAATTAATAACTCATAAATAAGAATAAGATACAATCTTTGTGTGGTTCACCTACTTAGCATAAACATTGGCTTTTTACCAGATGTAAACAGCTAAAAATGAGGCAGATTTGTTTCACTCTGGAATAAAATAGATGAACATCAAACAAAACTCTCTCACCAAAATCTTGTAATACACACTGTAAGCATTTCATCTAACTTCCTGAGACAAAATGAAGCCTTCCTAACACGCTCTAAGTTGTCCTTGTAGGGTATTTTGACTACTGAGCTTTTTCGTTAAGTCAGCCTTCCTGGCAGTCAAAATATTAAAACGTAAGCCTAGATATTTTTAAAATGTTAAGGTAGCATTGGATCCCAGCATATTTGAGCTGAAAACAGTCCAGAGTACGAACACGCAGACACATTTATGTGCTTGTGCAAATGTGTCACACTGTGATAATGTAGGAACATCTTACTTATTTCCCATGCAAATGCACCTCATCTTCTTATCACTTTTACACAAAGTACAGCTTGATGCATTTCACACATCAACACATCCTCAGTCCCTGAGGGGAAGACAACCCCCTCTTACGCCCCTGTGAGAGCTGTTTGTGTGAGAACATCTGGGAATTTTGTAAATATGGTTTATAACATAAAGAGGCTACTAATCAAGGATCGGTACTTTAAAAAACTGTATAGTTTAAATAGGCTTGAACTCTCCTGAAATGATACATTTTGTGTTTCTCAGAGCGGTACATCCTCAGATGGGAACATGCATCTCTTAAAGGTGTATCCAAGTAATGCATAGAAAAATGTGAAGCACTTAGGTAAGTGCAGCAAGCAGCCTGTCACCCGTGGCCTTTGCCACCTTCTAGATAGGCTTGTGTACCACTGCCAGGCAGCTGGCTTAACGTAGTCTGTCACTTTGGATCTGAGTAATCACTTGAAGTTATCCACAGAGACATCCATTGAGAAGTAAGAGTGATGAAGAAATAAAGGAATGGGATGGTTTATCAGATGAAAGCAGCATGTCGTTCTCTAGCCGTAAACCACACTGTAAATTAAATGCTTTTTGACATTGTGGGTGTTATCAAGCAGGACATTATTTGTGACTATTTGTGTCCCAGACGTAACAGCTGGTGGAAGAGGACGGTACAGTAGGTAACAGCTGGCCCTATTAGGCTAAACATACGTACATACGTACACACAGACACACAGACACACAGACACACACACACATTTCTTTTTTTTTTAAAAAAGAAAACCAGCTTCCTTATCTCTAGTTTGATCTTCAAATTACCATTTTATTGATTTCACTTAAATTGCAACACCAGAGATAATTGGTTAGATACATCTTCAGATTGTCTTGTATCCAGATTTGAAAGATCCATTTCTTTTTTTAGTTTTTTAGTTTTATTGCAAAATACAGACCAAACAAGAAGGATGCTGCAGATTCAAGAGCTCGGCATGGGCTAAGAAGCATAAGTTACTGAGTCTTGCCAGTACATCACATCTGTTATCGCCTATAGAAAAACAATTGTGTGCCTAATGCATGTGAATGCTCTGATGCGACTTATGTGGGTCATGGATGCCCTACGGTGCAACATGCCCAGTGTTGAAGTGGAGGTGTGCTAATGTCAGGTAGCATTTAGCAGGGCACCGTGATTAACAAGGGATGTGTTGTTATTAGTGAGATGGTCCAGAGGAATGATCTGTTTTAATGAAAATGCCTTTTTGGGTGGGAGGAATTAAAGGGGGCAACAGCAGGACATCAAGCTGTTAGTTGTTAGTGTGTCACTGATAATGGCAGCAGAACAAGAACAATATGCATGCTGATTTATCCCTCTATGAATCTTGACATTTAATTATATATTTGCCTAATTTTGTGCATGAAAACCTTTCAAGCAGGGCCAGAAATTCACATGAGAACTCAACAAAATTGTTCTTTACAGTCCTCTAATTATATTAAAACATATTTGATTGCTTTCCTTGAACTTGAAACTTTCTTTTCACTTTTTATAGTGATGCAATTTACCAATCCCCTTTCGCGGGCCACTCACACACCAAACTGACATGAAGAAGCTGCATTGACAAGTGGCGCCCTGCTGAGTCTCCTCACATCACCAGTGTTTGAACACACAAAATAGCTCTTTGACACACCATGAAGTCAACTTTCAACTGGCAAACAGGACATACAGTCTGCACCTGTGCAAGGCACAGCTCACAGAGAAGGACAGTGGAATGAGCATTATTACAGTAACGGAAGCAGCTAGTTTTAAAAAGGAAACAGTATCATGTTCTCTCTGTTTTCAATGCCATACAGAGCTGGTCTATCCTGAGCCTTGATTATTAGCCGGCTTTCACTGCCTGGTATTCTCTTTGTGATATTTACCTATATTATAACATTTGAGATATTTTACATGTGCTACTCTGAGTTTGGTCATGCTGCTCAAAAATATGTGCATGCCAAGCACAGGCTGGTGCCAGATAGGGAGAAGTGTGCTACTTTTAGAAATACAAAGAAAAAACAAAACATAATTTAGTCTATTTGCTTTGAGGCAGCAGCTCTGAGTACCCAGGCCTGATGATGCTTTCAGGTTCATATTGAAAGCGGTCTGTCTGTATGTTACTGAGAGACTTGGCAGCTTACAATCTGGTACAGTAGGAGAAAGCTGCTGAAAGGCTGGAAGTCAGGCTTCTTTTTTTTTTTTTTTTTTTTTTTAACAACTTTTCTGCATTCACTACATTCCACTATCTGTGTGGGTCCATATACTACAAACGTAATAAGATGTCATTGTTGTAAAAGTGTGCAGGGATCTCCCACAGTATAGATTTGCAGGATTCTGTGAAATTAGGCACAATTCCTGCAGTTCCCCACTGAAATATATTTACTAAAGGCGTTTTCGAATTTGTTTTCGAATACTGACACATAGCACGAGTATCAAATTTATAAGTAGAAGCATGTAGCAAACATTAATATACTGTTTTGGATTTAAATGATTGGCACAAAGGAATATGCTAATCTACTCATGCAGAGGGGGTCATGTATCAGACTTATCGCAACCATTTTAGACCCAAAATTATATTTTCAGTTGCATGTGTATCAGCTTTTCAAAGTACATGGGTGTTCTCAGTGCTTTTGTTAAACATTTACAGGATTGTATTTATTATTAAAATATATTTTTTAAAAGATCTTGGTAATGCTTAGGCATGCAAATCTTAAAAGCTGTGTCTATATGAGTTTCATGGCTAGCGACCTTATTAATACAATGTATCTTTGCAGGGCAGCTTATGATCTGAGTTTATTATCATCTGTAAAATGTTTACGCTGCATATTTTAACTGAAGACTCTGCAGAGATGGAAAGTTTTGCAAACGCCAACAGCCAAATATGCTGTGTTCAAGAGCACCTCTAAAAATGATTGCACTATAATCCCAAATCAGTAAGTGTGCAAGTGATCAACTGATTTAAAGATTATTTGATGCATTGTAGCGTCCTTATTCTTCTATTTGTTTTTACTGATGAAGCAGTTAAGATACGTAACTATTAACAGGGGGCACATCACATTGTTTAAGGCAACCGTACAGCAGCAAGAGAAAACACGGAAAAAAGTGCACATTTGAATAGAATAATGTATGTTAAGTATATCTTTATGTATATATGACCTTTTCAAACATGGGAAGCAGAAACTACAACTAAGCTGTTTCCCCCCCGTATAGAAAATACTGTTGTGTAACCACCTGAACATATACAATATATATATATATATAGAAAAATTATTGGCCTGTTAATTCATTTGGGTGTGGATATCTGATTGTGTTACCTTAAAACCTAAGCGATTACTAATAAAAGATGCATGTTCATTTGTCTTGAATTTCTGATATTGGTTTGTGTTAAAGCAATAGGGGTGCACACATGGGTTTTGGAGCCCAATGTGGATGGGGAAACTGTTATTTCCTGAGCCTATGGGGGGAAGGAAGGAAGGAAACTATCTGGCTACATCACACGCACACTGGCTATGTAGTATTCCTCCTCCTTCATACAGTAGGTCTAGGAATAGACTGGCTTCTGTATATGAGCACACCCACCTTGCAGGCAGTGACTATTTTTAAATTCACATCTTGTAGATTCCCTATAGATTATGGTTTATCTGACCAGAATGAGTAACTTTGTTGCTGCTCAAAATAGTTCTTGTGTAGGTGGCGGGTCATGCATTTGGAATATGGCAAATATCTCCTAGAATTTCCTTCCTCTACTGCACAGTTACCAGGAGATCCTGATTTTCTGTGGTCCTCTCCTGTAAACAGGATGCTCACGTAGGACTCCCACCCATCTCGTTGTTTCCTCTATTGTGCAGTGTCATGACTAGAATGAAAACTGCGTCTCAATCCAGTCATTCCACATCCATGTCAGATCGTCACATGTTCCAACATCCGTGCATGAGCAGCTCGCTTTTATCTCAAAATCAACCCAAAAAACTTCTGTGTATTGTTCTCTCTGGAATTTTTTTTTTTTTATCAGAGCAGGTAGATGGAAAGTCTCCAAACATGGAGACTGAAACGTTGTAACTCTGACTGTGTATGAATTACTGTAGTTGAAGGGTAGTAAGAGAAGCTGAGGTGTGTATTTGTACATGTGCTTGCGTGGGAGAGAGCACGCTCCAACAAAAGGCCTAAAAATAGTAGGAATATGTCCATGAGACATATTGAGGCTAAAAGCTTGTGAATAATTTGTCTCATGCAACACATATTCTCTTCATAAGCTCAGTTATGGAAATCTACTACTGCTGGTAACCTCTGCCAGCTTGCATGTTGGAAGGGACCAGGGGAACCAGTCTGCCCCATTACCCCAGTTGGGTTGTCTGTCTGCTTGTAAGACATCACATGGATTTGGATGGCATTTGGTAGACAGATTTGGGCCTCCTCACATTTGCATTAAACTACCTCTAGCAACAATTCGTATGCCTAAAGTAATCATGTGATATCTTTTTGCTATTATTTCTTTCATCATTGCTTGTTTAGCCTTGGAAATTGAAGAATATATAGTCTGTTATATTTACCCATCGCCTTGTGAAGCTATTTTGTGTGCCCCTCTGGTCACAATTGGTTAAAACTGTTTTAGACATCTGATATTCCAATTAACTGAATAAATTAATAAGAGTTTGATTTGTAATTGAGTGGTAATTATTTTACCTTTATGATAATAATGAAGTTATGCATGAAATATTGCTCCGCAAAAATGGTTTAATCCAGATGATAAACTGGGTAAAGAAATCAAGCCTTTCCAGCCTGTACCTCTACCACTGTGTACAGATCATCGTCATAACACAAATGCCCAGTCGTTTAACAGCTTTTCCTCTAGAGTAGATGGTGGTAATAAAGTCCCTTTAAAGAGCGATAAAATCCTGCAGTTTCATTTGCTCCCTTCACACTCCACTTGTTTCAGAAGTGCAATTAAATGAGTTTGAATATAAGCAGTAGAAATGACGGGAACTGAAGACTATATGTCTCTTTTTTGCAGATATTTGGGGTGAATCCACTGCCAAATTAGATTTCGGCTTTATGTTATAAACTTGAATATGCAGCATAAGAACAATGGCGCATTACAGATCTATTGCATAACCTGACAGCTCATTCGTATTCATTCATATTTACCTCTAGATTATCATTGCTGGTTTCCAACTGCTGCGGTGAAATTTAGGCTAACTGCCAGAAGACTGAGACAAATTATGACAGAAAGGTGTGCTTTAATGCTCCTTAGGTAATACATTATGGTACACTGCCATATAAAGTGCATTATGGTGTTTCAGCTTTTTGTGCAGTATAAATTACGACAGCATATTTACATTGGAATTGCCGTAAGAACCCATTTGACTTACATTGGTTCGCAATTTGATTTTTACTTTATATCATTGTTGTCTGATCTATGGAGTATAAGAGTGCCCTTTTCATTTCATATGGGATGAATATCGATGTTGAAAAACTGCAGAGTCATGCAATGCATGTTGTTAGGAAGATGTGACGTGTCGCCGACATATTTGGCTTTATGGTCAGTCGGCTGAATCTTTGCACATGCACTACACTATGCAGTGCTTGACATTTGTTCTTCTGTATTTCCTCTTTCAATGTTTAGATCTACCAACACATCTGGACATTTTAGATGATATCTGCATTTAGCAGTTTGGTTTTAAGTTACATACTCAGCTTTTTGTCAGATATCATTTTCAAGTCAGTGTTGATCACGTTTTAAAGACACAATTGATTTGAACCCACATAAGAAAGTAAGGGTTCAGTTGCTGTTACTGTGTCTTTTAGACTGAACCAACTGCAGAACCAGGAACATTTAAAGGACCCTTCGCTGTGGGTGGGGGGGTCATACAATCTATGCTTGCTTAAGAAAACATAACTTTGTAGTATAGAGGAGAGAAGTTGTGTATACATTATTCAGCAGGGAGAAAATGGATAAAAGTCATAAACAAAGCTATGTTTGCATAAAGTCAGCTTTTAATCACTTTGGTTTGAAGCATGCATCATAGTTGTGGCTCATTTTGCCATGTTTTATGTGTTTAGACTTGTAAGCCTGTGAAATAATTTAAAATAAAAAAAAATCACATGACTTGCTTTGTGCATCAGTGCTTTTATTAAACATTTAGACTTCATGCGGTGAAATTTCAAATTATTAGAGAGTGCTAATTCACTAAGCTGAATAAGACAGGAGGCTTATTGCTACTCCTGATGATGATTCACGGTTAGAGTTACATTGGCTGTTCAAAGTAATAATATTGTAGGACCTCAGGTTTAACCGCACATCAGCTCGTATAGAAGCACTTCTGGACAGCAAAACCCTGCGTGCCGCTGTGTTGGATTAAGGCACTGTGCTCTACACTAGCATGCTACATTAGCCTTACAGTCAGCATGTGAAAGACCTGAATTATTTAAAGCAATGAGAGCGTGAGCAAGTTCACACTTGCTTACCCTACTGACTCTTTCTTTACCAACCCCCCACCTCCCATCCCCCCTGCTTTTGCTCTGTTTAGAGTGAAGTGATATATGTGTGAGGGAAACAGTGTAACAGACCAAACTGCAGGACACAAGACGTTCCCTATGACCATCTGTCGTTTGGAGAGAGAAACTTAATAAACCACGACATGAATCTCTTGGCCGAGTGAGACATTCCCAGCGCAAGATACAAAATCTATAGATAGAATAGAGAAATCTAAAGCCAGGCATTCGGACAGATAGAGCAAGAAAAAATGGCAGCGGAAAATACAGTGCGTGCCAGCCCAGAGAGGTTTTTGCGGAGGTGGAGGTAGACAGAAAGCAGGTGGATGTTTAGACAGAATGATAACGCCAACAGAACGCCTGATAAGCAACCTGACTGTTAGGTCTGGCAGGGTGATGGTGAAGTTAAACGACCAGGCGAAGAAGAGAGACGGACAGATGGGTAAAGCAAGCAGAGCATAATTTAGAAGTGCACCTGGTATAGAATTTAAGTGTATTCATTTAGGCTGCAGCACTGTGAATGTAAATCTGGACTATTCAATCTGTAAAAGTAGGACATCAAGGGCTGGAAATTATACAGTTTAAATCTTATGCCATGCATAGTGGTTGTGTGTGGTGGTGAGATTCCTGCTACGAATCAATGCTCTTTATCTTGTTTGGCTTTGGCTTTATATATTTTTGGTGACACTGCATAGCCAGCTTAACTGCACTAAAGCCCTGGTATTATTAAACAGATTTTATTTGGTGATGGGTCATTTAAAATCAACAGTACCTGATCCCTTCTCAAATTCTGTTGAAGAGTAGTCGGGGACCTATCATCTATAGTCAAATGAGTTAACGTCTGGGGCATTAGACTGCAGATATGCAAATAGCAGATATCTGAGCCGAGGCTTCTGGTTTTTGTGCTAGTAATTGTTTGAATGTTGATGAAATGTAAACTGGTGGGCTCAAATGTGATTGTTTGATATTGCTTACACCACAAAAGAACCACAAATGACACTTTAAAGCTTCCAGTACCACAGATGTAACAGTTTCCCTGTATGAAGATATAAATACACAGGGTTAAAGAGACAGACCATATACTCTGAGAGTTTTTCAAAATGGATTAAAGAGGTTTCTGTATGCCTGTGTGTGTGTAGGTGTGTGTGTGTGTATGTGTGTGTCAGACAGAGATACCGTCTATGACTTTTTTTCTGTGGTTTTTAACTTTGTGTTGCTTTTCGTATGAAATGTGCTAAATAAAATCCGATTTGATTTGTTATACTGTAAGTGGTTATTCGGTTTTTAGTTCTAACCACATCTTTTTTTTTTTCTTATTCACAGGAAAGCCCCAAAGTGTTGAGAGCTCAGAGCGGGTACAACTGTCAGGCACCTACAATGTTCGGAAAGGGAAGCTCCAGCTGCCGGTCAACCGCTGGACCAGACGTCAGGTTATCCTTTGCGGCACCTGCCTTATCGTCTCCTCTGTCAAGGAGAGCCAGACAGGAAAGATGCACATCCTGCCGCTCATTGGAGGAAAAGTATGTCACACTTAGGGTCACGCAGCGTTGTACTTTCCCTTGTCATCCTTGCCCTTTTTTTATTAGATGTCATTTGTGAAATCATTTATGCTTTAGATCGTAAAAGCAAATGTCATATCACCAGACAACGATCTGATTAAGTCAGTCTTCTTACCCTCTAGAAATGTCTCCCAGCGTAGTGACGCCATGTCACCTTAAACAACTGTTTGTCCTTTAATATGACATTCTGCAGTGCCTGTATTTTAGCTGGAGTTCAGATTAAGATGAAATGGCCTTATGATTAACGATTTTAGCACTCTGCAAAGATGTTTGTTCATTTCTAATCTTGATTCATGACACACTTTAATGCTCTTTGTGACTGAGCATTATAAACTCAGGCTACCCTGATCTAACTTTTGCCTTTTTGACCTTGATCTGTTTATTGCTGTGCGTGTATACAGTATCTGCTAAATAAGCTGACTTGTAAAAAGCATTATCCACTTGTATTCGTGATACAAAGGACACTTCATACCCTGCCACACCCAGTTCCTAAACATTTCACACACAACACGTGACTCCGCATGTGTTTGTATGGGGTGTGTTTGCGTGCTAGTGTTCTATTCAAGCCAGCCAGCTATTCATTCACAGAGAATATACGCTTAAGTGTGACTGAATGTCTAAAAAGCCCTTTTTTCATGCCATGACACGTGCTTTTTGCATACTTACATATGCCTTGCATGTTTTTACGCGTACTGTTTGCCTGAATCTGTCTTGCAGACATTTAATGTTTTTGTTTCATTTTGTTCCCTCGGCTTCTCCTTTTCTGCTTTGTTTTCATCAATTTTCTGATTCTATAGTCATGAAGTTGTTGTTTATGTTCTGTTTGGGGTCAGGGATGTTAATATTGCAAACTCATGTGTCACTCTTGTGTCTTTGTGGCTGCAGGTGGAGGAGGTGAAGAAACACAATCATTGTTTGGCCTTCAGCTCAGCGGGACCTCAGAGTCAAACCTACTACGTCAGCTTTGACAGCTTCACGGAGCACCTGCGGTGGCACAGACATGCTGCCAAGGTAGTGTGTGTGTGTGTGCTTGTGCATTACTTTAGGGAGAGAAAAGTAGAGCAAAAGCGTGGGCTCCCCAGGTGCCACATAGAAAGACAGCGTATATTAGTTCCATTCTATATGCTTAATAATACTAAGTCCATTGCACTCCTGTTATATAACCGCTAACTTTACACATAGGGTTGTGGAAACTGTAACCTCTTTGAAGTTTGTGAATTCATTCATATAAGCAACAACTTCTAAAACTACTAACTACTACCTTCTACTAAAAGTGCAAGCGGAAAAAAATACGGGACTCTTTGTGTGAACAACTTTCCCAAGAGTTGCTGGGAGATACAGGTTTAATTAAGAACAGCAGAGAGGCGGTGTGTATTGTAGATGTGTCATTCTCTGTAAGTAGAGGCTTAAAGAGAATGACTCCTCTGCTAATCCTGGTGATCTCCAATCCACAGTAAGACAAACCGTTTACAAATGCAAGGGATTCTGGTCGGGTTTCTAACTTCCCTAGAGCTTTGTGTCCTGTAAAGATCACTGCGGGAGTAAAGCAGGAAAGTGTGAAATAGATTCAAAAGAACCTCGGACTAATGGGAAACTTGCAGGAATCTCTAAAACTTGAACTAGAACGATCTTGATGGAGACACACCAGAAAATATAACTGAACAACAAACTCCTCATCAAACAGCAAGCATGGTGGAGCAGTATAATGGCGTGGGCCATTTTGCTGTCTCTGTGACAGGAAGGCTTGCATTCACTGAAATAAGAAAAGCTTTATCATTAATTTATACAGGGCAGAACAGTGGAGGTTGAGGGACATAACATCACAAACAGCATCACAAAGTAAATTCCACAACACTGATGAAAAAGACACAAACAAGTCACTCTGGGAAAGATCTCAACCCAGCTGAGATGTTTACCAAGGGAGGAATCAAACAAAAGTTTAGTGATTTATGTTAGTAGTTGTTACTTAAAAATCAGACTTTTTACTTAGAAAACTTTGTAATACCATAAAGCTGGCAAAGTTATTCCTGCTATTATGCGCCGCTGTCCAATCTGAAATGACTAACCCAAGTGTTCGGTGTGTTCACACATATAAACACCACTCGTGTCTCCTTCTGTCTTCCATTTGAACTCAAGTAGGCCGCAGCCAGAAAACCTCTTTTCTAAATATTAACAGGGACATGCATGTCATTGGCACCCAGAGGGCCACTCAGAATAGAAGCCTGGATAAAGCCAGCACGTGCTCCAGTGGTGACTGCTGAGCCTCAAGCTAACTCCTCTATAAAAGGCTTGAGTTCACAGACAGGATTTCACCTTTAAGATACCTTTAAGACACATCCAGTGTGCTGTCATTTCAATTCTAATCACTGCTCATGTTTCTGTGTTCACCAAATGACCAACACAGCCTTACTACACTTAGCATCTGCATTTAATTAGATTATGTATAGTTGAAATGGATCATTTTAGGTCACTTAACTCTTGGGCTTTTCTTCAACTCCTTCTGACTTTCTAGTCATAAGAAGATTGACGATGACATTTGACCCAAAGTGTCAAACCACAAATATAACATAAAGCGAATTAAGTCTTGTCTGGTCAGCGCAATCCTATTTAACTCCATGAACCTGTTTCGCTCATTCTTGTTCATCTCATCTCTACTTCTGTGTAGATGGTGTCCCAGAGAATCAACTCGGTAGATTTGTCCTGCTGCAGTCTGGAGCATCTTCCTTCCAATCTCTTCTACAGCCACGACCTCACCCACCTCAACCTTAAACACAACTTCCTGCCTGCAGACCAGCGCCTTCAGCAGCTACAGAGGTACAATGCCACCATACAGGAAACACATCTGACTTCAGAAGAATGACTTATTGAGAATAAAGGATTCTGGGTTCTTGAAAGACAATGCACACATATCTGAGCTTCGCGCCATTTAAAGGATGTTACATTAGTGTAGAATCCACCATCAGACATTGTCATGGGGGGTGGGTGAGTCAACGCGGTATGCTGTGACTCACTATCTCATCTTGAGGTGTAAATGATAGGACACAAGGGTACAGGCCAGTGTAAGCTACATGCTAACTTCTGTAGCTATTTCTGTGACAGTTTACATAAAGGTCTTTGAATTAACACGATTATATGTTTCTCTCCCATCTTTTGTGGGCTAGACAAATACCTTGCTACCAATTCAATCAGTTCCAGAGCCTTTACAAGTTAAACAGGTTTCAGAGTTATATTGATGGACTTGTTTGGGCTGTACAATGAGCTGACAGACATTGCACTCACTGTGCAGCATTACTCCAAACAGCAGGCATGGATGGTTGGTGTGGACAGTTTTAGTTTCGGTGGCAATTTGCAAGCAATCGACCTGAGCAGTCTAGGACTAGAGCCATTGGCACGCAATAACCAAAGAACCAAGCCAGGGCTGTACCAGGCCAGCCCAGAGGGATAGATGTGTCTGGAGGGAAGCTTTTAATGTGTGTGGCCTCCCTTACTCTTTTTCTCTGTGGGCACCATCTGCTGCATGCTTATCATGGTCCCAGATTAAAAGACCACAGGCGAGATACTGTATACTGTATGTGTAGTTATGCGTGTGTGTGTGTGTATCTTTGCGTGTTCTACTCTTTACACTAATAAACTTGCATGCTAGTCAGAGCATTTGTTTTATGAAGATTATTGATAGATGAATTGTAGTATTTACACGGGTGAACTGTGTGAATCTGACAGCTGAATGTGTTAACTACATGAACAGAATGGAGTGTGTGTGAGAGGAAGAGTTGCTTGCATGCATGCAACTGAAACTGTGACTGCAGGCTACTGATTTGGGGTCAGCGCTTTCAAAGTCTTGATACAGTATGTCATCTCCCCCCCTCTTGCATTTTGAGATGGCTGCATGACAGGGATGTGTGTTTGTGTGGCTGTCCGTGTATAATCTTGCACGCGTTTGTGATGTCCTGAGGAATGAGGTCAGGATGTTTGGATTTTCTGCCACAGTCATTTTATTTTGACTCGTCTTTATGATTTTTTTAATCCCTGGGATAATGACTGGTGTTAAAAAGAAAATCATGTTAGGGGAATAACTACTTTTATAAAGCTGAATGAGTTTTGGACAGCTCCCCTGCTGGTCAAGGGAGATAGCATCCATTCAGCCTTGCCAAACCTATTTAGGCTCATCCGCATTTGACCCAGCATGACAGAAAATGAGGTCAGTAATGAGAAAGAGATGAATAGTTTCGCTGAAAATAGAAGGGTTTTGACAGAAACATGCAGCGGAGTTTCTTGAGTATTCGTTTTCCTATGAGATGTTTTTGTCAAAAGAAATGCTGTCAAAAACGGGACTATTTCGTGTGCAGTCTCAGTGAATGTAGTGCATGGATTTTGATGTGGACTACTGTGTGAGGATGTCTCTGGCTTTCTCTGTCATCTAACATGAGGCCACGGTGCAGTGTATTCTTCCAAGAGGATTGGGACTTATGAACCTGCAGCATGCCTCACCCGCCTCACCCTCTCCTCTCTTGCCAAATACTAACTAGTGGGTGATTCGCCAATCAGATATGCATGATCAGTCGTTTGGGATACAAGCTTTTTCCTCTGGCATGGAGCTTTCGTCCCAGCATGCATCTCTCTCTCTTCGAGCCGAGGTCACCTCTTTCAAAGGGGAATGGCTGAAGTTCCATGAATCCAATTTAACCTTTGTCCTGTTTATTTACATATGGATGATAATTTAGAGAGTTATGTGGAACACAAAGGCTGACAAAAGTTGGAGTGGTTAAAACAAAATTTAGGATAGAAAGGGAAGCATGTAAGGGGTCAAGGCAAGTGAAAGGAATTAAGTATTCATTGATTCTGTTTCTATATTGTGTTATTTTATCTTCAATTACGATATATTGCCGCTTTTAACATTTAACTTGCTATGGCAGTATTAATGTGAGGTTAAATCTTGGTTCACCCAGCAAATATTTGTTCACCTTTTGCCCTTCACTTGATTGCCTCTCACCAGGTTCTCAAGATAAGATTGGATTTTTTAGCCGCTATGCGATCTCCTGTGTCCCCCAGCTAGTTTCTGACTTTGTCTATGAGTTGTTTTGTACTTGGAAGCCTATCCTACAGGGTTATCAGACATTGCAGCTTTTCATAACTACTTCCAAAAGTTTTGATGACTGTGAGGTTCTTGGCTTTACCCTTAAAACAGGAAGCTAATAAACACTTTCTTTGGACATTTGAAGTTAGCTGAGCAAGTTGCAAATGGAATTTATAGCCTCTTTAAAATTTTGTTTCATTCATTAGTTCACCTGGTTATTGTAGTCTCACTATTGTCACCATTTTGATCTGTTTAGCTTTTTGAGAGCTTCTCAGAAAACCTTTGCATCACAGAGGTTAATATTTATTTATTTGCAAGTTTGGCAGAAAAGTATTGGGGATTTGTTTTTAGAAAACAAAAGCAGTTGGGCATTGAGTTCATGAG
>JBBDHI010000008.1:15266135-15281140 GCA_037177115.1 Craterocephalus stercusmuscarum
TTGTGTATATTAGTATTATTAATACAGGTCAAGCCATCACTCAATATTAATCTAAATAAGATCTAAAGGCTTTAGATGTCAAGCATAAAGATTAAGTTTTATAGTTGTGAAAAAATCTTGTATTTATACAACAAACCATTGAATCAGAAATTTCAACATCTTTGGCAATTCCCATGCAGCCTTAAATCTATTTTTTTTTTCAAGACATTCATTCAGAGTGTTTTATTGCAGGTCTTTTATCTTTGACAATGTGACTCATAACCTAGAAAAAAACTAACTTCCTGGGCTTAAGACTTTTATTCATCTGTTTTTTCAGGTTATATGGAAAATTTGTGCTACTTTTAATCATGGGGATATTTTTCTCATTAAAAGGATGACATTAAGTATTTTACTTTTTTATCATTTCATGGTTGCCATGCAAAAAATATCAGTGCATTCATTAATATATTAGAAAAACTGTAGAATTAATCAGACACTGAAACCAGTATTTCTGCAAAACACAATAATACAGAAAACATGATACGTTTCCTTTTATATTAACCTTACCAGACAAAACCCTGTAATTTAAAGAATAAAGAGGTTCTGACTCACCAATATAGAAACGCTCAACGTCATCATCATCATCATTTGATTTTTCTGCATCATCTTCCTTCCTGTCCCTCTCCACCCTTTGCTTAAGGTCCAACTGGAATTCAACTCCATCAGCCTTAAAGACAGCCCAGCCTTCAGAATCAAGGTTCTCCTTATCCTTCTTGTCATCATCTTTTTCCTCCTCTTCTTTCTCCACCACCTGGCTCTTTGTGTATCCCTCTTCTTCCAGGTCCTCCTGGCCCGCAATGATCCGGTCCAGCTCAGTCTCTGTTGCTGAATCTTTGTGATTGTCACTGTAGATAAATGTTAAAGGCTGTTAATTTTCCTGTTTTCTCTGGTGTGTACCTAAAACTAGAACAGCAAATACCTTTCGGTATCTTTAGAGTTAAATAAAATAAATACATGACTCCAACCCCATATGTTCCAGATTAAAATTTTTGTGGAGTAAAATAAAATAATTTCCCAATCTTTACTCTCTTTATTAGATTTGAATATAGAAATACCTGGGCATGAACTCTTCATTTTCACCTAAAAGGGGAAGGGGGGCTTCTGAAACATCAGCAGAGGAAACGCTCTCTCCTTCTTCCGCAACTTCTTTCTGTTGTTCTAATAATTCCTCCACAAGCTCATTTTCCTTCTCTGGTACTGCTGCTTTTTCCTCAGGCTCCTCATTAACAAAATCACTAACTGAACTGCCATCCTTGTGTTTCCCAGCCACTTCAGGGTCTCCACGCAGGTAGTCCACCAGGTTGCAAACAGAGGAATCAGACTGTCGATCATCGGGGGACATCCCCACAGGTGTGAGCTGGTGGTCTAACTTCTCTGTATTCTCTTTGTTGAGTTTCTGGACCTCTTCGAGAAGGAGAGCCTGCTTCTTCAGGGAGATATCTACATGAAATGCACACACAACTCAGATTTAGTCTCTCACTGCCTTTGAATGTTCATCACAGCTGTCCTTTGAATTAAAAGACAGGAAATTCAGAATATTTTTTTCATGATATGATATATAGAAGTTAGCAAGAGGATAACATGTTTCGCTTGGACCTTCTGATTGGTTTCTGTAAGCAGCTACATTTACAATTATAAAAGATATAACTGTGTTAATATCCATTTTTTATGTCAGCTTATTTCAACTGGACAAGACATTTAAACCTGAGGAAGAGTGAATTGGTCACTGCACCTGCTGCATCCGGAGGTTTCATCTTCTTTTGAGCTTTCAGACTCCTCTGATTTAAACTGGCCTTGTTTGTCCCATCTTTTTCTTTGTGGTCTTTCAACTGTGCAATACAAAAGAACAACAATGAAGGCGACAAACTTGAAAATCTATCCTAATCAAATTGTGAATCTTAAAAAAAATAGAGGGGTAAAAAGGATGTTAGGGTTTCATCTTTGGCTTGATTTGTTCATTTTGTCTGGTATAAACCATCCAGGCAGGTAACTGTCCTAAAGCTAAAACAGAAAGCCACAATATACCACCCACCACCACCCCCCTTTGGCTCTTTTACAACATTGTATGATTTCTTTGACTGAACAAAAATCTAGATAATATTGATGATATGAAACAAGCATCTTAAGTTTAGCAGCCTGCATTAAGCCAGAAAAGCAAAAGCAAAAGCACACACACACACACACATACAAAGAATAATACTTCTTAAAAAAGACAAGTTCAAGTCCACATTTCATACAGTCTACAAGTATAATAAACCTACAAAGTTTCCACATTTACGTGAGGCGAGGAAATGCTTTGATCCGTGGGGCTTTATCTTGTAAGAAGAATGCAGGCAACTGGGTTCACATGCAGAAGTTATCTCTTGTTTCCTTTTACTGGCTTTAAAAGAGGTAGTTTTCTAATGAAAAGACAAGATGGAAAAGCTTAGTAGGGTTACATGAATGCACATAGAATGGAAAGCATACATATAATATTATGAAAAAAAAAGACTCAAAATAGGCATTTTGATTTCTTGGCTTTGTGCTCATGTACAGAATACAATACTTGTTTTAGTGAGATACTAAATGACACTTTTAAAGATATAATAATGCAAAGGCCAAACCTTGCAGCACCCCCCCACTCGGACCCCTCAGCTTATAGGCCCATTTTTTCCTTGTCACTGCATGTAAACCTGCCCTTTATAATGGCATGCCTTTGCTTATTCATGGCTGATGGATAGACGGCAGCAGGACAGTGAATTTATAGCTTATCACTTGTCGCGCTCTGCAGTGGAATGCAGTGCTGACCCCGAGTGGAAAATATTACATGCAACTGAAGGTTGTTGTCCAAATTTCTCAGCTGAGGTCGGGGATACTCCAGAAACACACTCTGATCACGTTAGCATGGAAAAAACTGTTTTCAACCTGTTTTGTGATATTCTTCTTTTTTCCGATGCTGTTGTGAGACAAACACTAGAGGGGATATTTCAAGCGGTGTTTTCCCAGAGACAGCAGTATGGTTCAGGCCTCTAACAGGGACTCCAAGGAGCACATGTAGAGGCTGTATGTTAACATTACATGTTAACAATCTCACACCTCTGGAGGTGGAAAAAGACAGAGCAACCACCTAACATGCACTCTGACAACAGAAAAGTTTCCATGAAACCTGAGCACTGAAGCTATCGGTTGATGAATAATTAAAAGATCCACTTGATGTAGCGTTTTCAATCAAAATCTTTAATAAATAGTTCAGTCAGGCAGGTTTAACAAGTCTTTCATTTGAGTCCACTGGGAGAGTATTTTTCTCTACAGACTTGATAATGTTATCATATGACGTCACAACCCCTCTAATGAGTCTGCACTACGTTTGTAGCTCAGACAGACACAACCTCGGCAGCTACATAAGTGACAGGAGCCTGATAATTTCTGTAAGAGCTATCCGTGTATTTGCTGCCAACAAGCACTTAGTGACCTTTTTATAGTCTTAATGGTGTCTGCCTAATGATGGAAAATGAAGGCAGGGAAATTAAGATGCATTTGAATTTGGATTTCAGAGCCACAGGAAGAGCCTTTCCATCTAAAAGGTGAATAGAATTGTGGTTTTGTTCATTTGGGATGACTCAGCTGAGGGAAACCATTTTCCGAGTCATTTTGTTGAAAATGTAAATTAAACTTGTGCACAGTAATGTGCAAGCGTTAATGACCTCAGAGAGAAAGAAGTAAGTATTTACAAATGTACTTTTTCTGAACATATATTAACTGATTGCATTTATGAGATGCTACAGTTAATGTTGTGTAAATAAAGACAGTTACTAGAAGCTTTTAATCAGCTATAAATGAACATCATTATCACTAAAACTCCATTTAAGAGTTTTATGAAAAGTTATGCAAAGAAAAATGTGACTCCCGAATACCTTCAATGCATTCAGACAATACACTTTACAACTTAGGAGCTAGTTGTGACGTAAAACACATTGTCCTAACAGGAATGAAATGAATTGGGACATTTGGATAGAGTAAAACAAGTAGTGATTATACAACAGATGTGGAAATGTGTGTGAGAGAGACAGTGACTAAAGGAGAGATGGAGGGAAATTTGAGTCAGCATAAATTGTTGACACACGTTAAACTGGAGGGAGCTGCAAAACTCCACCAAATACTGTGACCCCAATTTTAAAAAAAAAGCAATGCAGGCCACTCGTGTTTCACTGCTGGTCTCCCGCTGGTCTTCACGTGTGCTGCCAGGGATACTACAGTAGCATCGTGCCAAGGAGGCCACTTTGCACTCAGCATGGAGAAAGATCCAGTAATTATAAACTTGAGCTAAACTCAGACTTGATTTGACCTGTAAGTGTTATTTCTATTATGCAGCTGCTACACGTTTTTACTATCAATTAATATTCATTATTTTATTCTTAAAACAGCAGTAAGCAAGTTTATACATGCCGAAGCCCAGAGACTACCTATTACCCCACCTCATCTTAAAGCAAACACACAAGCCAAGGCCACATTCATGAGCAAGAGAGAAGTCAGCTTTGATGCAATGATCATTTTCATATGTTCTGCCAGGAACACAAGAATAAAAAAAAGTTTATGTGCAGCACTGACAAATACAAGCCTACATGTTCATAAAGGTGGATGGGCTGTGATTGCAAGCAACACTTTTAAGTAAATCAAAATCATGTTGGTAAGCGTAAACCATAAAGTCAATCAACCATTTCAGCAAGAACAGAAGTCTCATCACGTTTAACCAAAACTATGTTTATATAATAATGAAAAAAAAACATACTGCATGTCAGCTATTTCTCACCTTGTCCAGCTTCTTAGTTAACGCATCTGTCGATGATTTCCTCTTAATAGCTTTTTTCCCCTTACTGTCTTTGTGTTTGGAGCCCTTCCGGGCAGCCGGGCCTTTGAACATCATCTCCATAACTTTCGAACTCTTCACCATCTCCCCGATGAAGCCGATCACCTGCTGCATGCTGAGGACCAGTTTTTCCATCCCCTCCAACTTCAGAGCCTGCTGCTCGGACCGCTGGTTCACCACCGACATGATGGTGCTCATCTCCTGACAGATCTCCCTCACCTCTCGCCCCATCACCTGAGTCTGGTTCATCACCTTAGGTGGAAAATGGATCTCCTCTTTGTCAACCTTCAAATTCTCCATATCCTGTTCAATGACATCGATGTCCTGAGACATCCCATCTAATCGGTTGAGGACCCTTTCTTGGATGTGGATGAGTTTGTCCATCTTGCTGCTCAGAGATTCAATGCGGTTTTGGATCAGGTCAAAGCTCGCGCTGTTGCCCTCTCCTGCAGCATTTATAACCAAGGAACTCATGGTTTCCAGATGTGCCAAAAATCACGTTAACACACCAACTTGGGACAAAAAAATCACCAATAATGTCCGTGGAACAGACAAAAATACTTTTTCATAAATAGTAGCCAGCTCTACGAAAAGAAAAACAAAGGCAAAAGAAAATTAATCCAGTAAAGATTTTAGATTTAAAAAAAAAAAACTCGCAATCAACAAATGGATTTTAAACCTGTCAGCCATAAAGCTCAAGTAAACTGAGCTCTGATTGTTATGAAGCCAACCCTCTGCTCGTCTCCTCTAGATATGGTATTAAGAATAGAGTGAGTCGGCGTGCCTAAATGTAAATGGTCGGCCTGCGTCAGCAGGGTTTAAGTGTTTGGGGTGGGGGCTTGGCAATGCTTGGGCTATGAGACATTTAAGAGCCGTTAAGTGCTAAGCTCACCTCCGTCATTTGCTTGCTAGGTGTCAAAATTGTTACTGTACACAGTTCCTCCTCTGTGTGTAAGACAAGTAGGAACATGTTCATTGGTTTGTATCGCTACTTTTTTAGCTGTAGCTAAAATTAACTCATAACAAATTGACTCATTGTTCATCATTTCATGGGTAGTCAGCTTTCATTTAAAAATTTAAAAGCAGAAGTGGAATGACAGATTTAACTTGAGTCATATGAAGATATTCATTGCACTGAAGAGTCTGAAAGGACACAGTTGCTAGTGACATACTTCATGTGGTTTTGTGTGTACAGTTGTGAATGTGAGTCATGCTCCAATGCAAATTCCCTCCTTAACTCTTGAATGCCTGTAACTTCCAGTCAGTGTCAGGGGGAACGAGGAGAGGCTTGTGGTTCCTGGCTTAGGGGCGCTACAGTAAGACGTTTAGCCCGCGGGCTGAAAGAAGAGATGGGTGACACACATGATTTATATGATGCTTACTTACTGACAAAAACATCCACTGATAACCTTCCTTAAGGGACTTAGGGATCAATTTTAACTGAGCTTGTGTAATATGACCATAATCCAAGTTCCTTATAAATCAAAATAGGTCATGTCTGATTTATTAGAACAGACATGTGTCGGCTCACACGGTATAAACAACAACTTTGCCTTAACAAACTTCCCAAACTCATTTTGTGTCCATAAATTCATGGACGATGGAACTTAGGAAGAATCCAGCCTGCTCAAGCCACCATGGAAAAAAACTTTTGACAACAAGAGCAGAGAGTGTAAAGTGGGCCAGTGGCCCCAGCCAAACTCACTACAGTCCAGTGACTTAAGCCAAAGTCCGGGCCCATGGGTGCAGCAGCCAATGAAGTGGGGTGAGGTGAGGGAAGGAGAGGTGTGTACCTGTCAGTTTGGATTTGAAGACGAGTTGCAACACAAGATCGCACATTAATCTCTTTCCTGTGTGCAAAAGAAGTGAGCTGTGCTGTCCAAAACCCCTCAGAGATCTTCATACACCGTTGCATTTTTTTGGCTGGTGGGGGGGGGGATTTGCTCAAGCAACATGACTACAGCAGAGGGACCAAGTAACTATGACAGGGCAGAAACACATGGCAGAGAAAGCAGCCATCTATCACTCCGGGACAGATACGCTCACACCTGTCTTTAGATGCCAACAGATGATAGACCGTGTAGGTCATTTGCAGCGTGGGGGGGCACGCTGCAGATGAGCATCCGCTGTCTATGCCCCTGCAAATTTGAGGGGCGTGAACTGTCAACTGTACCATTGTTGTGGAACATGGACCTGAACTTTTTCGCAAAAGCTGCAAGAAGAGATTCAAGAATTTGTGGCAAACGATTTTAGAGAAAATCAAATGGACAGACTGAACTGTTTAACATCAGAATAGAAGAGCACAGCAACAGTGTTATGGTATATCCTTCATTGCTCCAATCCAAAGTGCATACTGAGATTGTCAAACCCTGCAGGGGGATATAAACAGACTGCTAAGTCTCAGAGACTTATGACACAAAGCAAATATCAACTTTATATCCCGCAGACTTCACAGTAAATTTGAAGCCAAGGCAAGTAACAGCATCGTGTTCACTGCTCAAAGATCTCACTCGCTTCCTCTGCCAAGAGCAGGCATGTGTACACACAAGGTGGCAGCTGAACAATTACTGCTGCGTGATATGATGTTGTTCAGTTAATGTGACAGCAAAATTAGCAGGATGTTTGGTGGCAAGAGTAAATTATATTAGACGGTGTAGTAAAAAATAGAAAATAATTTCGTTTTTGTTTACAGATGTGTATGTGCTCTTGTTGACGTTACAGTACCCGTTAGAGTTGAACTTCACGAGTGGAAAAAATGCAAAGGTAACTGATATATGACACGGGGTATAGCTCCTTTAAATAGTGAAACTTTGAACTTTTAATGTCAACATGCTTCTTTTGTTGCCCTGATAGACTGTCAAATTGAAACCTCCTTATTTGATGTAACCATCATCATATCAAGAAAAACATCCACAGAAAGGCACAATATTGTATGAATATGGTTTGTTACCCCAATGAGGAGAAAATGAGCTACTGATGTGGATTATTTGCGAATTAACTGGCTCATTGTTTTGTCTATGTGCTATAAAGGGAAATAATAACTGTTGTACTGTACATTATGTGACATCTTATTTTCCTGTTTTCTAGCAAAGCCCAAAAAGATATCCATCTTACAAGGGTATTTAGCCAAAAAGAACACATTGTTATATTGTTGAAAGATGATATGTGACTTTTTTTTTTACATTAAAGAGACTTAAAATTAGTCAGAAATTTGCAAAGTAACAGTAAAATACTTCTGTTTTAAAAAAACTCAGACAAATATAGATGAAAGATTCAGAGAATATCTTAAATTAAGATAAACACTTATATGTGCAGATGTTTTATTATTTGGAAAGCATATATTTTTTTATCTATAAGTGCTTAAAAAGAAAAAAAAGGGAATGTTGTGACCTACATGACCCATATTAGGGTGTCAGCTTGGCACAGAGACAAGGCCAGCTGTTAAAAATGGAGAGCCACTGCTCCAACAGAGAACACAATGTCCTGGGGAGCACGGGGAGCGTGTGCTGTATGGCTACTGTCCAGTCACCTCTGCCGTCACCACTCACACATTGCCCTGCCTGCCAGGCCTGGCTATACTTTCCCTTGGAAACTTCCAGGCTTAAGTTTGTGCGGCAGCTATGAAACTGAACTCCCCACGCTAATGTCTGAGAAGTTGTCTCTGTTCTTTCCCTGACATCTCAGGTTTTCTCTTGGCATGCGAATGCAGCGTGCGGCTGCACTTTCACAGTCCTCTTGGTTCTGTTTATGTAATGTAATGAAGCCACATCAGACAGCTATTTTTCCACCAACACACACACCATGTTTGAGTCTACATGTCACACAAGCAGGGTGAAGTTTAAAATACTGTGAGATTTCACAGTTCTGGACAAGATAGAAATATATGAATTATAGGAAATGGCATATATTTGAATTTCACTAAAAGTTGTGGAAAGGTTTGGTTCAAATATTAACACAAATTCTATTAAATTTTGCCATATTTGTATATTTTTCACAAATACTGCTTGGAAATAGTGGTCTCTAGGGTAGCAACAGATTCTACTTCCTGAAAGCTCATTTGCATAAAAATAATGAATCTCCCAAAAAATAGTCCAATTGAAATCAATAAGTGTATTGTTTAAACAAACATTATGTAATTTTATGACTCAAAAACTGGAGTCGCCATTGCCCTGCGGTGTCCTGAAGCTGAAAAAACGGCACATCACATTTTCCAGCATGGGGCACCACTTGACAACTGTTTTACTTTACGCCACACGCCAGAAACTACCAGAACACTGGTCATATTGAATGTTTTCTGTTTCAGCATAAAAAAACACAAGAGGAAAAGAGAGGACATTAATGTAGTTTTCACTGGCCAGAGAGAGCTAGGAGAGGATGCGAAAGGATTCTGAAACAGCCTTAACGGGTGACAATGACATGGTGACAAAACTTAGTAGTGTTGATTTAAGGTAATTTTTTGATATTCTACTCAAAATGCCCACATCATCTGAGTTGTGAAGTTTAATCTCTGCTGCAGTTCACCTGACCAAAGGAAGAGGAGTAAGAGGCAAACACAGGATACCGACATGTTTGAAAATGTTACAGCTGGGGTTTCTGAAAAACTTGACAGAATTGTTACCATCCACCAAAACCTACATTTCTTAGAAACATTGAATATGACATAAAAGCCATTTGAAAAGGTGTAACTTTTTGATTTATGTGAAAATCATATTCTCCCTGAAGTCTATAAATATTTTAGAGAAAAAGTAATTATTTATGCATTTTGAAAATGTTGTTCAACCAAATTCATAAAAGGTATAGACTCACAAACATCTCTCAGGGTCTGGAGTGTGTATCAACTAATGATTGCTCAGATTAATGTCAAAGATAGATACTGGAGATGTTTTATTTATATTCATCTGCATCTATCTTAACATGTAACATTTACGACAATCAGACTTTCAGAGGAAGATGTTCCCAGGTGCGCTATTATAATCAATGTGGAAATGTAAGAGCTGTCTTTCTATTGAAGATTCCATCAAAGGTGTTAAAATCAGTGAGAGAATGCACAGAAAGCTTATTCACATACTTGCGGGGTCTCCCACAGTAAATGTCAGTGTGGATCTCCTAAATGCCAAGAGAGGAATGGAAACAAGAGAGGGTGAGAGAGCCACAGCTAGTCTCTGAGGTTTACTATCACAGCATTAAAGATAACTACACAGCGAGTGTATTTATAAGCAGTGTTATATACACACTACTGTTATGAAAGTCCTCGGATATGAAAGAATTCTGAACTTCGAGAGGGATGTGTTGTTTTACATGAAACAAATATTTGTAAGAAATGTTATTTAGGACAGAGTGTAACAGGCAAACTGAACTGATATGAAGACCTGCATATACTGAAAGGTCATTTCTAAGAGAAGCCTCTCTGCATTCACTTCAGAGGTATCCGTTCTTTTGAACAGGCATTTATGTCGCCCTTGCAAAATGATGCTTCACCCAGCAGCCACTAGATGGCAGCAACTCAGACACATTATATTGCACCTGTCCAGATTTGCCAGCAGAGGACACTGTGTGCCTTTGCAGCAGATCCTCCAAAGCCCTGCCCTCTCTAACGCCACTGATTGCTCTCATGTTGGATCCCTTCTGCTTCTATCCTTAACATGCCAGCATCTTAACTACCATACTCATGTTTCACAACGATTCACATTTCTGCTGAGAGGGTAATCCATCATAATTTAACTAATCTTTTTAAATGTGAAATTTAGATGCATAACACAAGAAGAGGGAGTGGTAAACTAAAAACCTGCACCAAACATGTTCATGTGGAGATGAGGGCTCATGAGTTTCTCACTATTTTGGTACAAAAGCTCATCCAAGAATTGTATACTATGATAATAATGCCCAGTTTACAGCATGCTGTAAGGGTTATTAACTTATTTGCATGTTTGATGCTCAGTAAAGTCAACTGAATACTGATGATGTCAGATTTGATAAAACAAGTCATCCAAATGCACTGACAACCATCAACAAAGGACATAGGGAAGATAAGGCAGTTATAGTGTTGATTTAAAGGAGAGTTATATTTATTCAAGTTCATTACATTTTCCCTGTAATAGGAAATTAATGAGAGCCAGGTCTTTATAAAACCATGATGCTGTAACAGATCCTATCTGCTGATGATCATTGTTTCTTTCAGATGCCAAAAGGAAGTTGACCAAGCTACAGAGACATTAATGCCCACTTAATAAGTCCAAACGTGACTGATTGTAGGACAAGATTTTTTCATCAGCATGAAGTTATAAGTAGGACTTAGATAGTATAACACATACAGTATCTTCCTAATAAAGAATACAGTTATTGCTTTGTCGGGCTTTTATTGTTTATTTTGTTTTTTTGTGGCTCATTTAACAGATCTAGGCTCTGAAATGTGAGGCTTTTGATATTCTGCTCACAAGAAGGAGAAAAAGAACAAGAGGCATGAAGCCCCAATGTGTCAGATAACAATTAATGATATGACTGCTTGCTTTTCTTGTAGGACATTACTAATAGCAGAGAGATTATCAAGTGGCTATTAAAGCTCAATAAGTTTTAAAATGTTGTTACCTAACCAGCTGCTGTCAGGTGTTGATGAAAGTTATAGCATTAGTCTGACATTCTGTTTAATGACCAGCAAGAAATTATAACACAAGTTGTGTCTCGAGGGAAAAGTGAGCAGAACTCTTAATTCAATGATACTTTTCTGCAATATAGTGCCACTTGTGTGCAATAGACCTGTAATGATGATAAATATGCAATATTCAAAAATTCAGCCTATATAAAATAATTAGATGCTAACAGCACAATGAGCCAGAGCTTTCCTTTTATTAACTTTTGCTGTAGTATGACCTCAGCACTGCTTGCAGGCTTGAAGACATCATGCAGTCCTTTGCAGATGAAAACTGGAAAGAACTGATTGTTTTTGTTTTTCTTGTGTTGTGTGTTCTTAAAAGAACTTATGCCAGAGATACTTCCTGTGAAGTAGATATGAATACAAAGATGTTATCTCCAAAAGTAGAACTTATTGTTTGTAGATTTGGCAATAAATAGAGCTGATTAAGCACTTTTCTGTAGGTTTTATACTTTTCAAGAGCTACTGTAAAACGTAATATTGGTTAGTGTTATCATGGATATAAAAGGATATAAAACTAACTCTGAGATTCATGTTTTTTAATGAATTCAAAATTCAAGATTTAACTCTCACACTTAGTTTGCAATATTTCATATTGTCATAAATTTGTGTGCTGCTAAGATCATCAAAAACACATGAAATTTAACAAGCATATTTTCACTGTTTCTAACTTGATATCCAAAAGATGGCCAACACTGTGTCCTCAATCCAGAAACAATTTTGACTCATATTTGTCCAAAACATAAACAAACACCCACATTTACACATAGAGTGCAGAACTCAGCACGCAGACTCTGGATGCTGACTCTTGATGCTATCAGTTAATGTGAAAATGACTTCCCTGAACATCTATTAAAAATAGATTGCTTGCTTTTATTTAGCAGATTTGAACAGATTTACAAATTCTAAGTGCTTTGGTGCATGCTGGGAATAATCAAGGTGCTTCTTATTGCTCCTGGTGTAAAGGTAAACATTGTTAAACTCTAATCCTACTTTGGCAAAAGGGGTATTTCTGAGCAAGATCTATAATGAAAGCTAAGATATACATTGAAAAAATTTAAACCCAACACTAACACTGACTATTAGAAAGACAGTTTTGGAATTTTCAGGTGTGCAAACTGTGCAAAAAGAAAATTTAAATGTTGAAAACCATGTTTATTGAAATTATGTGTTATTAGTACTTTGGTTAATATTTTAGTTGAATTCAAGAAAATGTCAGTGTTCTTATGCTAATGCCGGAGAGCTGTTCTACAAGTCAAACATCTTGGAAATACCTGAATGGCAGATGCTCTGTGTCTCCTCCCGTAGCAGAGTAAACCACACAGCCTACGCCAGAGAAAGGAAACAACCAGACACATGCTGTTGACCAGCCAAATGTCCCCCACAGTGACAAAATTCTCCACGGCTTTCATTTTATTTCTCATCCTTCCTCTACAGTCTAGCTTCACCTATCTTTAACTACAAAGGGCCCCTTGGAGCTTAGAAAGAAGTGCAGCAGATGATAGTGCGTCCTCAGCGTAAGAACCGCCCAAACGTTGATACTATGCTATCCTCCGCAGCCTCTGTTAATTCTGTCTGCCCCCTAGTCCAATCGACACTTTGCAGCCAAAGGAAGGGCAATGTGTCCTCATGACAAAGGAGTGACAGGTGCCAGCAAAGGCTGTCAGAATCTCTCTCACCATGCTCAGTCACTTCATTTTCAGTAGAAAGAAAACCTTTCATTTTAAGTTATTTTTATCCCATTCCCTAAGCCTAAAAAAAAACAATGTGAAATCCAAAAGCCAATTAATTGATCTACTACAGAACTGACTGGGAAAAAAGAGAATAGCAAAAGGGGGTGTAGTCTCCCTGTCAACACAGCCACTTTAAAATGGAGTAAATAAATAGCTTGCGCTATTGGATTACTGTTGCAAATGTCACGCTATCACGTGGGAGCTTCAGCTCCTTTACAGAAGCAGTTGTATTAATGTTTATTCATTGCATCATCCAATAGGAGCATTCATTTCATTTCTAAATGGTGATGGAATGTAAATCCGAAGTGGGATTGATGACAAAGGAGACAGATAGTAGCCTATCTGTGAGGTATTTTAAATTCACAAACGTAATCTTCAGTACAAATCAGAGTAAATACTCTTGCCAAGAATGCATCATCCAGTCAGTGGATGAGCTCACTTGTGGAAGAGAGCTTTACTTGCACTCAAATGGATCCACTGGCATCAAAAACACTGGTCTCAGTTGACTTTGTAGTAGTGTTTTTATGTTTCAGCTGCAACCTGCGATTAACTGAATTTTGTAACACTTGTTTAACAGTGTTTTTGGCATGTTAAAGGTGATGTGTCCACAGTTTTCTGCTGCTCTTAAGTTTTGGCCCCTGTTTTGAGCGAGGTAGACAATAAACGCGGTGTTCATTTGTTTGCACTTGATGCTGTAGTTTTTTTTTATTATTTATTTAAAACACATGAAAATAAATAAACACAAAATGAGAATCAAATCATATTTTACATACTTTTTATCGATGAATAGCACAAAGTGCTTCACATCATAAAATGCACATAAAAATTTTGCAAGTTAAATAGAATATGAAATAATAGGAATATAATCTTGTTTTACACTACTGTGCGGAACAATAACTTGGGGATCCGTCCAGACCAGGAGCCACCCATGACTACAGGGGCCGCCACCGCACAGGGAAAGCCCAGATCCTGGCAGTCAGGGCCCACACCACAGCTATTAGGGTTGCAGACTTCCCTGCTCAGGCTGCTGCCCCTGTCCCAAGCCTCTTCATCCCATCCAAATGAATCATTTCTAAATATTACCTGGTAATGAATGATTCTTTGCCTTGAACGGTACTTGTGAAGTTTGAAAAGTAACTATTTCTGTGAACTCTATTGGCCTTTTATCCAAAATCTGTCTTGTTCTATTTATAACTGCAATGCTTTTTATAATATTTGTTTAACTGCTTAATGTAACTTTTCTCAAGTCATTTGATTGTCTTTTGTCCCCCCAAAAAATCATATTTCATTGACCTTTTAAATATTTTCAACATCCTAATTGTATATTGTATCCCAGTTACCATACATTAAGGATAATATTCTTTGGTCAATTACAGATTCTTTTTATTAGTTTATTTTATAGTTACAGAGCATATAAAAACAAAGAAGAAACTTCTAAATATGTCAGGTTTAGCCAAAAGGCTAATTTTCATCCATTGTCCCTTGATGGATCTTAAAAAGCTCCCTCAAATGAGGAGATATAGGAATACAAATTATACAATACATAAAACAATCATTAACAAGGGAAATATGAAAAAGGTTACATTATACAAATCTATACAAAAGAAACCTCATAAAAATCAAAACAACAAAATTAAATGAACCTAAGAATAAAACTATTGAATGCGGCTTACTGAATATCAGGTCTCTTTCATCTAAGTCTCTGTTAGTGAATGACCTGATTGGTGATCATCATATT
>JBBDHI010000008.1:15295042-15313421 GCA_037177115.1 Craterocephalus stercusmuscarum
CTGCCACAAGAGTCGGTCATCTTGCAATTAAAATCTAAATAAGGAAACAAACTCGGTTTTTCTACCTTACTTCATTTGAATAAAGGCTATAAATATTTGATTTTAATATTAATGATTAATCGATAATCAATCGTTAATTCTCCTGATAGTCGATTAAGACAATTTAATTGAATGCCCATCCCTAATTATAACATCTACTTATAACTAGGGGTGCAACAATATATCAATCTACATCCATATATCTCTCATCTGGTCTGTGTTGATTGATATTGATCCAAAATGCAAACACTGTTCAAAAATTGCTAAGCAAGCCAATTATCAAGCTCACTTTTAATTAGAAAATTACTTAATTCCCGTCTTTGAACAGATAGTTTCTTTTAAATTAAACTAGATATACGAATTCAGGATTAAAATGTCAAATAATATTCATGTAGCTTTCTTCTTTTGATATGAAATCAGGTTGGTTAAGTCATTTAATGTCAGTTGTTGGATCGTAAAACAAATCTAAATCTTATTGTGACTGAATTTGAGATATCTGCAAACGCTAAATTGTTATCCATTAAATTGATATCATATCCTGATCAAACTGGTGATTTACATTCTCATTAGTGAGTAGAAGTTGGCCTGTTGGTGTGTTTTTTATAACATTTACATGGCTGCACTGTCTGCATGCGTCCTCTATCTGTCTGTAACATTTTGTGTTATGTTCGTAACAAACAAACATAACCTCTGCACTTTAGAGGAGGTAAAAATAATTTTATAATTGTTGATTTCAAGCTTTTAAACTCTTTTTTTTTTTCTTTTTTTTTTTCATTCCTGTTATTTTATATTATTCCTGTGAGCAAAACAAACTCATAGCCCATTAAAGCATATCCTGCTAAACAGTATTTTATGAAGAGCTGTTCAGTTTTTGCTATTTCTTTTTTCTTTTTCTTTTTTTTCCCCCCAAAGTTGCCACAGATGATCGGCTAACGAATCCCTTATCATCCTGATTATTTTTACACTTTCTCTTTCTGATGCATCTACTCGGTGAAAATGTCAGTATTCTGTTGATCCATTGGGTCTGATGATTCTTCTCTCTGCAAAGGTGCGTCTTGAGAGCCGACCCCCGGAGCAGAGTGGAGGAGCCATGCTCTTCCTGACTGTGGGCGTCTTGCTAAGGAAGCTGCAGTCGAACCCGACTCTGAAGGGAGTCAGCCATGTTGTGGTGGACGAGGTCCATGAAAGAGACATTAACACGGACCTGCTGCTGGCCCTACTGCGCTCAAGCTTAAAAGACAACCCTGACCTTCAAGTTGTACTCATGAGCGCTACGGGAGATAATCACAGGCTGGCTGAATACTTTGGAGGCTGCCCCATTGTAAAGGTACCGGGGTTCATGCACCCGGTACAGGACAGATATCTGGAGGATGTGCTGAGAGAGATGGGACATCCACCTGCTCTGGTCCAAGAACGAATGGTGACAGACAAAAAGGTGAAACCCAAAACTCCCATACAGTGATTCCCTTCATATTGTGTGGAGTGTTTTTTATCTATTTTTTGTGTGTCTTATGAGTTTGCATCATCCAATCTTGTAGGAAGGATTAGGCGAGGCTTCACCAGATCTGGATTTAGTTGCTGCCCTCCTAGAGCACATTGATAGAAATGGAGAGCCAGGTAACTAAAACACTCAACAATGGTGCCTAACTGTGATTTTATTTATTTATTTTCTTTAAAAGGGCCTGGGTTCCATTTTGTAACATTTCCTTTCATTCTGTAGGTGCAGTGCTCTGTTTCCTTCCCGGATGGCAGGACATCAAAGCAGTTCAAGAGAAACTTGAGGAAAAACCCCATTTCTCCTCAGGCTCACACATGATCCTGCCATGTAAGAAAGAACCGATGCAGGGTTTCTTTCTCCTGCTGTAAAAAATGTGTAATTCCTTCCATTTTTGTTCTAGTGCACTCCAGCTTGTCTGTGGCGGACCAGCAGGCTGTGTTCCAGCACCCCAAAGCAGGCCAGAGAAAGATCGTCCTCACCACCAATATTGCTGAGACCTCCGTTACAATAGATGACATTGTTCATGTGGTGGATGCAGGAACGCACAAAGAACAGAATTATGACCCACGGACAAAGGTTCGTTTATTTATCTTCAGTTTTTGTTTGTTTTTTTTGGGGGGGGGGGGGTGTCAGTAAAATAAACAATTAAATTAAAATATAAATGAAAAATCTTTTGCTTTATATGAACGAATCCATCAACTGCTTATCCAGGTCTCCTGTCTGGACACCGTTTGGATATCTCGCTCTAATGTCACACAAAGGAAAGGAAGAGCAGGACGATGTCAGCCGGGACAGTCGTACCACCTGTTCCCACGGAAGCAGCTGGAATCTATGACTGCTTTCCCTGTTCCTGAGATCCTTCGTACCCCACTTGAGAGTTTAGTAGTTCAGGCTAAAATCCATAGTCCTAACTGCAAGGTACCAAAGTGGGACATTGACTTTTGTTGATTTGAACCTATTTTTGTTTTATTTCTGTCATATTAATGATTTATTGAATGATAAAGCGCTGATTAAGAAAAATATTGATTTTTATTAAAAGTAAATGCACATGAAGGTCGAGGTTTTTTCTAACATTTCTAACTCATCTTTCATGTGTAGGCTGTCGATTTCTTATCCCAAGTGTTGGACAGTCCAGAGCAAGAAGCAGTGAGGGATGCCGTCCGAAACCTACAAGACATTGGTGAGTCGCTCAAAATTTCTTAGAGTGCTGACACGAGACCGTTGTGTATATATATTGTTATTATAAACTTAAATGTGGGGTTAAATTTTTCCATGTTTCATCGGCAGGAGTTCTGGACAAAACGGAAAGCCTGACTCCTTTAGGAGAGCGTGTTGCCTGTATGTCATGTGACCCTCGGCTTGGAAAAGTTCTGGTCCTTAGTAGCCTCTTCAGATGTGTTCTGCCCATGTTGTCTGTAGCTGCTTGTCTCACCAGAGACCCGTTTCACAACAGCCTGCAGAACAGAGCGCTTGTCGTCAAAGTAAGTCAAGTCCAGCAAAGCTTGCCCGTATCCTAATATGTTTTAAGGTTCAAATAATTCATGGGGGCAAATATTTTGCATGTAGACTGTCTTAAACTAGTCTAATGGGAATTGGGGCTGGGCCGTTTGAACCAATTTTCATTTCTCTATAATTTTTTTGTTAATCACGACATACATACTTGTCTCTATAACATTTTATTTGGTCAATTAAACAAAGAGATGGTTCAAATTTACGGCCTGGAGTGCTAAATGCACTTTTATTAAGGATCAGAAGCACATGTGCATTCAAATATTTGCCTGAAATTAAAGGAGATGTGTATTAAAATGATCGAAAATAACCTTCAATGATCTTAACAAAAGATACAGTTGTGCAAAATGCTATAAAAAGAGACTTTTATTCAAAATAAACTAACCTTATATAAACGATATTCCCATATTCTATACCTCGTGTGACAAAGTATCGATATATTTGAAAATCTCTATTTCCGAGCTCTTTTTTTTTTTGTTGTTTAAATACAATTGACTTGGATATTTGATCATTTCTGTTCAGGCTAAAGAAGCTCTGAGTGGCTCGAGCTACAGTGACTATCTGGTGCTCAGCAGAGCTGTTCTGGGCTGGAGGAGACTTCAGCAGCAGGGCGACAGACAGGACAGAGATGCGTTTCTGGACAAACACACTCTGTCTAAAACCAGCCTCCGGTTCATCAACGGTTTGTCTGAATCTCACTTTGATTTTTGTAAATTGTTTTATGGAAGAAAAATTTGTGTGTGTCTTAAAATGTCAAGATTAATCCAGGTCTTGGTTCATCCTATGGCAGGTCTCATCTCTCAGTTCAGTGACAACCTGCAGGAAGCAGGACTGGTTCCTCGTTCTAGTGAATGCCAGAATCACTCCTCTGTGTACAATGAGCACAGCAACCAAGACGAGCTGCTGAAAGCCGTGCTGCTGGCTGGGATGTATCCCAACCTCATTCAGGTACATGGCAACATCCCAGAGCGGTTATGTCGACCAGGCAGTCATGTTTATGGGATGAAATCTGCGCTACAGTAGTTCAAATACGCATTGTCACCCCTATAACTGATCATTTGGTGAGAGGATTGTTAGATTAGCATTTTATTTTGGTAGTATCACAAACATACCTGTGCCACCTGAAACCTTTTTACCATCATTCTGTTTGTAGGTGAAAAAAGGTGTTGTGACCAAAGGGGGGCGCTTTCGTCCCAACAGTTTATGTTTCCGTACTGTAAGTGGACCAGTGCTGCTTCATCGCTCCTCTGTGAACAGGTTTGAGCGCGCTCACAAGTTCCCCTGCAGCATTATCAATTTGCGTACTGTGCAAAAATAAAATGTCATGTGCTTTCTGTTGCAGGGGAAAAGATGACCTCCCCAGTCGTTGGTTGACATTTTTCAGTGCAGTGAAGTCTAACGGGAACGTCTTCATCAGAGACTCTTCAGTGGTCCATCCGCTAGCACTGCTGCTGCTCACAGACTGTGATATCACAGAGACGGGTAGCGTATTGTTGCTGTTTTCCTCACACAGACACTGTATAATTTTTATTTGTCGTGTTGTGTGCAGCTGGAGGGCTGTGGTGTTTTTACTGCAATGCCCAGTCTGAAATTGCTTTTAAAATTTTAGGGGTTTTAATGGTAAAAGTATATTCAGCCCCCTCCTCCACCATGTTGGTCTTCCTCTTCCTAAAGTCTAGGAGTTGGCAGGGTTATTCATGTGGCTGCGATGTAAACACATACAATATGTGGTTTCTCTCTAATAATAAAATATTTTATTCGTATTAAACTGTATATTGAAGGGCAGTGGTAAAAACAAAAACTAAAAGACAGAAAATTAAAAGTTAAAATTCATCAAGTAATCAAGTTTACACTAAAAACATTTCCGAAACTTAAAAAGAGTAAAAATGACAGATAAAAGATCCAATATTTGCTAAAAATGTTCCCAAATAATAATGAAAGATGAAGCTTTTTTTTTTCTTTTTTAAAAAGGGTGGTCAATAAAATACTAGTTAGCAGAAAGCTTTTTTTTTTAAGTTTTTAAAAAAAAAGGTTTTCAAGTTTCTTTTAAAATCATTTAAGGGCTGTGGGTCTGAAGTGCGCACAGCCCTGGCTTCTAAAACAGCTTTTTTATATATTAAATCATCCAAACAAAAGCAGCCAGCATTTCTACTTACTTAATTTTTGTTCTTTCTTTCAAGCCAGACAACAGGACATCTGATCTGGGTATTTTCAGTTAAAGGCAGATCATGTTGCTTGTGGGTTTGGTAAACTAACTTCACGCCTTCACATCTGAGCTGATCAGTAGCTGATGTCTCCTTCCTGTGGTTATTTATTCATAGACATTTGCTTTTGATGAGCTTAACCCAAGCTATATTTTGACTGATCCCTCTATTTATTTTTTTCTTGAGATTCTCGTGTTGGTCTTTGCCTAAATGCTCCCATTGTTTTTCTTTTCTCAGTGTACGGTGAAAGGGTGGAAGTATCATTTCCTGGACGCTCTCTGGTGCGCTGTGAGCTGTCGGTTGAGACGTGGGAGCTGCTGTGGGAAATTCGTACTTCCATTCAGACCATGCTGTACCGAAATCTCCACAGTCCCAACAGTGCAAGCGCTTCTCAAGACGGAAGGCTCATCTCCTTAGTGGTTGAGCTGCTCAATGAGTCGAAGCCTTTTCTTCACAGTGAAAGCGGGGACAGTGAGGTGGACTGAAGATTCACGTTCTCTATATACACGTTGGACCAGGCTGCTGGTACAGAACCAAAGAACACTTGTTTTTTTTGTTTTGTTGTTTTTTTCTAAGCACTTTTGAGTAATGCAGTTTGTTCATGTTAATCACAAACCCACAGTGGACTGTTGGCTGTTGCTTTACTTTCTCTATAAATATCAAACTGCATGATATGAGAAAATCCATCATTTGGATTTTGACATTTCTTTTCCATTATACTGAATGGTTAATTGCTTTCTGAAAAGCAGAAGTTGAGCTTTATTCTACAGAGTAAATGTACTTGAACTGATCTGTAAATCATGTCCTATTTATCGTAATGGATTTACAATAATTAATTTATTGTAATAAACATGATCATGTGAAAGGGGTTTTGTCTTTGTTATTTTTAACAGAAAATGACACCATTTGTGTTTTTAAGAAAATTCTCTGATGAACTTTGTGTGAAAGTTGCTCAGGCGCTTCAGTAATTCCTCCATGAGTTCTGGAGAAGTCATAATGCAAAATCTGTAGAGAAAAAAGAAGGCTGAGTATATTCCAGTGGATGGTTGTTTTTTTTTTATTTTGAAATGCACTATTTGTTTCTAAAAATATATATATATTACTATTTGTATGTATCAAAATCCAGGAATGTCTCTGTTCTGTATTCCTAGTAATGTTGAGCAAACCTGATGTGGTAGGTGTCTTCCTTTTGTCCGTACTCGTATCCGGGACTGGTCATCACCCCGGCCTCCTCCAGCAGTCTGATACAGTAAAATGTGTCTGGTTGCATTCCTTCTTCCTAAAATAACCAATAAGAATCAAGATGTTTTTCCTGCTGTTGTCGCCACCATATTACACTTGTTTATTGGTGTGTAATTCATTCTTTGCAGTCTAACTGTAACCTTGGCTTTCTGAATGGCTTTAGGTGGAAGATGCACTCTTGGGAATGCAAACGCTCCTCCATCCACCGGTTGGCAGCTGAAACCTGGCAGGCTGTTGACGACCTCACAGGCCCGCTTCACATTTTGAATTAGTGTGGCCCTGATGTGTTGCGTCTCCTGGACAGGGCAGACAAGCATTGTGAAAGCCATGGGCAATTTTCACTGTGTGACAGTCTGGAACCGAATGCTTCCACTACATAGAATTTGTCAAGTCTCACCTGATAATAAAGTGGGTATGAGGGGTCTCCTTGCTGTGGAGGGTATGTCATCAGATCCAAGGCAATCTGCCCCAAGATGGGTGCGCAGGTATCCATGGAGAATAGATTGTAGATGTATTTCATTACAGCAGGGTCCAAATTTAGAAGCTCCACATATCCACCACGCAGACCACACCTGTTAGAAGGGACTTAAATGAATCACCTAAATGGTATAAATCAGTCAGTGACTTTGTGTAGGAAAGAGTTCTGTATTCTGTATGGACATTTTAGCACTTAAAAGAAATAAGCAAGCAAGACATTAAATAAATTTTTTATTACACAAAATGTAGTTCTAAGTAAATTTGTATTTAGGAAAGAAAAAGTCTGTTGATTTAAAGATTTTATTTTACTCCACATAAAAGATTTAGAATATTTCTACAACTCAAAGTGTTGAGTGTCCTTATGCCTTCCTACATATTGTTATATCGCTGCATGTGAGTTGTGATTTGGGGATTTGGACGTTTTGAGCCTTTAAGAGACTCTGACACACTTCTGGATTGAAAACTTACTCCCCCATGAAGCCTTTGGATGCTGAGTGGAAGGAAGCCAGCTCCACCGTCTCTGACAGAGGAGGCCCCATCTCTGATAGGACTCTTTTATAGGATAAAAATTTGCTGTTTTCCCCATAAACACAGTCCTGATACACCTGAGGAGGAACCAAAGTATCTGTAATTTGATTTACACAAGACAGGTACGTTGATGTTTCACATTATAGCAGATTAGATGATGATGATAATCTGAGCCATTCACCTCATCAGCCAGAAGAATGAGCCTCTTGTCTGAAACAAACCGGATCACCTCCTGCATTGATTTTCTGCTTTGAATAAGGCCTACAGGCAGTGACATAAGCAAATTAAATGCCTTTTTAAATACAAAGTAAAGAAAAAGAAATCTTCTTGCTGGTTGTATTTCATTACCTGTAGGGTTTCCGGGGTTGATGACATACAGAGCCACAGGGTTACAGACTCCCTTTGCTGCCTCCAGTGCTCGTTGCAGCTCCTCCGCTTGAAGTGCCCAGCCCTGCTCCTCACTGAGGTAGTAAGGGACGACCGCTGCTCCCTGCCGCATGATGGACAAAGTGGTGGTAGAGTGGCACGGCACTGGGATTAACACACCTTTTCTGGGTGAAGCCTTGGGATTCACCAAAACGTTGAGAATGTTCTAATAATCACAGAGAAAGACATAATTTGTAAACTTGATGATCAGCAGCGGGAAGAGACCATCTGTAGTGTGTAGGTAATGTTACCGTGAGCGCCCACTGGGAGCCTGGGGTGATGTAAATGTTTTTAGGGTGAGATGGAACCCCATCATCTCGTCTTGTTATGAATTCAGAGACTCTTTGGACTATTTCGGGTATACCTGCTGTAGCATTATAAGAACCTGAAGGAATAGCAAAGATACTATGAAACTCTCAAACATATATGAATAAGCAATGTTGCAATGGCAGCATAGAACATTGGGCCTACATTATATAGCTGCTATAGTGCGCCTCTCTGTCTCCATGTCCGTCAGAAATCAGAAACCATGTTTGACTGACAAAAACTTGTTCTTTAAGTTTTGATTTATTTCTTAATAAAAGGTAAAAACTGAAATAAAACAGTAACCAAACAGAAATACTGATCTAAAAGCCAAAACTTTAGCATTCAGACTATTACATTTAAGAACTTGGAACAGACAATATCCACTCATAAATGATGTTGGCCTGAAGTTATTTTTGAGTGTATTTGCAAAGCCTTTGGCTATTATATTTTCATCACGCAGCCACAGATATGGCCCCTACCTACACTCCCTCCGGCACATATCCCAAGCAGCCGCTGAGCCCTCTGTCTGACATCCACTGGAAGTTTGTCACTATCCGTGAGCTGGGGGTAAAGACAAGCTGCAAGAACCTGTGAGAAAGTGTATGACAGATGTTTTGTGGCCAAAAGCAAACGAAACAAGCTTTCACAGTCTTTTATGGAGCTCAAATTACCTGTCTGACAAATGTCAGAGGCTTCACACCTGCCCTGTGAGGGTCTCCCCAGGACACATCTATTACTTCCTTGTAAGGCTTTTTGGCTCCCTGTGGACAGGTGAGTAGAAAACACATATCACAATACAGATTACAAAACTGATTTAACAGCATCTGATTATTTTATCATAACACAGATCTTTCAGAATTATTGTTTGTCTTTACCTGCCTGAGCTCTTGCTTGAGCTGGTTTGCCCGCCTGGCCAGTACAGAATATTCCAACTGCTTCATGTTTCTCACATTTGAGCTGATCTCCTGCAGGACAAGCATCTCTGATATGTCTTCACTCTGACTAAAGGCTGAGCTGAGAATCCTGAACAACTGAGGTTTGTCTCCTTAGTGTGATGCAAATTACATAAGCATACTGGTTGATGATACACATTGGTAAAATGTGGTAATATGTTCCATATTAACAGACAGTGTCAACTGTACAGATGATTTGCTGTTGCCTGGGGGATTTTATCTTATTCATTTACATCTTTATTATTTATTAACTAAATCATCACCCTGCATGGAATGACAAATTGTGTCTTCTTTTGACAGGACTGTAAATACTGGTAGATTAATTCAATTGATTTTCAAGCTTTTTAAAAGTTTATTAATAGTATTGAGTGCTGAAGAAGATTAAAAGTAACATTAAACATGTTACTGTACATCTGAACTGGACATAAAATGACTTTGAATTATCTGCAATTTATTGATCAATATGGTATCAAATCACATAAAGAGAAATACTCAGTGCAAATAAGTTCTTGAAAACAAAAAACACTCATTCTTCACATCTAGGCATAAAAGTTCTTCAGTCTTTGCAGATCACAATACCAAAGATAAGTACAAGTACCAAAGACCAGAAATGTAATTATTACACAGTTAAATAAAAATGGGGTTAACTAGTGTATTACTGATCATGTGTTCTCTCAGATTATGTAAATTGGACACTGCTGCACTTGCCATGGTGGTCATGGTCGTAGTACATGGCTGGAATTACTTCTATTCTGAGTTTCTATTCTGGATCAAAGTTACATGCTGTCTGATGTGTTTGACAATATAGCCGAGAGCTTTCAAAAGATCTTTAACAAATGTGTTATGTTAGAAATGAAAACCTCTAAAAAACAACAATCTATACAGTGGATCAATTTGAAAATTAAAAATTGTTATAATGTAAATATATTTTATATGTTTATGTGATATTTGACATATTTGTAGAGAGCTTTCATTAAAATAGAATTCTTGGTTTGTAAACCCTTCTGAAACACCAAAAAACAACATGATCATTATCATTAATATTTCACATGCTGTTTTTTTTATCTTAATTAATCTAGTATTTGATTAATTAATTTTACTCAGGTACGTTATTTATCAATGGATTAAAAAAAGAAATGGAATATGTTTATTAGATAAGCCATTGAACTGTGAGGTAGGAAGACTTCCGCGCTCTGTTTCTCTACGGACAAAAATAACAGACGTACTCCTTTACTTCCTGTTTTGTTTTTCTTTCGCTCCTGATCTGTTCGGGTCGGGCAGAAATGGAAATAAATGCGAGGCGAGGAGACGACCACAGTCTATCCATGAACAAATGTGATCTATCAAAACACCGGCGGAATTTATAGACTCGGCAGCTGAAGTGGGCGGCAGTAGCGACCCTCTCTCCGCTCCTGGCGACATGGCACTCAGCTCGGGTGGCTGGGCTCCTCCAGCCTCGGTCTCTGCCTCGTCCCAACAGGCTGCGCGCGGCGGGCCTGCGCCGACCGTTTGCTGCAGTACGGTTCTTATGTCGGTCCGCGTTTCGGTGTCCCATTCTGGAATCCGACCCCTGTGCCTCCCCGGAGCAGGCAGCGAGGCTTTGCGTCTGCAACTCAGCATGGACCCCAGTCGGGCCGGAGAGTTCCGACTGGCGCTGCGAGATACGAGCGGAAACCGCAGTGTGGTGAGATTTCACGCGCACACCTGTATGAATCAAGAAGTGGTGTGGTTAGCCGCTGAAATGTGTTTATACGGTCTCACAGTATTAAAACACAAACATCTTTTGAGCAGGTAGGCCTGTACCGTACACGCCATATTGAGACAGCCAGCCCTGCATATTTATACTTTGGGAGAAAGGCAAGCTGTTACAGCTGCAGGATGTTAAAACAACAAAAACGGCATGTTTAGCTACCATCAATTATTCAGCATTAATTAAATTCTTAGCTTTCTCGTAATATAACTCCATGGGGAAGTTTAACTTCTTGAATGAATTATGCCTCATTTATCATTTTATCTTACAGGAAGTTTACACAAACCTAGAAACGCCACCAGATTCAGTCCTTTAGGTTTCATGATGACGGACGATGTGTAGAAATGTAAATGCTAATGAATTAAGACCCTTGAAATGTTGGGGTTTTATATGTTTATTCAGTGCAACCTTATTACTAGAAAAATGAGCAGTATTGTTCTTATGCTGGCAAAAGGATGCATCTTAAAGTTGCAGGATAGTCCTGATGATACAGCATGCATATAGCTTTTCTCTGAAAGATGTTGCATACTCACACAAAAAAAGTAATTTAAATCAACTATAATCTTTCCTTAACTACGTGAAAGTTTCCCCTCAATGTTTTATTTCTCCAGTAGCTGTACAATAATAACCATTACATCCTTTCAGGGCCCCCGTGCACATTTCCTGATGTGATTTACTTTACAGATGTGAAGATAGCAATTAGGTTAGGTCATACTCAGAATTTCTGTCCATGTTTGAGCTAGGTCTTTGAAACTATGTAAATCTGTTGGTTGACTGATATTAAAAGAATAAGCATTGGAAGTGCCCTGCATGAATTCCATCACATTTGGGACCAGAGTTTGTGAGTGAGCTATCGTTTAACTGCACTTTTTCAGATGGATAAAGTTGTGATGAGTATTGAAAACAAAGAGGAAGGAGTAAGCTTTGGTTTCTCAATCATCAATCATTTGGGCATGAGTTTGCATCTTTACCCTGAATTGATGGGAATATTGATCTGACATTGAACTTCACAAGTAACTACCTGGAACGATAAATAGCACAGGTTTCATTTAAAAAGGGAATTAAGTGCAGCCCCATTTTCTGATTGAACTATATAAAGTTGAATTAAGGCCACTCTTGATTCAGCATTTCTAAGCTTGAACATCACTGGATGTTAAAGATATTTCATTAAAAGGATTTATATCCAGTGCTTACATCCAGCCAAATTATGGACTCTTAAACTTGATCATGATTGTTTCCCTTAGTTTGCACTCAGGATGGCTTATATCTCATATGACTCTCACATCTCTCCCTTGTATGCCAAGCTCGCAGCCTGACATCTTCCTGGTCTCAAGCTCTGAATTTCTTTTTCATCTGAACGTCAGACAGATTTTCCCCTGACGATTAAGACGCTTCCTGATTTGCATGGTTTTTACTTTGATCCCAGTTTCTTTTAGATCATCTGTAAGACTTTTCATTCGCAGTCGTTTCAGAGAATTCAGTTACACTTTTTCTCTGGCAGGAGGCAATTCCCTCTTTGCTGCTTTTGTCTCCAGACGGCAGACTTCAATGCCCTTAAGTTCCCTCTGTTGCTGCTCTGAATAAGGGAAAACAGATTATGTAAAAGAAACATTTCTGCTGCCAAATTTGCTCCCTGATGACAGTCTGTCTGTGTCAGTAAAGATTTCAGACATTGGTGAGAATATTTCTTTTTCATCTGTAAAGTGTAGTTCACTTCCCATCACTGTTTTGCTTTGTTTTTTTTGTTTTTGTTTTCAAGTTCATATTTAGTTTAATGAATATGAAAAAAATTTAGCAGTTTTTCACCTTATAAAATGATATGGATTGCTAAGGTGGCTTTTGTGGATCAAACTCAGTATTTGTAATCTGATGAATAAAACTATAATTATTAGTTGATGTTTTTGATGAGCTTGGATGAAAATTTGCTGGTATATCACGCGGGATGAAATCAGTGGAAAAGGGGACTTTGCTTCGGCACACATTTGCATCATTTTGTGTTTTACTCTCAGTTCATTGCAGAGTTTGACCTGCGCTCGGTGCAGTATGAGGTCAAATCCTCCCGATGCCATGAGATGCGCCTTGTTGCTCCACCTCATGACTGCATCCGCTTCAACTTCCGCTGTGACAGAGAGGCTGAGGAGTGGGCCACTGTGGTGATGTCGTCACTGAGGGAGGCACACAGAGGTTAGTCTGACATCTGTTTTTCTCCTTTTCTTTTTTTTTCTTTAACCCAACCTATTTGTTTGTGCCCCGAAAGATGGAGCAGACTTGTAAAGTGTGGATGCTATTAGAGAGGGGTTTGTGTCATCGTCAAACAGACACCCACTGTCGAATCAATTCGTTGTCAGCAGTAGCATAGCTGCTTTTATCCCGTACTGCCATTCACTGACACTTATTCATACTCTAGACATGAAGAGGATGCTTTTATTTTGCACACTCTTAACGTCCCACAATGAGGTTCAGTGTTTTAGCCAGAGATGCACCCGTACCATTCCCGGTATCGGTCCGGTACTACGTGATTGTACTCGCATTTGCTATTTATAAAAGTGTTTTGATACTACAGACACTGTTGCCAATGCAGAAAAACCTATGGCTGTCCAATTTTACATCTTACTGCAAAGAGATGAATCTGTGGCTTAACAACAAAGTTATTACTCACCCCAAAATCCACTTTATCCTCCTTACTGATGAGGATTCTGATAGTTTTCAAGCTTGCATGTATAAGATGGCTGCAGGAAGACTCATCTGTTACATCTCAGCTGACATTCTGGTCCACAGTTCTTACCAATGAACTGTAATGGGAATTATTAATAAATACTGGTGCTTGATATTAGCTTTTCACAAATGGACGTACTTGCACATGTATTTGGTTTGAAATAATGTGGTATGGGTGCATCCCTAGTTTTAGGTAAATTTGGCATGGGGAAGAGGATTAATACATGTTGAATTGTTTCTATCATTTAGCTTTCCACTTTTTCTGATGTGGGGTCGTCTCTATATACTACAGAACAAAATAATTTGCAAAGTATATTTTTTGATAGAAATTAGCCACTATATTATGATACGCAAACATAACGGCCTCTCTATAATCTTACAAAAATGGATCTGATAAAGATATGTAACGTGTTTGTTAATTTCTGCTTTTAACTCATCATTATTGTTATATTACATTATTATTATAACAGTTTCACCTTTCAGTGGGAATATTTCTCTGGTTAAATTTTAGGCATAAAATCTTGATGCTAAAAACTAAAATAAACCATATAAATCATGAACTTGGAGGATTTATTGTCTCTGGAACAGTTGCCAGAAGAATCTATGTGTTGAACTGATTCAGCGTTATGGGAACAGGGACGTGGCAGATTTTTCAGCTCACTGTGGCTGGAATACTGACATCAGTTATAATGAGTGTGTTAGCAGCTGGATGTTACAAAGCACCTGAGCTACACTTTTTCCTCATCTCTCCTCTTGACAGTTGCAAATATTAACACATATGAATCCGACGGTAAAGTGAACAGTACACCGGCAGCGATGGAGCAGTGGAGTTCAGCCTCCTTGCCGCTCTGTGGTGAGTATCTCAGTGCGTCTCCACAAGCTCTTGCTTTCTTTGCTCTCACACTTCAGAAATCCCTTTGGGTTGGTTTTCAGAAGAGCTGTGTTTGGAGCTGACCAGGGCGATTGAGGCAGGTGACACTCAGGCTGCCTCTCAGCACGCATCCACCCTGGCTCGACAGAAAGCAGTGCTGACGATACAACTGTCCCCAAAAAATTACGCCGACGGAGAAGTGAGGTGAGACAGGAAGACAACGGAGATTTATACGACTCCCAAGTGGTTTTCAGCCGACTGTGCAACGCTATATCTGTGTTTTTAGTTTATCTGTGGTGGTGGAGGATGTTTCGTCGTCCTGTTGTGTCACGGTGAAAGTTTTCCCCTACATGACCGTGGCCGCACTCAAGCAACAGGTCAGGAACATGGCAGCTAATGAAAGCTTAGCTAGTGATGGACTTTCATCCATTAACCTCTGTAACTCTTCTGCTTCAGGTGTTCCTGGAGTACGGCTTCCATCCTCGCGTGCAGCGCTGGGTCATTGGTCAATGTTTGTGCACCGAGCCGAGGTCGCTGGCTTCCTACGGGGTGCAGAAGGACGGCGACACAGCATACTTGTACCTGATCTCTGCCCGGCAGGCCCGCATTACACGCCAGCTGTTCCAGCAGGACCTGGAGGGAGCTCTCCTCGCCCCACCTCTCCCTCCAGGTAACGGCCCCTCCTCCCAGGACTGGAGGGGCTACAGCACCCTACCCACAAAGCTTCCCCACAACAATCACGGTAAGTTTAACAAGCCTCTGTTCATTGCATTTATGCCAGTAATTCCTGGTCCTGCTAGATGTCAGCTAGTTACTTTTAGGGGTGGGAAAGTCAAATCAAAAAATTAATATCAGGATTTTTTATTTCACAATTTTATGATCGATTCTTTTTTCTTTTAATCGAATCTTGTGATTTTTATAATCGATTTTTTTTTATTGAATATCAGGATTTTTTATTTCACAATTTTAAAATCTTTTTGTTTTTGGTTAAAAAAATCAAATATTGGGATTAAAAAAAAAAGTTTTAAATTGATTTAAAATCTCTTTTTTCAAATAAATGTAAACATTTTTTTTTAAATGTAATTTTATTATTATTTTTATTTATACTTGTCTTGTTGGGCATTACAGTAGCAGAACTTTGGCCTGGTAACTGTGTTGTTTTTTCCTAATTGAAATTAAGAAAAAAAAAATAGCAAAAACATTTTTTGTAAAATTTTTCTTTTCCCCGCAAAAATCTGCTTTATCGAAGAATCATGAGAATCACAATTTCAATCAAATCGGCCCCCAAAGCATATCGTCCCAGCCCTAGTTACTTACAATCCATTTTCTTCTAAGACTTCAGCTCTGTAAAGCTGAAGCTAATGTAAACTGGGGCTGAAAGCTTCCAGCATTAAAGTGATCCAGAACAAACTGAAACTACAGTAAAGATTTTTCAGGCCACCAGTTGTTTGTTTGCCAGATGAGTCAGATCATTAGATATTAGAAGTAAGGCAAACATTTTCTGAAGCAAAGGTAAAAAACTGCACATTAGGTCCAGCACAGCCTAATTAGTCATCAGATGTCACATACAATCGGTTTCTTTGCTACTAAATAAAGAATGCATCAACACAACTGTAAGATACAGATTTATAAACATAAAATCAGGTGGAAGGAGACTATATCCAGTCTATCTGCTTCAAATATCCTGCAGAAGTAAAAAAAAGACCCACCTCACTGTTTTGCCACATGACTTCTGATGACCTCATACAATTCACATCTTTGTGCTGAAGATTATAAACAACAAACATGTGGGTGAATTTCCCCCTCGACACGCCAATCTAAAACCCAGCATGCATTATGACAACGGGCATTTTTCTAGACACAGGTAAAAATAGCCACTCGGCCTCCCTTCTCTCTGCCCGACAACTGAAGACAAATCTGAATATTATTATCTGGAAGATCTGAACATCCAAGGAAACGACTGAAATAACTGTGTTGTATTTGATAGATTTGTGTCTGATGAAACCAGGCGTTAGCCAGTATCTTTAACTCAGTCTTCACTGACTCCAGCAGGTACAGGCGGAGGGAGCGATCGACCAGGTGACATCAAAGATGTCCTTGACATTGAGAAGCTGCAGCTCAATGATCACACCAACAAAGCCAGTAAAACACAGGTATTTGGTCTTTTTATATTCTTTATAGGGATACTGAGATCTGAACATAAGTAGTTGGAATTTCTTACTGATGATTGGTTACAGCCATAGAAAAATCACTGATGAATACATCTGAGCTTTTTGTTTAGGTGAATTACAGATTTAACTCTTTCTCGCAGCAGACAGAGTGGGCTTGTCCTTCATGCACTTTTATCAACAAGCCATCACGTCCCGGTTGTGAGATCTGTGCAACAGCCAGACCGGACACACAGAGCTGTATCCAGCAGGTACTGCAAGACAATTACCAACCGATACATTTGATACACTCCTCTTAAAGTTCCTCCACGCTGACAGTCGCCTCTTTTTCATCCTCGCGGAAAGGAGAAAGGACGGCGAGAGGACCGCGGAGAGTCTGGTTTAAGCAGCAGCTGACTGCTCGTCATCGTTCTTCGGATTTAACATCTCACTCACTTCCACGCATACACACACACACGGTGAAGAGGCTAATTCTGCCACATTTATGATGACAAAATACTCACACAAAGACAGTCGAGTGCACTGAGAGTCCTCTGACAGCCGGCTGATGAAGACTGGAGCTTGGAAGCAGTGTAGCATGACGCAGAGTCGCACTGGTCGAGGCTCACGCTGACGTTGTAAGCTTTGTCCATGACCATGACATATGCATTCAGCCAGACCTCTTTGCTATTTATTTTAGAGGGCCTGTGTGTGTGTGTGGCACAAACAACACCAACAGTCTGCTATTTATTTTAGGGGAGAGGTGATGTAATTTCTATGTGACTGATTTCAGCTGAAGATGAAGGACGGTCATCCTCGGCGTCCGCCAACTGTGAACTAGGAGAGGCGAAGCCTTGAGTAATACCCTGGTATGTCTGTCTGTTCGTCCGTCATCTACGTCGTTGGTGCCAAAGCAACGTTGGAAGTATAAAGGCGAGAAGAGAAAAATGTGGCTGAGAGGAGGAAGAATGTGTTGTTTACAGGGTTGCCAAGTGCGCTATTTTAATTTTTTATTTTAATAACGTATTTAGTGTATTATTTTTAACAAGATGCATTGAGTATTTGATGTACATTTCAGCAAGTGTTCTAACTATATTCAATTCCCTCTGAGTTGAGACAGCAAAGGAATGATTTGTTTTCAGTACATAATCTAATGATAAAGTAAAGAATCTCTCTGCGTGTCTGGTCTTCAATTCTTTTTCTCCAATTTTTATTTGGGTGGACCCAATGCAGGTTTATTTTGGATGAGCTGCCACATCTTTGGAAAGAAGTAAAACCTCTATAAATAACCAAAATCCAATAACTCATAAGTGTACATTCCACATGAAATAAGTGATTTATGTGGATTTTGGTCCCATCAACATATTTTAATATAGTGGGACAGTGGATCTTTTACCGCTGTGTTGCATCTTTTCCTTTAAAAACCCTGTAGATGTTTTAGTTAGTAGGAAGGATGTGGGAGTGCAGCATACGTTGCTCCAAAACGTGTCATATTATTCTGCATCCTTTGTGCCCTCCCAATGTGGAAGTTTCTCAATTTGTTTATGAAATTGATCTGGATCTTTTGCAAAGAAATTCTGACAATAATCATTGAAGATTATCATTTTAATTTTTTTGCATTGTAGAGCAAAATCTCCAATGTTACCTATCGGAACAATCTTTTTTATTATTTCAGACATACTGCTGGCATTAAAGTCAGACAGAACATTTGACT
>JBBDHI010000008.1:15345477-15358766 GCA_037177115.1 Craterocephalus stercusmuscarum
TATATATATTTTTTAAACACAAATAAAATAAACAGAAAACCAAAAACCACACATAAATAAATGGAAATCTATATAGGAATAATTTAGAAACTCTGTAGGTTAACTGTAATTTCCCTCTGGGATTAATAAGGCATTTTTCATTTCATCACTGTATATCCCCTGTATATAACAGCAGCACATCACTATACATCTTGGCAGATGAGCCTCCTATAAGTCTTTGACATTTGACCTCTTTGACTTTTACACATATTGTTTGAGAATGATGGATAGATGTTTTTCACCTCCCAGACAGCTATTGGTTTTCATATATTTCAGTGCGATGTGAAATTCATCAGAGACTTGAACCTTTCTTAGGGAAAGTAATCCATCAAAATGGAAATTTGTCTTCATTGTTAGCCAGTGGAACATAAACGGTAACACACTTCATAAGCTTGAGCTGTGGTGAGAACACTTTCAAAAATGCTGATAGGAGGTTCCACCTGCAAAGAGTTGTGTTAAAGGTTATTATAAGTTCATGTTTGTATTTGAAATTCAAAACCAACCCTGAATCTGTCGCTTATGCTTAAGCAATGTAAAGATTCGGCTGTTATGGCTTCGTGATACCGAAACAAATATTTAATCTGCAAATAATCTCATAGAACATATGTCATGTTAGATCATTTTCCCCACGAAACTATTAAAAAAAAATTATTTTCAAATTGAACTAACATTAAACAGTAAACAGTGGCTCCGTGGAAGGAATAAAAACACTTTGATCAACCAAAAAAAGCTGCAGTATACTCAATAGCAACATTACATATGCACAGAAATGGGTAAACCCTGGTAGGAATGTCTGTAGACTCTGGTCCTGCATTTGTAAATGATTGATTTTGCCTCGGGGACAGAGGTGAATGGTACACAGAGGCACCTTCCTGGGAAAGCTTTACCTCTGGGAGCATGGATCAAATGTTTCACCTGGACCTGCAGCAGTAGGGGACAAACCTATTTCATTTAAGAGCATCATAATGATCATGACTCAGATGAAACGCCCGACCTGGCCCTTCTTGTCACTTTCACTGGCAGCTTCTCTTGGACTGCCTGTTAATGTCTGTGAGAGTGAGGGTGACAAGACTGAGGAGGAACTCTCATTTTGATGAGGTTTCATCAATCCGTTTGAAGTTCTTTTTCGTCCCCTTTTCCTTTTTTAGCTGCGCTCTGGATTGGTTTGCAACAGCTTTCAGTCTCAGTGGCAATGTTTTAATTTCCTGTGTGTCCTTGAACGTTTCTTATAGATGTGGGGAAATTTAAATAAAGGTAAGATGAAAGTGTTTTGTAGTGTAACAAGGAATTAGACTTATCTATGTGCAATTTAAATAGGTCAAGATATGGGTCACATGGTTTATTGGTTAGTTTGTGTTAAACGTCCTCATGGAAGGTGGATAGATGATCTCATTAGGTAAATCCTGTGTTTATTTTTGTTTTTTAAACCCAGCCTTCAGTATTGCAAGCGTTATCTTGTGAGTCAGCTGCTGTTTCCTTATTTTCAGCATAGCATGTATTATTTTCACCAACAGTCTTATCAATAGAGCCTCTACACTTGTGTCATTTCACTTAATAACTTCTGCATTGTTTGTTTTTTTCACTCCTTAGTTTTGTGAGTACTGAGTAAATTACTTTTTGGCAACAGCACAAGACACTGTAGTTGTGACTTCCAAGCCAACAAAATGTCAACTGCCTGTGCTTAAAATATTTACCCACTGCAAATACGCACCTTGTGTATTGTGTCTGCTTTAATAGCATGTGACTTTTTGGGTGGATTTAAACTCCAGGCACATTACTGCTGTTTTCGAATAGCTGTAAATTTTGCCTTGGACATAGTAGGCAGATTTGGCCTAAGGCTTCAGTTTTCAGCCGGGAACGGACTGTTAAACAGTTCCAACCTTGAGGCTCAGTAGTCTGCACATGCTCCTCAAACACACGGCTCCAGATATGGCTGATTCCAGGAGCTTTCTGATCTTTTCAGTTCAACTGAACTCCAACTTTCCTTTTATCAGTCACAAATAAATGTGGGAGTGGTATTCATACCTCCTAGTCTTTTTTAACTCTATCTCTTGATAACTCTGCTTCAGTGTTCGACAACTTTTTCTAGCCTAGGCTTGCCTGCTACCACTGTAATTAAGACAGAGAGTTATCAAACTGAAATCAAATGAAAGGCTCATAAAGAAATGCTGAATTCAGTCATATGCCAGGGGCCAGATCAGTTACAGACTTAATTTATATTCCCTTTGTTCCCTTCCAATCTCACAGAGGGCTGGAGGCAGCTGAATGACTGGTGGGTCTAGTGACAATATAACAGGTATTAAATGGACCATTTCCACTGCCACCATGTGGTACCCGAAGGCTTCAAAGAACTGGCAATTTGCTATGAAATTAAGCCAGGGATACTGTATATCTTCAGCGATGCAGTGTGAAATGTTATGATGAAGACATTTAGCATGCCGTCAACACAGATTCCTCAACAACATTATTTTCTTGTAGATATTAGCCCACTGTGGCATCATCTGAGGGAGTGGTGTTCATTCATGTTGCACATGAATTATAATGCGTTTCTTGAAGACGATGCTTGAATTAGAGAGCGTTGCATCATCCCCGTTGCCTTGCATTTTGGGATAAAACAGCATTCGGGATATTTAAAGTCTGTTTTTGTAAACAGGGTGGAAGTTATACTACGTAGCGCAAGTTGTGTTTGCAAAGTCTTCATGGTATTCTAGTCATTGCAGACCAAACCATCTGTTGGCGGCCTTTACACTCTCCCAGTGGAACATTATTCTTAGTAATCTTGTTGCCCTATCACTTGCTACCTCATCAAAATGAGTGATGATAATAAATCCCACAAGCCAGGTGAAATTGAATCATATTGATTTGCAAACACACATATTCTCCTCATCATATGCATACATATCAGTTTAACAAACAAGTCCCTGCAGAGGCAGTTCAAACCAGTGCACTATTAAAATATTTCATTTCTAATCCCTTTTCACAGTCCACAACCTTTGTAGGTGCTCAGTACTAACACACTATAGAGACACAGTAAAGGCTGGGTTTTCAAAATAGAGACTAGAGAGGAATATTTAATCAGCCAAGGTCACCGTTTGTGTTTCTACACACTGTTGTTGTTGAACGAGGTTCTGGGAGAATAGACAAACCGTTTCTCATCTGTATTCTCTTCAGATGGTTTACGTTAGCAGGATCATGCAGATACGGGATTTTTTTCACATGGAATTAAAACCCAGTTGTCATGCTGACAGACACACACGCATCCCTACCACAGTAAAATATTATTTACGACTCTGCAGTAAGCATTACTAATGCCCACACTCTGTAATCAATCACTGTGAACAATGCAAAAAAAAAACAAACAAACCTGTGTTTAATTTGAGCTCACAGGTAATAATGTTGTTTTTCTCCTGTATCAGAATTTATCTGCCTTTCACACTCCAGTCACACACCTCTACGCTTGAACACTAAGCATTAAATCATTCTACAAAAAGCAAAAGAAAACAGGAAAATGGGTTCTTTTATTTTAATCTGACTGTGGTCTCATGTAGTTGCAAGATATTAGTGTAAATGTCAAAAACAGTGAGTACAGGGACGTTCACTGCACACTGTTAGGCTGTATCTTTGACAAATCCTTTAAAGATCATATAATCCTTTATTGTAATGTTAGATGAACAAATTCCCTTTTGCATTTGAATGGGTTATGCAGTATATGAGAGGTGTGAATAATAACTGCTGTCAATCAATAACTTCATACTGAGGTGAAAAATTAAATCCTGCATTCACTGCATATGTACAAAATGAAGCTGCCTATTCAATTTACAGAAACAAATTCTGAGGCTTTTATCACAGAGATTTTTAATGCCTTCCTTTTTGCTTTATGTAATATAATCAGTTCATGTTTGCAGAGCATCATTGTATCCACAGACTGATTTGACATTATGATACATTCATGTATTTCATTATACGGCAGATATTCCACATCCATTCTGAAGAGGCAATTGACTGAGCTGCTCATACCAAACTGTCAAGAGCTTTCTGCTGTTTTACATAGAAGACAGCGGCTTTGATGTCCCCTGATGAATTGTACTGCAATAACTGTCTCAACAGAGGAGATGACATCAGCACATCACAGGTGCAAGCAATGCACCAATATAACAAATGTTCTTCATACAATATTTGAGTATGCTAATGCACCAAACAAATGAGCCGAGGCATAAAGAGCAGGTTAACAAAGTATGTCTAAGACTACAAACTGCAGTATGAAGTTCTCCTGATTTGTTGCTTAATGAAAAACCAACACATTCAGAGATTTTTTTTTACCTCAAAATCATCACCATTTAAAACTACTGCTGCTGCAAAATACAACCTGGAACTACTGTCTTATGTTCCAAAAACAGAAAGAGCAGTGAAGCCAAACATAAGACTGGTCTTCCTTTTAGTTTTGACCATTTTTCTGAGATAATTATTTCTGCTGAATTAATATAGAAATCAAAAATTCACATACTGGATTAAAGCTATGAATAATAATCACAACAAGACAGTTTGTATTATAAAAAAATGTTATTAAGATTACAGATGCTTTAAAAGAAAGGAAGGGGTCTTCCCTGCTAAAAGAAGGATGTGACATGAAAGGACTCATCTAATTGTGGTTTACTACCAAAGCACTTTTCGGTAAAGCAGTTGTCATGGAAGAAACATCGCAGGTTTCTCATGAGGTAACTTTTGGCTTTTAGGTGTTACCATCAATGCAAACTTTGTCATTCGCAGGTCTCACATACAATCTTGCTTATTCTATTTTCAGTTCTACAAGATGCTGCAGAGTCTCTTAAAATTCTGCAGCTTCTGCCTCCTGTTGTCATACTGTAGGCTCTGTGATTTTTTTAATTTTCTTGTCATTTACAGAAAAGAGCTTCCTAGAGAGCAAAACAGACAAAAGACTGGGTTTTTGCTGCCTATTTTTAACTACCTCACCAAATAAAAATATTGAATTGTACAGTATATGTATGGAAAAAGTTACAGCTACAGAATCACCTGATTCCCTTTGTTTTTTTTTCTTGAACTCATATTTGGACTGCAGTTATCTGCAAGGCTCTGATCTGACGTTTCTTTCGAAATATCGATTGATATTTTAAAGAGTGAAGCCAAAACAACAGTAAACTGGTAAACATAAGTAGATTACAGCTTGTGCAGAGTTTCCCCCCTCTCCCTTGTTATGATGATGGCATCCTTCATCCTTTCTTTACAAACATACAAACACTCAAACGCGCACACCAGTTCCTGCTTCCTTTTCTCGTATCACGTATTACATGACAACGCTTTGAAAAGTTTAAAAGGAAATAAATGAAAGAAGGCAGGAGGGAAATGAGCCTTGATGTCTGCAGTCTGGAGTGCACCGCTAACCAAATAACAAAGGTCATGAAAATAGATGCTTTTTTCAGTTACAGGAAACGTTAAGGTTTAATGAGTGAATATGTTTAGCTTTAGTCAGCGGTAGATGAAGCCACCCCAGCTCACAGCTTGGATCAATACTTACCTTGTTTTGGTGGCAATTACTAAAGTTGTGCTTATTTCTTTTAGCTCTCTTTCTATTTGAGCTCAGATATTTAGTTTGTGCTTTGGAAAAATAGACATTGCCAAAAAATGCTTCAGATGTAAAAAAGTCAAAATGTCTTGTTAAGAACCTTCCTGAAATTTGAGCCGTTGGTTTTTGTGTGTGTGTGTGTGTGTGTGTATCATTGTTTTGCTTTCATTTGAAAGTGTGTATGATATGTTGGTTTGAAATGATGAAGTGGGTCACTATCAATTAACTCTTTTTTTTCTTACCAAAACTCTTTTCTGTTGTCCTTTTGCATGTCCAGTCGGTATAACTCCACACAACGGGAAAGTGCTGTGAGCTAATGCCAGCCAAGTACGCTTAAAGCACAAGTCATCAAATGGAGACATACTGAAAGTGACACAAACTTGGCAGGGCCAAAATAGTTTCCAGATAGTTAATTAACCTCAGCGACTGGTGTAGCCGTCTCGTGTGGCTGGTCAGTTGCAAACCTGTGCATGGATAAATGCAAGCAGTCATGTTGTCATGTCAGAGTTCATACATGTCATGTATGTACTGCCAGCATTTACACTTTGTTTGGAGCCGAGTTCACAGGGCATTTTCATCAAGAAGGGAAAACGGTGCATATACGTAATGTCGTGTGAACACATGGAAGTCTTTGCAAAACTGTGCTTGTGTTAATTTATGACACAATTATTTTCCTTCGTTTTCAGTGATTATAGTAAATACAGGTTTTAAAAGTCTATTGATCCCTGTTAGTGGCAAAAATATAACAAGTCTTATTTAACTTTCTTTTTCCTTAGTTTTTGAATGATTACTTAAGGTTTTAACTATTTTCTTGCTCACCCCAAATAAAACCAAAGAAACAAATTTTAGTTTGTTTGGTTTGGGAATATCTGGAAACAATGGTTCTCTGCATCATGACCTCTTCACTGTGATCAATCCACACACAGCTTAACTTAACTTTTGCAGTTTGACACTCCTAATGAAAACTGTTCTGGTATCTCTCTTGCTTCCTGTCTCTTCTTTAATTAGCCTCCAGTAAAAGCTATCACTTTCTCTCTTCTTTACCACACTTCCTCCAATAATGTTCTCTTGGTTTCTTTGCTGACTCAGCATATCGCACATTCAAAACAGACAATATGTTGATACCCAATTGCTAGCATAAAACAAAATGCACCCATCACCAGTGATGCCACAGATTACTTGAAAAAGTAATTAATTTTTTTCTAAAGTCATGTGCAAAGTCGTGTTTGTATCAATTTTCATTCTAAAAGGTCAAGTTTCAGTGGAAAAAGGCAATTGCATGCTTGCAAGTTCATAAAATATGTGTACCACCATGACTGAGAAGGTGTGTTGAGTTAAATAAAGACACTGTCTTCGACAAATGCAGCGCGCATTCTAATTGATTTCTAACACGTCATTTCGAGAGGTAAGTGAACTCTTTTTAATTGATTAAAGGTGTTTAAAGTAATGCATGATAGGGAAAATGAGTAACGCTAATCTAATTACTTAGTAGGACATTGTAAACAGATTACTGTAACGCGTTACCGGCATCTCTGCCCGTCACATAATGCTACAGGCTAGAGCACAAAGTTGTGAGGTGCAGTTTCCAATCCATCGGATTCCGCAGGGCAATGACAGTCCTAGAAATGTGCAAACTGCATGCCAGTGCTAAAGTATGTTGGAACATGGGTACATCATTCCTGGTCCTGACCCAAGCCCGGGGTGTTCTGGTGTAGTTGCATCAGCGGAGAAACCAGATAGAAACAGTAATTATGTTATTTCCCTCTTGGTGTTGGCCCTGCGACAGAACAGCAACCTGGCCAGTGTGTACCCCGCCTCTTGCCTGCAAATTGCTGGGATAGGCTCCAGCTTCCCCACAACCCTGAATTGGTGTAAGCAGAAAAGAAAATGGATGGATGGATAGATGCAGAAGCATAAAATAGACGGCCATCTCCTGATATCCACCTTGTTATACTTGGTGCCTCTCCACATGCTCTGACTCTTTTGTTTGGTATGGTTTTTGCTGAAAGGCTCTGCTTGAGAGATAGGAAATCAGAGTTACCACCTCATTTCAAATGGTGGCTAACAAATATGGCCCCCTGTTTACACCTTGAGGAAATTTGGTACAGCTATTCTTACATTCTTCTTTCTCTTTTTAATTGGTCTGCTTACTTGCATATGTTCGGCATATAATCTATTTTATAGGCATTATCTGGATGGTGGACTCCTCAGTGTTACAGACACACTGGCTGCACTTTGCACTCTATGTTTTCTATTTTGAGTGTATTTTGACTGTACTGTTGTTCCTGTTTGGTTTTGCTCTCTGGGTCTAGGATTGGGAATCACTGGTTTGATCAATGGAATGTTTGCCGATATCTCAAATTCAGTCACAATATGATTTCGATTAGATTTGATCTAGGATCCACTGATCAATATGAAACGATATAAAGCAATACCATGAGTGATTGATCACAATTATTTCCATTAATCACAAAAAGCAATTAGATAATCATTTAAACTTTCTTTATTCCTGAGCTCTGCTATTAACATTCAATTTAAAATAAAATATTTTCAAAATAAAAGTGCATTTGATAACTGGTTACTCTATAAATTTTTGGCCGATGTTAGGATTTTGGATCGATATCATTGATTTATTGACCATATGATCGATGTATCGATGTAGATCGATCTATTGTTCCACCCTTATCTGGGTCTGGCAGCTTTTTGTTTTGTTTTTTGAATTTTCTGAAAAAATAATCTTTAATCAAACTTATTCTCATTATTTCTGCATTTAATTTTCTCCTTTTTCTATCTTATCATTTTGTCATGTGGCAGTTCTGCCTTAAGACTGCATATCTTTAACTTGTGGTTTGCCAGAAGGAAGTAATTAATTGTACAGTTAATTAGCAGAAGGACCTAATAATCCTTTTGAGACTGTTTTGGGCTATTAGGCAAAAATCTCAAGACATCTTTAATCAGTTGTCTTTGAGATTGTCATTGATGGTGAAACAACTCATCTAACAAAAAGTATTCACAAATGTTAGGATGAGCTCTGTTGGATATTTTTCAATAGTCAGCCTTGTATTTTTCTGAAGAAGCCATGTGAGTGAATGTGTTATGGCTTCATTCTGCTGCACAGCAATTGGAATTGAACTAAGTTGTAAAAAACATTTGTACGTTTTAATCATTAAAGTGGTTTGCTGCAAGAAGTCCAGATATCACTCTGCTGTGATTTAATGGACAGAAAATGTCATGGGAAGAGGTGGCAGCGCAAAGTAACTATTAAGTCAGCAGAGAGACATAAACCTTTATGTGGATCATCCACTTGGTTTTAACGTTTTCACGGGGTATTTCTTACCACCAATAGCGCAGTTACATTTCAGCTTGGTCTTGAAAAGCCATGGCCTGATCGAAGCATCTCCGAATAAACTGAGCATGAAACATCTGGCCGGTTACACCTCACAGCTTCTGGACAAAGAAAAAAGTCATCACATTTGTTGAAAGAGATTGCATGTGTCAGGAAAATTGTTACAAAGTTGGTGGAATGAACCTCAAACTGAAATGGTGGAATGATGACACATGTACGACCGTGATTACACAAAAGAATAGAAAACAGGTGGAATCGGCATGCGCTCACTGGAGACAGTTTTATGAGTTTTAATTTTTTTCAGGTTTTTCTCAACGATCTTTTTGTGTGGAGAATCCCACCGTTTGATTCACATCTGCTCTCTTAGTCACAGAGCCTGCATAAAGCTCTCCCAGCATATTTTCTCATATCAGGCTCATATCAGTTCAGACCCCAAAGTTTGAGACCTCTCCACATAGGTGTGGCGATGGCCACTTTTTACAGTGGAAAATTCAGCTCACAACTGCTTAAATACTTCCAGACAAACAAAACCAATTGGTCTTCCAGCAATTAGCCGAGTACACGTAGTCAGCTTAAAAATACATATTAGCACAATGTCAGCGCCAAAACGATTGCGGCTGACATGTAGAATATTGCAACCTTCTTCCAATGAAGCCCCACAAGCATGGCATCCATACATCTGCTGCTTGATGTGTCAAATGGCACCCTGATATTTAGTGTTAACTGAGCTCGAGGTGATTTAAGAAACCCTAACAGAAAAAGACATGCGGTTTGTATTCTCATGGCTGTCTAAGCCTAACTGTCTCCAGATTTTTTTATGGAATGGATTGTAGGGGGTGATTTGCTGACGTTATTTACATGGGGAAGGTTTTGCAGCCTCCCTTTTGGCCAGAACATCAGGATTTTTGAATTTTTTGGCAGTGACCTACATCTGGATTTCTGCACTAGAGGGTGCCCCACCCCCTGACAGTCTCTTGCAGAGCCACAAGGCAGATTTCTCTCTCCGTCTCTAAGTTACGCTGGAAGCCACACAGTTGTGATTGCAACCACTTCGGTGGTCTCTCTCATACCTATCGCATTCCGGCATTGTGCAAAAGCAACACCGTGTAGGCTGTGTTTTTGTTGCAAGTGTGAAGAAAGAAAGGAAGGAAGGAAGAGACAGACATCTTTTGGTTTTTATTCCTTATGCCGTGTGAGGAGCAGAAAGTGGAGCACCAAGTCTGGTTTTCATCTTCTGTGCCCCACCCTGGCTGGAACACAATGGATTGCAAGCAGGCCCACGACTTTTAACTCACTCTGCAGATTCTGTGCTCTGCCGCCAGTCTGGTCAATCTGCAGCCCAGAAAAGTCCCTTGATGTGTTGGCCAAAGCAGCTTTGAATTGAATCATAAGGCCATAAGTTCCCCTTGTTATAGCCGATCCATGTTCCTTTACTTAGAAACAGGGGAGCTGCATCTGTACAGCAACTTCAATGACGAAAAGACAGATTCATTTTAGTTGTGAATCTCGGCTCCAAAAGTGATGGATTACAAGACGGCAATAGTTTAGCGATCCTTTTCAATAGTTAATCAGGGAACTCCCCGGTGTTTCTCTTGCTGGAAAACACGTAGAATAATTGTCAATGTTTTGTCAGTTGTTTAAATTGCACCGTGATTTTAATATGCAGTCGAATATACTGGTGGGCACATTTCCCAGGGTGTGTAATCAAATCTATATTTGTCTTTGTTACTTCCAGTCTGTTTTTGAAGCGTGGCTTTCCACGAGAGAACAAGAATGGACACTTTAATTAAAGAAAGCTGGGATGAATGAGTGAATGTCAGCCTATGAAAGCCCGGTTGTTCATTCGTCAAACTTTGAACTGCGGCTCTACAGACTTGAGTGTCTCTGCAGTGGGTTTTGAATGATTTTCTTGTTGTAGCCACCGTACAAACAAAGGCACCCCTGTAGATTTATGTCTCATCCCTCTCTCTCATATTGGACTCTGAGGGCTTTGAGGCTGTAATTAAATTCCAATCCCTACTCTCACTTCTCCACTGACTGTCCCCGTCTCTGTGGGAGGCTGAGAAGCTGGGTTTTACCGCCTGTTGTGGTTTGTTTGAAAGATCCAGAAATCTTTGGAAACCCCAGCCATTGCGATAGAATTTACACATGTGGTGCAGACGGAGAAAGAAAAGACCTGCGCTCATGCTATGATGCGGGACTGGAGTGACATCCGGTCTGGTCCAACAGTGTGCATGTTTTACCCACATCGCCACTTCTCCCTGTGAACTGCAGGATGTAAGCATTCTCATGTCAAAGTTGGGAATTGTCATTCCGACGTGCTGATATATCATGCATATGATAGTGCTTTCGGGGCGTTAAGATGCCCGTATGACTAACTCCATCATTGTACCTATCAAAGCTTTTCCTTACCAGACGACCACCCACTGCCAAAGCACAGATTGCTGGCATCAGCCCATAGCAGGACCAACAAAGTGGAATCAGCTGCAGCAGCAGGCTGTCAGTTGGGACTCCTGACAGCGATATGAGGGGCTAGACTGAGCAAGTCCAGTCCGACGGGAACCAGCGGGAGAGGAAGGATGAGTTCTGCACCACTGATCCAGAGTGACAGTGATGGACAGGTTCAGAGAAGAGAGCTGATGGCCAAGGTTTTTCTCCTGTCTGGACAGTGTTTGAAAAGATGGACATGACGGTCGCAAGGCTTCGAAGTCCAACAGGGTGTGTGTGTGTGTGCGCGTGTGCTTGTATGTGCGTTTGCATGAGTGCCTGTTCCAGAGTGTTGGTATGGATGCACATGAAAGTCAAACTGTCAAGCAGAGCAATAAATGTGAAAGTCGCACTAAGATTTGAGATCAAAAACTCGCTTATGTGCATTTTTTTGTCAGATAGAAAATAAGGGGCTTAATGTGATACACGAGGGAAGATTTTTTAATGATTCATCCACTCATTTTTTCTGTTAATCTGATTTTCTTATCAGCAGTCAGACTGAAAGCAACTCCAAAAGTCTCCTTTATAAGCAATAAAATTCTTAGAAAATAAAAATTAATAGATAAAAAATAACTAAATAAATAAAAGTGCAAAAAAAATGTGTTTATTCTTTTCTTTATTCAACCAACATTTGGACAGGAACATAATTGTTCTTTTTTAGTGCTGAAAATCATCTTTGTCTGTTTAAAAACCTGAATTATTTGTCAAGAAACACTCTCCTCAGCTCCTTTGCTCAGTTGGGAGTTGGGGCCCTCTCTGACAAGTCATTACATCAAGAACAAACGTTCCCAAAGGCAGCAATTAATGCTGAACTCATAACATAGAATGATACCCTGGAGCCCCGGATGTAATATGAAAGGTGCCACCTCTTGTTGTGTGTTCACCCAATTGTCTGCTTCAGTGGCTCACATACTTACAGCTCCTTTTATTAAGTTGTGTGCTTTTGCCTGTTTCATTCACCCACTCAGTATTCCTGCATTGCCCCCAATTCTAAGCTCATGTCCTGGAGACAGATTATATGTGGGATCATTCCCAAGGACAGGCATAAAATTTTATTTCTTGCCAAAGTGAACTGTTTTTTTTTCTTTTTACACACAACAGCATAATTTAAGGATGCAATCAGGATATATATGTGCTTTTTTGATTAAATTAATCTGTTTTGACCATGACTTCCCCTCAAGATTTGGTGTTCTTTCCGAAAATATATGCTCCTTATATCCAGGACATATTCCCCTCTCCTGAAATAAACTAAAACACAAGCCCTGTCCTCCCCATTTCTCTTGGATGACTTCAAGGTCTCCACTATAGTTCATCCAGCCCACATCAAATTTTGAATTATTTGAGTACATCTGTGGCCAGAAGATGCTTTCAGAATTAATAGTTGATAGGCTCAGTCAGAAAAATGAAAGCAATGTGACCACTGTATGATAAGGAAGATTGACTTGCAGTATTTGGAGTCTGGCCGTTTGAGGGACGGCTAACTCTTTTGCGTGAGCCGCTCAGAGACAGCTTTGGGTTTAGGCTTTGGGGGCTTTGTGAGGTTGTTAAAAATGTTCCTGTCCACTTTTCCAGCTGCAGCCTTTTAACGGTGCATTAAACGACAGTTAACCCCCGAAAACCCACCAGGGAAAACAAGAAATGCTGTCTGAAAATCAGGAGAGGGTCAAGAATAATCCTTTGGCACTATGGACATACAACGAGAAAAAACTGAAATACTTTTAAGGCCACTTTAGATTAAAAAAAGCAAAAAAACAAAAAAAAAGTCATCATGAAACACCCCAAAAAACAAAATCACTGACTCTTCAAGCTACAAAGAATACCAAAGGATTATTCTTG
>JBBDHI010000008.1:15378444-15399444 GCA_037177115.1 Craterocephalus stercusmuscarum
GCTAGTATGTATGTATATATGAATGTGTGACAATCAGACTGCTTGACTGATTGTCAGTGAAGCGCCTTGACATGACTTTGTTATGATTCGGCACTATACAAATAAAGTTGAATTGAATTGTATATATATATATATATATATATATATATATATATGTATAATTTTAAGCTCTTGTTATTTTTCATTGGTGGCTTTTTTTTTAATTTGTAAAAGTCCATTCAAAGATTAAAGGGTGGCCGACAGCATTGATTTATGGATGGAGGCATTTTGCGGGCTATTTTCCCTCATTTTCAATTTGAAGTCTAAAGTGTAAAACCAAACACTGTAAGACGATTACCGAAAGATCAACTTTTGTGTTTAATTGGATGAACTGAAAGGTTCAGTTTTATAACAAAAATAAACACTACATTTGCAGACAAAAAAGGACCTTAAAATCCTTTAATTACAGTCACTAGTACATAATTAGGTTTAAGAAAAGGGAAAAAAGTACATCAAGTTCATTTCAGCCTTAGATCTGATCCTGCAATTGAGTTTGTGGGCAATGATATCACCAGTCATTTCTATTAAAGATGATAAAATATTAACAAGAAAATATAGTTTTATTGCAGAGTACTCCATAAAACACAGAGGCATGGAATGAACTGAGGCTGACCTGCAAACTCTGCACTTCTCTCCATTTTACACTCATGGCTTTCTAAAGTATAATCCCTGATTTATTTGATTCTTGCTGAGTACCTGTGTAGCAGAGGAGTAGCGGGCCGTGGATCGAGACGTGGCTGTCTTGGCTGAGCTGTGGGATCCCTCAGACGGTAGCGCCCCACAGCACTGGGACTGACGGAAACATTTACTATACTCTTTCCGAACCTGCAGAAGAACAAAAGATCGGGACAGACAGAAAGTGACACATCAGACTCCTCGGAAGAGTAGCTAATCCCAAATCTTTATCAAATGCCAAACGGCTGACAGCAGTTTAAATGCCATACCTGTAAAGAATGGGATACCAGACAATATGAAACGTAATGCTGTATTATGGCAAAGACACATACTGACATGGGTGCAGCTAAGTAAGAACACAAAAATGTGTCAAGAATTTTAAACCATTCAAATGTTAATTACCTACTTTAGAATGGGAAAGAGACGATTCGAGAAAAAAAAATGACTTTATGTTTTACCTATGATCTTTTTGTTTACAATGAGCAATCAGGAGTACTCCTAGAAACAACAGAATCAGTGTTTGTACTGTTTTTTTTAACAATAACTTTCGATACTTTACAAAACATTTTGTTGTCTTAAAATAAATTATATGGAAAGCGCTCTCAGTTGTCTTATACAGTAAATGTGTGAAAAAAAATAAACTTGCCTTGCCATGCCTATAAGATACTTTAAAATGTATCTCAACACAATTATTTCCCTCAGGGGAATTCAAGAAAAAGTCACAGTAAAGATGGATCCGATCCTATTTCTGGTCTCTTTCAAACCATTGGTTCAATATACTACAAACATGCACATTAACTGAAAGCAATATCACTCTGCAAATATCCAAGTTATCTGTGATTCCCAGAACCCCTGCCCTGAATGAAGCCTTTCACAATTAAAACTAAATGCAACAGTGTTTTATCAGGATGATTAGTTTTATTGGGAGTTGGAGGTTAAATCCCAGTTCATACGACCTCTGGCCAACCTTCAGATTCATGCAGAGGTTTTATTTCAGATGCATATCCAGAGAATCCACCGCATCTTAAAATGATGCTGGATGTGTTTGGACATTGCAGGTGTCAAATTTACTTTACAAACTGCAGAAGCTACGTAAAGAGAGAAAGTCTATTCTATAGTCTACCACTTTGCCTTCAGCCATAACACCATGAGGATGTGAGTCCTTTTGTGTCCATGGTAGCAGACTGCAGGCTTGCTGTCTAATGGGAGTGATTAAATGGCTAATTATAACAGAGCAGATTTTACACAGTTTGAATATACCCTGTGATTAGTTATAGCCAAGTATATCTTTTTAAAAAAAGCAGAGAGGTAGGATTCAGTGAACACCTTTATCTATTTTTATCCATTCTTTTGGCATTTTGAGGGCTATTTTCCCTCATTTTCATCTTGCCTCTGTCTGTGTCTGCGCACAGCCCATCACACTCATGACCTTTTTATGGGAATTTCATGCATTTACCTAGGCAAAGTAGGGTCATTTATGTCCTTTCACATTACAAAGAGACTGGCATTAATCAGTCTAAGAGGAAAGATGAGCACAATTCACCAACGTGGTCGTCAATCTGACAAAACTTTTAAAGGACACTTTCAGAACACATTTAAAAGGGTTTGTAAGACGTTATTGGTGAATGGCATGCAGTGACTTTACAATCAAACAAAACAAAAAGAAGTGCTTCAGTTTTCTTCTTGAAGTACCGTCAGTCTAATTATGTTTTAAACGCTTCATAATGCCAGTTATGTTACCATTAATCTATATAAAAAAGGAAAAAAAACAAACAAATAAGATGTAAAGATGTGAAGATGTTGTTTCCCTTTCTTGTCAGCCCAGCAGTTCTACAACTAAAGAAGAATCCATTTAAGGGCTATTTTAAAACATTTAAGAGGCTAAATTTGATTATACTTGCTAAATTACATTTTGTTGATTAGGCCTTTAGTACTGTCTGGATAAAGACCGTAGCAGGACATTCTTACTTTTTTCTGGAGTAGGCAGTGAAAGATGAAGATGAACATCCCTTGCAGAGTGTTGAAAATGGTAAAGAGGTAAGCCATCACAATGGAGGATTCATTAAGGAAGAACAAGCCAAAGGACCATGTGAGTCCCAAAAGGCAAAGCAGTGCAAACGCTCCCAACACCCATGACCTGTAAAAGAAGAGGTAGAGTGGTGTTAACGAGTGACAGAAGAAAACTCTTTTACTACTCGTGGACTGCACCTTTAAAAAAGAAAACACTGTCATTTGCTTTTTCACTTTTGGATAAGTTGGACCTCTGTTTGAATGCGGATACAAAGTTTTGGAATGAATCAGAGTCAAACAACATTTCTGTGGTCTTTCTCAAGAGTTGCTGGCAGAGGAGACCGCACACACAGCAGGTTTTTCAGGGTGCCTTCCAGGAAAGCCTAGAGGATAAAAGACAACTTAACAGTCTCAGCGACAAAAGCTGGTTGCACTGATGCACGAGAAAGAAGCGAGCCACCCTGAAAGCGATACAGAGAAACCTGGAACGGAGAAAAGAAACGGGCCATAAGCATGTCGCTAAGAGAGGAAACACAGAGAAATACTGTATTTTTCTTGTGCTTTATGTGCAATGATAGGATCTTGCTGTCTGATCAAATCATAACTAATGTCACCAATTATTTACCCTTTTTATGTAATTTTCATTTTTCAAAAGTTCCAGCATTCAAAACAGGAATTAAATACACGGCTGATCCGAGGTAGCGACTAATTAATGACAGTTAATGAGTTTTGACTGCTCGTTATAATCTGTAAAAGCCATCATCCACAAATTCGGCTTTTTCGACGAGCTAAAAACAAACCTGAAAGCCAATTAAATGTTTTTATTTGTCTTTTTTTTCCCTGTTTGTTTGGCCCAAAATCAGAGTTGCTCCCTGAAAATCAAACACCCACGTAACATATGCTGGCATGCCGTCAAACATATTGTTGTACAAGGCTCAGAGCTCAGAAATGGTCTGGGACTTGTTTTATCAACCCGATGCAGCCCACCAGAAACAAGGAGAGGGAGGACACTTTTTTTTCTGTTCTCAGCATCTTGGAAACTACAAGGCATGTGGTTGGGATCCATCTTCCAAAGATGCCTATAAAGTATGCGAGCACAGGAGGGAAACGACGCCAAAGGTCAGAAAAGTCCTTATGAAGAAATAAAACGGGCAATATGCCCATGTGTAGTGCAAATACCGAAATCATAAAATGAGCTAAAAAAGCCAGCTCTGACAGACTGAAATAAAACCTAAAAGGGAAAACTGTTGGTCCGCTTGGAAAATCCAATAAATGCAGCTTTTTAAATTATAGCAGGAAGGCAGAAGCAGTGATGGTGCATATTATTTTTCTTCTTACACGTAACTGACTCGCCCAGCCCCCCCTTCTCTCTCTCTCTCTACACACACACACACATACATGCACAGTCTCACGTCAAGTAACAACAGCTTGCCCTCTTAATCTCCTGGAGTGACACCCCTCACCTGATACCCCCCAGCCTCGAAGAGTCAGGTTTCATGGAGGTGGAATGCTTCACCATCTTGTACATCGTCACCACCAGGAAGATGACATTGACCTGTCAAAACAGATGTGCATCATAGTTAAGAGACTGCACTCAGGAAGGCATCCAATTCCTTGCACTAGCAATGCAGAAGGAAGTATTCAAATACTGTGTTTCACATATCTACATGTACCATTTGCACTCTGCAGAAATACGTGTTCTAATCAGTAAAAACCTTGCATTTGCATATTAAGTATAATCAGTAAAAAAAAAATGTCACTTTTCACAAATGCATCCAATTAAATCCTTTGCTTATTATTACTGATGTGTTAACATTTAAGTATCTATATGCATTGCTGGGTCTGTTGTGATGTTGACTCTGAAGTTAGAGGCACACATACATCCAGTGAGAGGACTATAAAAATTTAATGGCTCTGTGCTGATCATGAAGAACACAGGCTTGCAGAGGGGGGAAAAAACCCAAATAAACGGAGGTTATCGCTTTCATCCTCTTTTCGCAGCCCAAGCCTTCCACATAAGCCGACTTCAATGTCTATCTCCCTTCTCGCTTTGGCCATTATAGTCCGACTGCAACTGAGTGCAATTGCAGGAGATGAGAATGTACATGCAATAAAGACCAAACAGATCTAACACTACAGCCAAAAAGCTCCGGAAACATTCAGAGAGGACAGCGTGCCGTATTTTAGAGGCGAGTTTGACTGAGGCCAGGAAAAATATTTAAGTGATCCGAGCCATACATCCAGAAAGGTTTCCATGCTCTCAGGATGTCTCTCTCTGAGCACTGCAGGGCTCATAGCCACAAAGGGGAGGTGGGGGGGGATGAGCTTCTATTTGGACCGCAACCATATTTAACCTTTCAAATGTACTTCTGTACATTTTCAAATAAAAAACAAAAAAAAACATGTTTCCTTTCATGTTATTAAAAACTATAGAGCATTTGTGCTCCTAGCGCGCATTATTAAAGCATATCTTGCTTTAGTTTGCAAGTGAAGGAACCATAATGATCAACATGTAGAATGCTTCATACTCAGGGCAGGGCTGATTATTATACCAGATGCCTTCTGAAACACGCTTTGAAGCCGAGGCAAAAACTACGAGGCAAAAGAAAATGGTGTGTGAATTAAAACAAGAGCGCCTGTGAAAAGCAGATGTAAACCAGCATCGGGGTGAAAGACGGCAGAGAGACTGGTGTGGCTAAAAAGACAGGAAGGTGCTTTTAGATCAGAGTGTTGGTCTCCCGGCCGCTGGGGCCAATTTACGTCTGCACGAGTCGAGTGGTTGGAGACGCATTTAACACAGCCGTAAGTGATGACACAGACCCAGTGAGACGGACAAACCGACGGACAGTGAGGTGAGAAGCGAGGAGGCACTCTGCAGAAAGCAGAGGCAGTATGGACACCCACACACATACACACACACAAACGCACACAATCTCGGTCTCTAAGGGGCCGTCCTCTATAGTTTTCTTACTTCTCCTTCAAATGAAGGACATGAAAACCGCTGCTGCTGATGCAGATCATCCCCAGGCTTCGCATGCTTTTACAGCCGTTCGGCAGATCTCGGCGCGTTAATGTTGCCATACAGATATGCACTGTGCATTTGCTCAGGCCTGTGTGCATGCATGTTGTGCGTCTGTCTATGCGAACGAACACCCTGCACTCTCCATGAAATATTAAAAGGTGAAGATGGAGATGTCCGCGTGCCGGGATTGGCTGTGGATGTGTCATGATCCTCAGCAGGGATATGAGCTGTGGTAATGGTTGTCTGGCCCACCCACTCATTACTTCCCCGTTCACCCCTCACCAACATCGCCCTCGTTTCCCCGCTGAGCAAATGACCTTCACGCCTGAAACGATTTCTCCTCCTGATTGCAGGAAGGGGAGTATTCTCTAGATGTTCTGAGAGGACCAAACAGCTCTGAGTTGTTGCTGCTCAACAATTCTGATTTCAGAGGATTTCATAGCTGAGTGGACGCTGATGTCCTTGTGTCAGCTATAATGGGACCACTTTCCTTTCATGCAAATTGATCGGAGAAAGTCGAGCTAAGAGGCTGCCAGCAAACGCAAGAGTAAAAATCCATAATCTCCATTCAAAGATTCTCTTTTGAGGGGGAGGGGGGGGCTAAAATTTTAAACTTACCGCTATTATGAAGGTTACAGGTCCAATAAAGCTCCAGATGAAATGGTTATCCACCCTCAACCAGCATCTACAAAATGCAAAAAAAAAGGTCATGATCAGCTCAATAAATCATCTTATTGCCAAAACAAACTTGTGTGTCATCGATCAGGGCCCGGCAGGGCTGGCTGGATGATAGGTTACAGCAACAGAATACCAAGTCTTCTGACCGCAGAGCAGAAAACTCAACCTTAAGAGACTGTTGGCCTTGTGCCACAAGAAGCTGCAGTGTAAAAAGCCAGCGGCTATTGGACTCATGACTTCACAGTCTGCAAATGTGAGGTGTTCGTGCGTACCTAAGACTGCGCACAGTAAACAACGAATATGAGACAGTTTAAGAATTAACTGCACCTCGCTCTGTGTTTATCAGGAAGAAGAAATTAAGTGAAGACCGCTTCGGTGAAAAAAGGCAGTTTACTTCAGTCCCATAAATTAAAGGATTGCCGTCTTACAAATCATAAAGCTTGCTGCTTGGATGAGGACCAACAGAGGAGTGCATAAACTTTTTACTGACAAGGGCGGCAATTATCCACATGTAAAGGATAAAAAACAGGCAAGTCGCCGTGGCTAGCTAGTACATTCATTAATACCGCTGCTGCGCTCGCAGCCTCCTCCGTCTTCAGTGGAAGGCTGTAAATTTGCCAAGGGGCAGAGGTGGACTACTCTTTGTGATATAACTACCATTAGCGCATAACATACTTTACATGCTGTGTGGGTGTGTCTCAATGGAGATACTGCTGATTTTTAGCCCATCTCTGCAAAGAAGGAGAGGAGCCGCTGCAACGCCGCTGCACTTACGCCCGCTCTGTGCCGTAGCTTCTGTAGTCGATGGCTACCGAGATGCCCACCACCACAGCCGGGATGAGGTAGCCAGAGATGTAGTAATACTTTCTGCGTGAGAACTCGCTTTCAAACACTTCGACCAGCATGAGGTAGAGCTGCACGCCCTCCAAACACATCCAGGTGAAGGCAGCTAGGAAGCAGAAGTGGAGGACTCCCGCGATGATGGAGCACATCAGCTGTCAGGAGAAAACACCACGGTACACACCAGTTAAAGAGAACAATTTTCAACAGTACTTACAATAAAAAATTAACATTATATGTTTTAATAACAGTTTTAAAGGTGTTTTTATTAATTTTAGGCTCAAACTAATGTCCAGATGTAAATCTAAATATATATCAAATAATCTGTCTGTGTGATTGAAAATGCACATCTGGAAAGGCTACGACCACAGATTGCAAACTGTCATACCAGGACAGAAAGGATGCATCTTCCTGCCATAAATAGTACTCATCCCATAGATCCCAAAGTTTCCACAGATACACATAATGTGAGAAACCTCTGATTATATTCCTAGATAATGAAATGGTCCAGCCTTTTTAAATGGTGTTCCACTTAAAAGGCAAGTTGAGGGAGAAACCCGAGCATATACTGTAAAGGTTAATCACTTCAGATGAAACTAAAATAACGAACGGCGTGACTTCCTCTGTACCTTTGGCTCCGTCATGTTTATGCCCACGAGAAAAAGGAGCTCGCCGATGAAGAGGTTGAGGCAGAGGTTTTTGTGGATGGTGTTTCGGTCACTTTGGAGACCTCTGAAGAAGCAGAAGGTGAAGAGACTGATGGCCAGGCAGACCAGAGACACGGCGATTCCCATCCTGGTGATGACGGTAAGAAGCAGCTCATGCATGCTCCCATCTCTCTGCACACACACACACACACACACACACACACCCACATGACTGACCTTCCCATTTGCACTTGTCATTATGAATGGCATTTAAGCACATAATGGTCTTAGCTATATTTCCTGAAGAGTAGATGGAAACATCCATCTATATCATGAAGATGGAAATTTATGGGGTCTCTCGGTCTGACAAAAAAGATTCTCAACTTTTCCTGTCAATCTGTCTTGAATAACCAGAGAGCTTTGTGAATGTTATAACATTTTATGCCTTATACTTGCCAATGGAAATATTTATTACTTCTGCATTTTTTGATCTTTAGGTAATATAAGTGATTTTGAAGAGTTTTTATGGCATTAAAAATAACCAGTGCATTTTCCTTTTTAACTCAACACAATTATTTGTTCCAATCTTTTTTTTTTAAATGTCACAAGTGCTTTAGGGCTTAAATGGGCCCCTTTTTTGGAGGGCACGGAGTCCTAATTTGACCAATGATCTTGTGTCATTGCGCACTCACATGGAACATGTTCAGTCATCATTTCATGCAGCACATGTTGCAGAAAGTGACATCAGAAGAAAAACCTGCCTCAAAGAGCAGAGACCATGTGCGCGCTGATGTTAAATCGTGCAGAGGTTTCAGAAGATCTAAAACCGGGTGCGTTTCATGATGGGCACCAGGCAAATCTGAGAAAAGCAGACTTGCCCAGATGAAATATCACTCAAAAGACACGGTGGCCTGAAAGTGAGGCAATGCCTCTTGTGATATTTGTAATTTTATTGAGGGCAGGAGTTACAACTGAGGTGCTGTCTAAGGGGATTGGTGTGAGTTTGAGCCATGCCTCTGGGCTCTGGTTTCAAGCTGTGGGTAAGGTTGAGGTTAAGACAAATGACAGACACAGAGTTCAGGAGTTGGGACGTATTATTAAACAAACCGCAAACTTATCCTCTACATTTATTACTGGCTAGGTCTGCGCTACGTGCGCTATTTATCTTGTAATTGGATTGTAATTGCATTTCGCGACCAAATGCTTCTGGCACCACTTCAAGAGAGGTGGAAACACAAGTTAAAACCAAGGTTAGGCTGTTTCTCATGATACATACACAGGAGGGCATGCATGCAGGAACAATATTAGACATGGATGGCAAGTGAAACCTAATTATTTGTGGTAATACCGTGTCACTTCCTATCCTGATCCACGTTCTCAGTCTTTTAAAATGACAGTCCACTGCCTTTTCTCCACCCTTCTATCCTTCCTTTCCTTCTCCGGGTATAATCTAATTACCTCCTCTGAAATGCTGCTCTTGCGCTTGCTGCCCGTGCACAAATCCTTCAGTAGGACGAGAGGACAACTAATTGGGAAAGAAAAATATCCTTTGCAAACCACAAAGTGAGGGCCACTTACCACGTTTCCACGATGTGCCATGAGGATAGCAAAGTTAGTCAAGTGACTGCAGGAGCAAGTGGTGTGGCTCTTATTGGTTTCCAGCAGTTTGCAACCCTGAGTGGACCAGTATCCCATCATGCTTCGCTCTGAGTAGTTCCAAAAGGAGCAGTTAGGGTTGTAGTAGTGCTCCTTCTGCGTATTAGAAAAAACAGAGAAAGAAATATTCAACATCCAGCACATTTACTACCTGAGAATCCAAAAACACGCGACATGTATTTCGGATTTTTAGTTCTGATTTGCAGAATGCGAGTGCTATGTGTAGATGCCGTTTTGCAGACTATTATATTCCAGTTTAAATGCATCTAATCTACCAAATGGTGTCAAATGGAAAAAAAATGTGAATCTTGACATGGGAAAGTGTGAGGTTACTATGACAATGCGTAGGCACATCACCAAACAACATGTTTGATCATATCATGAAATTGATATTCTCTTATTCGAATCATTTTTTCCTGTAAAAGAAAACCCTGAAAAGCCTTTTTTTCCCCTCCACTATGAGAGGCAGTGAAATAGCTCAGCAGTGTGGTCTGGGTGAATCTCAGGAGGAGGCTTACATCCAGGTGCTCCAGGGTGAAGATCACAGGGTCGGCCACAAACACTCGGCTGGACTCCTTTGTAATAGAGGCCGACAGGATGTGGGAGTTGACGGTGAGCGAGAGGTTGTGTTTGTTCAGGTCCCCCATTCCCCTCAGTGTGGCGTTTTCTGTGCTGAGGAACTGACCCAGGTGTTTGTAGAGGACAAATACCAGCTTGGCTGCACCTGCAACCAAACGGAAGTCAAGTGATGATTTGTGTGTTCATTCCCTTATGTCACATGAATATTGCAAAGCTGTATAGATGAGGCAAAAGAGATGCAAACCAGTAATGAAGTACACTATGGTCTACTTAAAACGAAAAAGAAAAAGATTATTTTATTTTTGCTTTTTCGTTCCCTTAATCAGGTGACCTTTAGCACACAGAAGGAGCTGCGTTTTACTGCTAGCACTGGATGATCTCAAGATTTTATTTAATTATTTTTCTTTCAGTTTTTTTATCTCTGCATTTCCATGTGTCATGTTTTAGCTTTATATCCGGGTATATTTTGAAACTGTTCGGTTGAGTTTTGCTTCCCAGCTGGTTTCAGTTACTCATTACCACACACCTGCATTGTATTAGTCTTCACTTCCCTCAGTATGTAGACTTTACTTCCTTGGTTCCTTTGTTCATTGTCGATCTTTGTTTTCTTTTAACATTGTGTGTTTTGGAATTTTTATATTTTTTTTCTTTCTTTCTTTTTGGACTACCTGCCACTATTGCCTTTTCAGTTATGCTAAATAAAAGTGTGTTTTTTCCTCTGCCTTTGTCCTGAGTGCAAGTCTATGTTTCTTATCTACTACATCTCACAGTGCAAATGAAATCCTTGAGATTTAAATACAAAATCTGCAAATGATCTCTCAGAAATTGAAAAGAAAAGAAGACGACAAAAGATTTAAATTATGACTGACATCGTAATCTCAGATTATATTCACCGCTTTCGTAAATCTGCAAATTCTCTCTCTGGAAAATTTGACTCAGAAAATCTTAGTCAGGTATCTCAAACTCCAGTCCATGAGGACCAGTGCCCTGCAGATTTTCAGATGCTTCCTGTTTTAACACACTTGACTCAAATAAATGGGTTGTTGTGCAGAACTTGACAAGATAATGGATCCGTCTCATTTGCATCAGGTATGCTGGATCGGGGAAACATCTAAAACATGCAGAACGGAGGCCCTGGAGGACCATGGTTCGAGTTCCCTGGTCCTCCATTATTCTTTTATAATGTACCTGTAATATGTTGTTGTACAGTTGAAATATGGTGACAAAAATATGAAAGACATCTGTAAAACAATGTCAATAATGAGTCAAAGAATTTTTCCCTATCTGTCCCTGTTCAAGCAGCCCTTGTTCGGGATATCACAGTGCAATAAAAAGAGTTCAGAAACAGCAAAATAGAGGATTGATGTACATTTTGAATTTGATGACACAATGAAGATTCCAGGTAGAATGCAAAAAAACAAACTTCAGATAATTGATTTTTAAAGATTGTTTTAAGATCCTTGTAGGATCTTTTTCAGTGCATGTGCAAAAAACCAAACACAACAAATCAAGTCAGTGGACATTAGCCCAGCAGCAAATACTTGACATGAAAACACTCATCTGCATAAAACTACCCTCTGACGCCAGGTTGAGTCCATTGGACATGCAAGGTACAACCCTCTTCCAATAAGCTTATTTCCGTAATGTTTCACTTTTCCTGCATGAACTCGGGTCAGCTTAAAGATTTCCCCTTTAATATATGAAATTACTGTAAGAAATCAACAAAGCTTAGTTCCAAAAAAAATATAAAAAAGGATGTTTTCACAGCCTTTGCTTTCTTACCATTTTTGCTGTTGACTTTGACCGTGTTAGAGGAAAGCGTAAGAGTTGCTCCACCCTTGCTATTTTGTGGAAATTTGAAGTCTTGCACCTGGCCGTCGGTGCTTAACACGTACACATCCAACACTGGGAGATGGCAGGAGGTGAGGAGAGGGGTTGAAAAGAGAGAAGTATTACTCATAGGCAACGTTTTAAAAGCTTTACACAGTGTTTAATAGAGCTCTGCCGTTAGGGCCCAGTGGCATGTCTGTAAAGACTCGATGTTCATTGTTGCAGTAACGGAGTCAAATCTTATTGGCAAGATCCCGTAGGGTGTCATTTACTTAAAAAACCATGTCACTGAGCTGTTGCTTGGCATTGTGAAAGTCTCCGAGGCAAGAGCAAAGTTAAAGGAACGACAAGTGCTGCAATGAAGGATGAGTAAATGCAGGCACACAGCCTACTGCAGCATGAATGTCAAATATTCATAGGATCAAACATATCATTGAGCTTTTACTTTTACTTTTTCTTTCCCCTGTGGGTTCAGATAACTCCAGGCTCGATGAGCAAATCTCTGAAAATCCTCAGAATTCCTGCAGCCCCTCTCTCTGGTATGCCAGCTGCCGGGTGGTGCTCCCTTTGAAGTGTGAAATTACTAAGGGGTCAGGAGGACATACGTATCAGCGCGCTCCCTCCTAAGAAACGGCCTCACTTCCGCAGATAGATGGCTTCTGACAGACAGAGATGAGGAATTGTTCTGTAGTTGCTCTCCCCCCTCTGTCAAGCTTTCAGTTCTCTGTTTCTCTCCCTTTCCCTTGATTTTGTCCTTGATTTTCACCCTGAGAAGCCATTTTGGCTTCAGAAAACCGCTAATTAGCAAAAAGAAACAATCATTTTCAGCTCTTTCAGGTCAGGTAAGCTGGTCTCTATTGCTGTTTTCTTCTTCATGTGGGTGTATGTTGGTCCCTCACTGGAATATCATCTTCATTGTGCAGATATGCTGGAGTCTGACAAGCTCATGAACATTGCCTATATGCAATGATTAATCAATCAATACAGCATATTACATGAATCGGTTCTTTTGGTGAAGACAGAACTGGAAGTGAAAAGCTTAGCTAACCACTACTTAATGGGAAAGGCTAGGAGAGAGCTAGCAGAGTGCTGTGTGAATGGAGCCATTCAATTGGTTCCTTTGTTTTCCCCCCAGAGGTCGTGGCAGTTCATCTCACAGCACACGTTCAATTAGGTGACTTTACAATGAAAGATTAAAAATCTGCAAGTTATAAGACAAAAAGAGCGGCTGAGAAACCATAACCATAGCAACAAAGAGCCATGAGTAGAAACACGGCAGTTCACGTGAAAAGGTGGCTAAAATTAATGAGATTGCGTTGCTAATAGACCGCCTGTCGGGACTAATTTGTCTGTCTTTCTTTTTGCTTTATTCGTAAAGATGTGTTTTAAGTCAAATCTTATACAGTTTTTTTTTCGGATGAGAGGTGACAATCTTTTTTAAGTTATATTCTCCGTGGCAGAGGCTGCCGGTGCGCAAGCGCAGAGCTAGTCATCCTGCAAAGTGCAGCTAAAAAAAAAAAAGGGGGGGGGGGGGGCATCAGCATCATAAAACATGACTGACAGGTGTGCACATGTGGTTATCTCTGTTTTACATGAACTTACTGATATTCTCTGCGGGCACTTTTACAATTGCAGGTTCAATCAGGTTTTCTGCAAGGACAAACGCCCCTTCCTCCAGGGTATCCAGGAGCATTGTGGCGGCATGCGTTTGTTCTGTGAGATTCATGTCTCTCCAAGAATTCAGCGCTTCCGTCCTCAGGAGGTTGTCAACGGTGTCCACGATTGCCTGTATCCATGGAGACAAGTGAAATGTCAGGTGGCTGTTCCCTCCCATCGCAACTTGAGTTTAATAAGAAAGTGGCGGGGACTGCGAGGAAAATGATAAAAAATGACATGAGTGGCCAAAAAAAAAAACGACAGTCCAAAGACTGAAACTGAAATATCAAGATCACTCTGACTTCAAACAGGAGAGCTCATCAAGGATAGTTAAAATAATAATGACAATAAATGATTTAGTGGGTATTATTTATTATTCTCTTTTACAAAAAACATGCTCTTATCTAATGAATTCTCTTATGAATTGACTTCTTTATTGAATACCAACATGCTTGATGATTAAAAAAGAAAAAGATATATTTATTTAACTTTTCCCACTAAACGAAGCTGCCTGCTATGCTGAACTCTCAATTGTTTATTTTAAGCTTCAATTCTCAAAGAATAGTCACTCTTGTGGACAATGCTCATTTTTCCAAGACAATGCTTTTGTTTCTATTACAGGATCCGTTGATAGTATTCTCCTGGAGGAAAGCGGGCATTATCATGAAATCCACATCCAAAGCGGCAGTCTAAGTCAAAATGGGGGGGAAATTTCTGCTTGTTTTCAAAGGCAATCCTTTAATTTCCTGGTTTCTGATAAGCCATAAGTAAGCAAAACATTCCACCAAACCAACACAAGTATCATATGTTGATAAAACAAGAGTTTCCTTTGACCCTGACTGGGTGAGTTCATGACTCAGGAGCAACAAAATTAAGAAACAACATGACTAACTTCATAAAACCCCACAAAAATAGACAGTTGCACAAAGATCTGGAGCAGCGCTCGGCATGGTAACTCAGAGTGACAATTTAACCATAGGTGCCATTAACTACAGCAAGACCCACCACAATGATGATAATTAACCACAACAAACCACTGTTCACGGCACCAATTAGTCACAGCTGTGATTATCCAAACACTAATTGACCACTGTAAGGATTATCCATACCCCTGGACTAGAAACAAAGTGCATCGACCGCAGTCTGCACCGATATTTGATTAACCACAGCGTTTAACCACAGAGCTCATCGTAACCACAGCAATGACTGCACCCACACACGGGGGCTTTAAGTGCGTTTTTATACCTCGGGTTCCAACACAAAATCAATCTCAGTGGCCCTGACCTTGCAGGCAACCTGAAGCTTGTGTGACGTGACTATGCCCACAATAAGTGCGCGTGTTATGTGTGTATGGGATGAAAAAACAGAAGGAGAGAGAGAGAGAGAGAGAGAGGAGGCAATTATGGACAATAAATGGTCTCCCCAAACCCACAGGTAAGTCATCCACAGATGATTCATGAAATCCAAAAGCAAGAAAAAAAAAAAAAAAAACGGTATCTATTCTATGTTGGAAAAAAAAGAAAGTGCGTCCTGACCAAATCCACTTTAATTCTCGCCTGGGTGGAGGTCAGTTTACAAACCACAAGGGGTGCGATCAGGGGAGCCTCTGTGGTTGACTATAGCTGGAGAAACATATGGTGAGAGCTCAGTGAACAGGGCAGCTCCGACAATAAGAGCAGTGGAAGATGATCCTGTATGGCATGATGGGTAGTTAGGCGGTGCATTTGGTATAAATTGTTAATGTACTGTACAGAAATAATACATTTGTGGATATGCTGCGATTTGTCGTTACATCTGCGAGCAAACAGCAAATGAAAAAAAAGGCTTATCTGTGTTACCAAGATGATTCAGCAACAACTCTTAGTACATCCGTGGTTACACTTCAAAAAGGAGCTGCTAATAGCTATTTCAGCGTACTTTCTTAACGGCGCAGATGTCATTCACTGATGTGAGTTATTACAGACTTGCACACACCAGAACTAGAGCTATAAAACCAAGATACTTGTCGTTCAAGGGTGATAAATGATGTATAAACCTCTGTGCCAAAACAACCTTCTTAACAGCAACAACTTATCTAGATGAAAAGAAAATGTGAGATTTAAACCATGTCTGAAAACTGCAATCACATGGCCAGCTGGCTGGAGTAAACAAGGCAGCGGAATCAGTGGAACGCCTACATGAGGCTTATTGTATGTGTCTCAGGATCATTTAATGAAGCGAGTTTCCTCTTTAACACGGCTGACATAACTTTTTATACACTATAAAGCAACCATGAAGTACAGGAATACCAAATACCAGGCAGGAATAGCAAATAAATCCTAGCAGATCTGAGTACACACAAAGCTCAAGAAGGAATTTAGAGGGCCTATAATTTCAAATGTGAATCAGAATGACACCAGATTTTTAGTTTGTAGCAGATGTGTTTTCTTCCCTACTTGAGTTTTCTGTTTCTTTTTAATAATTAATAACCTATGCTTTAAGTGTTTTTAGTATTTCTAATGTTTTCCTTTGTACAGGAATGTGTGTTGTAAGTGAGCAGCAGACCACATTTACGGTAATTTCCCTTGTGATTGATAAACTATGTGCCTAATCTCTATCTAATCTAACCTAATGTGATCCAAAACATCATGAAAATAGTTTAGAAATAAAGTTAGAGTGAACTTGAAAACAGAAACACAGCGGTAACACAGCAGCATCTGGATTTTGTATAACTATGCACGGTCGTGGGGGTAGCTCGCTATACTATGAACAAGTAGGGCAGAGATTTACATTTTAACGTGACAAGATGGGTGTATATAGAAAGTGTAATGTAGTGAAGGACTTTGGAAGAGAAGACGTTCTCATGATCCACCTGGGAGGCCTTTTTTGACAACTCTTTAAAAATGGCAATGTTTTTCTTGCCACTGAAAGTAATTAAATAAAGGATTTAATACAACACATAACTACTGGTAAATTACAGTCAGAGAATGACTAAATAAAATCTTTTTCCAACAGATGAAATTTTCATAGTCTTGCTTCGCTTCAGTGGTGATAAAAGTGGTGCTATAAGCTATAAGCCAGCATCTTAAAGATCTGCTTTCTGTCATCGCTCCTAAAACCCACTCACAGCTCCGGTGGAGAACTCTGATGCCTTGACAACAAAAAGATCATTTGAAGTCTGGCAAGATGAATTCTCTCATTTAAAAGCCTAAATGGTAGCCTGTGAAACACCAAACATTGAGCTACGGGAAAAGTTAGACCAGCTATGACACAGCCTCTAGGTACCAAGTAAATCTGAACCACATTTCGTGCCAATCCATTCAGCAGATGTTGAGCAGAATGATTGAACAACTAGTCGAACAAACAATCCCATGCCACCTCTTCCTGCTTAGTGTGGCAAAGGAGACATTTCTGAATGGGCAGGGGGGTAAATGCACCTATTTCTTTCAGTAAAACAAGACATGAAGTTAAAAAAAACAACCTCAACTTAGACTGCCACGGGCCACTGAGTAATTCACCAAATATGAACATTAGTTTTATAGCCATCCTCTTCCCTGTGTTTACATCATGCCCTTGTCTTTCAGCACTTGCCTACCCAAGAAAATAAACTACCATGGCAGAGCAAAGGTAAAAATCTGAGTGAAACACAAACATATTAACGTGCTCAGAATTTAATCCCTCAGATGAAACAACTGCAGCTGGAGAGGAGATTTTTTTCCCTTTCTTTGCTGTGGGGACAGGGGAGACTAGAGATTGTAGCATGTAAGCAAGTGACAATTGAGCACACTGGCACTTTGATCATACTCCTGGCTGACAGGGAGGTGCAATTACAACCGTGGGAAGGCAATTATTCACACAACGTGCAAAGAGCCAACAAGAGCGATAGAAAAAGTGAAGCGGTGGGGTGGGGGGGACCAGACGGAGAGAGAAAAATGACAGAAAGATGTACGAGTGATGGGACACGGAGGAGGGAAAAATGGGACCTAAACAGAGTGATATTGACGGAGGCATCCTCGGATGGACAGGATGACAGGAGAGCAGACAGCAAAGACAAATGACGAAGCAGCTAGATTTTGTACAAGCAGGTCACCGAACACGTCGACAACCAAAGGCACAGAGACAGACAATGCTGCATGCTGCGAGCCAGACGTTGGGGATCGGGGTATATAGAGGGGGAGAAAAGCAACATGAAAAGCCTGGCAGTTATACCTTCATGTACGCTCGGCATGTCTTCTCTCTTTTTTGAAGCTTTTCCACACAACAAGAGGATCAAGCATAGGAGACAGATTTTAGAGAGAGATGGTAAGAAAAGAGGAAGCATTAAATCATGCAACTTAGCATCAATTACAGAATTAAGGAAAAGAAGGAAAGGTAGGTCTGTCAACTGGAACCTAAAACAATGTGACAGCTCCAAAAGGCTTTTGCAGAGGATGTCTGAGTCCTTGCTATGAGTATGGATCAAATACAAGTGGAACGAAGAGATGAGGAATGCACAGAGAGTGGGAGGGGAAAAATGCTGAGATTGGATTCTGATGCTCCCCATTAGTGATGCTTTGAAATACACTAAGAATCTAAACAATCTGGGATGAGGTCATCTGCGTTTCTTGTCAGGGAAAAAATGATGCAGTGCCAGCTCTTTTTGATAACCGTTTGTTAGTTTATTGGTGTTAAGTAAGCCAGCATCTCCTAACTGAGTCAAACTGTAAAAAATCACATGTTGCAGCTATGATGGAACTGGAGGGGAAAAAAGAGAGATTAAATGTTCATTTGGCTCAGATTTCCACATCAAACAAAGCTCTGAAAACATGTAAGAGACACCAAAAATATCCCCTCAACAGATTGAAGACATCTCTTTTTCTTGTTTTGGGGCTGCTGAGGATTCATTACAAGTATACATTTCCAAATGTGCTTTGTCAGATGTATGCTAATTTCTTTTCTCAATTATTTGTATTTATTGTTGGAAGGAACAGATATCAACTACTTGCCCTCTAAAACTTACCTGACTTATCTCCTACTTATCTACTAATTGTGTTTAAATGCACTCAAAGTCAGAGGTTGCCTTCTGCATGTTGGATATAAACAAGAAAAAGATTTTTCCATAATTAGTCTAACAACCTATTGCATCTATGAGAAGCAAAGCACAACTCTTATAGTAAAAAAAAAAAAAACGAATGAAAGTTCTGAAAGCATTACAGCTAAACAGAAAAATAGCATTTTATTTTGTGTTTTATGCTCTTCTGGGGAAAGCATTTATTCTTTTGTAAATGTATCCTTTTTTGGAGGATGAAGCAGCCATAGGGGGAAAAACAATATGTACTTAGCCTTAAAAAGCGCCTAAATCTTAAGTTCTTAAAGTAACCTTAAAGTTCTGTCACACACTTGACTTTTTTTTTATTTCATTCACAGTAAATATTACAACGTCCCTTCATTTAGCATTTTGCACCAACGCATCCAAAGTAGAAACCTGGTTTTCTAATCGGGCCCTGTTTGGGATTTGCCATGTACATAGATTTTGTTTTTAAAAAAGGCGCAATGTACAGTGCTAATATTACAAGGGTGTGACTAGTTAAAAGAAGGACAATTGAAAGATCCAGCTCCTGTCAGAGCAGCCTGCCTCACCAGTAACTTAATAGCAGACGGAAAGCAATTTTTCACTGCCATCTGTTTCGCCTCTGGTGAGAAGTGTGCGTCTCTGCAGCTGTAACAAAGCAGTGATGTCACTGGGTACACCTTCACTTCACTGCAGAAGCGAAATCACTGAAAATCAGCAGGCTCTGTGTCGCACTGTTGTTGCTTTTTTCCCCCCTCCTTGGTTTCACTGCAGCACTGCAGCGTGTTGCAGTGAAAAATCACAAAAGGCTCCTTCTAATCCCCGGTAATAACCGTGTCGCCGTCTGAACATGTGGACACAAACTACGGGTGTCACTTAGTGAAAATCACCTTGTTTACAGAGCAGCTACTGTCTCCATAGTCTGCATAACAATGCGATTTATCAAACTGTCACTCATCTCTCCGTGGGACTGCCGGCAGCTGAGAGGAGTAGCTATGTCTTGAACCCACTCTTTTCTCAATGGGTGCCTGCAGAAGCTCCAGGAGGGAGCAGTTTTGCTCTTGTCAGCGATGAAGAGTTATTCTCTGTGTTGTTGGGGGGCTTGTGACCATTAGCCCCGATAAGGTGGAGCTGCCAGGTGAGCCTGTTTTTCAAAATGCCTGTAATTGCCCAGGAGCAGTGAAGGAATGAATGCACCCTCGAGGCTAGACCTGCCTTCGCTATCCCCCTCATCTGAGAGTGTGTGTGTGCATGATAGTGAACGTTCACATATGAGAGCCTGCACAGGCTGGCCTTGTTTTGTTTTGTTTTTTTCTTCCGTATGTATCCGGCTAATGAATGTCTGGCGTAATGCTGGCTACCAGAAAGGGAGACAAAATTAAATGGCAGGTTACGATAAGCCAAGGAGGATTTTCACAGCACCTTGTTGAAGCTGCGGCCAGCCGAATCCTTCTCATTGGGCCTGAGTTCCTGTAGCTGAGCATCCAAGATGTCCACAAGCTGCTCCATGAGGCGCACCGAGGAGCTGACGTCTCCAGCGAACACTGGGCCCTGAGTGTGCCGAGCCAACTCGTTGGCTAAATTAGCAGCGTTCTCGCCACTTCGGATCTAAAAACAGCAGCAGGGAAAAACAAAAGGGGGAGGGTCAGGGAAGTGTTGGTGATGCAGGCCCAAGATGATAGTTATGTAACATCCGCCTGAATAATTTATTGCACATACATCTCAAAGTCCAAATCCACTGCAACGTGGCTTGCTCTGAGCAAAGACTCAGTGACCCACAGGTTCAGGAAAAAGTACTGAGAAAATAAACCAGAGTGGAATCTTCTAAAGCTGCCGTCAGTGATCAGTAACCTACTTTTTACTGAGCAGTGAACATCTCTCAAACTGCACACACGTTCAAACCCTTGACTAGAAGTAAAATGTTCATCATAATGGGATTATTTTGCAGGAAGTGTGCAAACAATTCCCATTGGAAAAAGTAAAGCGAAACATACAGTTAGGGAGGAAAATGTGGCAGATATAATTCAGAAATGTCATACAGGAGCTGTACTGTACACAAAATTTCTGCTATAGTGGCAGACGACCCCCTGTTACCGGCAGTTAGATCTAAGATCTCATAACAGTACTATTACTGTCAATTTAGACAGCTAAATAATGTAAGAGCAAATACTAAATAGGCTAGTTAGTAAATAAATAAACAAGTGAATAATTGATAAATGAAAAATCCTTTTTATACTGTCACATATAGGAAAATGTTAAAAAACATAAAATAAGTCTTAAACAACATTATTATTTCTATAATAGTTTCAAGCCACTGCTTTATGTTTTTTCACATTTTT
>JBBDHI010000008.1:15406226-15417776 GCA_037177115.1 Craterocephalus stercusmuscarum
TAGATAGATAGATAGATAGATAGATAGATAGATAGATAGATAGATAGATAGATAGATAGATAGATAGATAGATAGGCAGGCTAGCGACAAATTCCAACACAAATATTTTACATAATTAACATCTTTAATCAAAGAGGAGCTTTAAATTGGTCCTTTTAAAATCAATGTGCAGGAAGTTCCCTGCAACCTCAGAATCTTAGCAAATCACTGTCAAATAATTGTATATGATTGCAAATCCAGTCATTTAGAAGAAAAAACAAACTGTTTCCATGCCCCCGAAGATGTTTGTTAAGTAGCTTCCTATTTGTGTTTGAAAACCTTTTTTTTAAGCTTTTGACATTCTCATTTATTTTATCCTAGAAACTTTTGTACACTTTTACATTTTAGCATTAAAATGGTTGTTATCCAGATGTAGAAAAAAAGTAATTCTCCAGAAAGGTCATTTTCTTATTAAGTCCCCTTTGCCAATCAGAGAAGAACTGTCAATCTAGAGACGTACAATGACAACTATTGGGAAATTCTTATTTATTTGTTTATTTCTAAACTGCAGCTTATTCATTCATAATTTGATTTGTCTGTCAACAAATAGTTGAACTAAATATTCAAATTTTAATATGAGGCAATTAATAACTGAATTCAATTGACTACAATTTTATCTGCTCATCAATTTCTCCCAAAAGTTCCAAATAAATGATTGAATACAAACATGGAATGAATAATCAGTTTGATTACATTGATTTCTTGTCTTTTTCAAGAAATTATCCAAAAGTCAGATATTTTACTAAATTCAAAGATATCAATAAGAAAAAAATGCCGCAAATCCTCAAAAAACTGCAACCCGAAACTGGTCTTAATTTGTCATTCAAAATATTTGATGATAATATTCAGAATAAAAAACGTGAGTATGTTTGTCCACACATCATCTCAGATATTTATCCACTCTACAGCAGCATCTATGACAACCTAAGATGGCACTGGCATGGGAACAACATCTGAACATGCTATTAAATACACCGTCACTGTCCCTTTTTCTTCACTATTATTTAATTTTATTTTAGAGAAGCCGTCTTAATCAAAGACAAGATAGAATCTCTGTGAATGTTTGTAGTCATCATGTCTTGAATTTATAACCAGAATGGATGACATCAAAAGCATTTAGATATGCACACGTCTCCTTTCCACTACATGAAGTAATGTGTTCAAATGGCAGTACTTCTGCAGCTCATTCTGGTGCCTCTGCACCATGTGCGCTACAATTTTCTTTTGATTGCAAAGAGCAAATTCCCCTCCAGTAAGAGACTCACGTCCTCTGATAGCACTCATCCAAGAGAGGGCTGCACCAATTAGCTGCCATTTCTCTCAAGAGGCAGTGAAGTCACTCTTTATGAGAAATCTGACACCAAAGGCATACTGTTGCCATATGGTGAATAATACCTCTTGTAAATAATGGGAGAGTTTGAGATTGAACAATTGAAAAATGACTGTGACCAGTGTCAAAACAGAGTGTGTAAATTAAAGCAGAGCTAAGGGGAAGGGAAACTGTCCTGCGAGATCAATCATCAATCGAAACAGATGACGCAGAATTAGCTTCATTACTTTATAGCACCCTTGAGTCACTCAGGCATCTAAGGGGAAGATGACGAAAATATTAGACTCTAATTAGATGATGAGAGGTCTGCATATTCGGTTTGGCTCTGTTTTTAGAGGCCATGCTAACAGAGCAACGCTCCACTTCCCTGTCATTTCAAATGATGCAGTCAGAGCAGTAAAACTCTACCTTCCCAAAAGGAACATCATAATACATGGCTCATAAGCTGCCTTATACTCGCTATTAAAGAAGGAAGAATGACAACTTGCAGTCAAATCAAGCCGTTTTAATTGGTGTCAGTTTTGAGGATAAATCACTTGCAGAGCTAATCCTCTCAGTTAACTATACTATAATAAACAGAGTCATGCAGCTGGCAGGAAACTATCATCATCAGTTTGAAGCTGAATAAAATGACGAGGAAATGACCTGTCGCTCTCCTATTCTTCCGCCTTCTTTGAACATTACTAAATACTAAATGCTGGGGGGGTAAATACACTGTGTGGTGTGATAAATATAAAGCTACCTCCTGCAGCTGGAAAGCTTAGCAGATGGGCGAGACATGGTGCGACTCCATGTAAAATATGTGTTGTACCTTTTTATAAACCCATGTGTGGCTTGGTTTAGCTCGACTCAATAACAAGGCTGTCTTACAGGATAAGAGCTCAGCTGCATTTGGTCTTTTGCCTCTTTACCTGGAGCCCCTCGCTGATAATTAATGACAGAGAAACAAACCCCACAAGACATGAATTTTACATCAGGCTGTTTATATGCACTCATGCTGTTCTGCTCGGTTCAGGCTTACGTGACAAGAGCTCGGAAGGTAAAGAGCCACAAGACAATTTGTGTGTGGTCTTTAATTTGATGCATGTATCATGTATGAATGTATCATTATCCCTGTTAAATGCGGGGGAAAAAAAGTTGTTATGGAATTGTCACAGGGCTGACAGCTTTATTGACACTTGTTCTTTTAAGCGTAATAGACAAGAAAAGCTCTGCCTGACGTATCTTATGTCTGTGTGGGGTAATTTATGAAGCCTGAAACTGAATACTGTGGAGCAGCAGGCGTAGCAGTCACAAGTAGATAGTATGTGTCGAAAAGCAGCTTGCCATGCAGACACATTCGTGCAGACAGGAAGATGTATGTGGAGGCAAAAATATACTCGGAGCAAAACACTCCAGAACTCTGTCATGTACACCTAAGAGGCCCACTAAGAGAGTTTCCTTCCATAATCCAGCAAGAAAAACAATTAAGGTTCTTCCAAATCCCCCTGACTCTTTTACGTCAGATTTCTGTTGCCAAACATGTTTCATAGGGTGGAACAGAGGCTTAGGGCACGATACATCTATAAATGTCCTCTACCTTACAGGCTCACCTGGAGGCATCACAATGCAAAGAAAAGCAAAGTGCAGTGAAATGCTTAGCTGGGTTTAGACACAAAGTGAGAAAAAAATCAAACAAGCTACAACAAAAACTAAAAATGTGGAATCTAACTTATAAAATAATCGCTTTTTTTTTTCTTTTCTTTTTTTTTTTTTTTATTCAACAGCCTGTTTATTGCCTACTCCAACCAGATTACTCCAAGCAGCTAAACCTTTCAGAGACAAAGCCATCAATTTCACGCCTCTCATCTTTAAGGTCTTAAATCAATGCTACCTCAAAGACAAATTCATTTTCTCCTTTCTCTGCTTGTTAGTGTGAAATGCACTCTGCAATTACTGGCGAAGAAATCCCTTAATGTCTTTTCACACATTGCAGGTGTATACATTACAGGTGTCCCTCTAAGTTTCGTAACTGCAGACACTTAGATGGGATTTTATTGTTTTTTGAATTGGCATTCGCTTTCTGGGGCAGACATCTGAAAAGCTGAACTCTTTCAGTTGTGGTTTGCGTTCAAAATGCATGAGCAGCACACAGATGTTTTCTCTAAATCTGAATGAAGTGTTTTGAACAGAACGCGGAAAAAAAAGCAACATAGGGGAATGATCTAAGCTAATAACATCAGGGCCAGAATAAAACAGGCCAGGATGTTTAGAGTCTGTAAGGCAAAGGAACAATTTGCCGAGGTAAACTATTTTCTGCTTAATTCCCTTTGCTAAAATTCTTTAATATGGACCCATAATCCTGAGCGCCTCTCTAAATTGAGCGTAACAGTCAAGGCTGATCCATGCGACCAGGAACCGACACGGACAATAATAGTTGTTTGTTTTAAAAAAGGAGAGAAGATGGACTGGATTTGGTGTTCATAGCTATTTCCCTCTGTGGTCTATGAATCTTAATGGGCACAATTAATTTCCTTTACGCCTCAAATGCCCCTCTGTTTCTGAGCGTGAGACATTATTTCAGCACCATTAGATTGCCCCGGAGAATAGGTTGTTTAATTCAACAACATATCATGGGCAGCAATAAATCCTAATAGCTAGACAGTAAAGAAGTTAAAGGTGTAGATCTGAACAAAACAACTAATAAACAAGAACCAATTATTTTCAAGTGCCACTCGCACAGCCCGGTGTGCTGCGGACGCCGGCATTGGGATCTTGAAATCCTTCCTTCTTGAGCATTCAACATCTCAAAATGTCCTTGTAAAGCACACTTAATGATCCACAGTGACAGGCTCTGCAGCGGAGATGTTTTTCTGATTGGATCCCAATGACAGAACGGTGGCAGGAAACCAGCACTTAGGAGTAATGAGTGAAATCAACAGCTATGTTCTGGTGCTGCAGCAAGTGGCAACACCAAGCCTATGTGGCTTTTATGTTTACCGAGGCATTACAGTATCTCAGACAGGACATTAAACCCTTAGCTGAAAATGCTTTGTGACGGCTACTTCCCTCCTCTCCCTGAGACTCTTTAGAGACAAGGAAGGTAATTATGATAATTCACTTGTTAATTACATTTACATACACCCGGATATGTGCAGTTGAGCTAGTGGTTTGCATGCATGACAAACTCATTAAACTTGGAGTATTTCTCATATCTCCATGAGCATACTCTTTATTGAGGCTTTAGTTGTTCAGCAAAACAGAGACAAACTTGGCATCCCCCCCCCCCCCCCTCCCTCCCCGGGTGTCGAGTTATCATGCTGGGGAGATTCCAGGCAACAGCAGGAAAACAAACAGACGTGTTGACAAGAGGCCAGAGTTCATGAGCACACAACCTCCATTGAAACATCAACCCCCCCCCTCCCTTCAACAGCACAGGTCAAGAATCAGACCCCTCCCGAATATCCAGAAGTTAAAAATCATAATGTGATGTAGACCAAGGCTCTGAGGGGGGCAATTTAAGCTTCTAACGTATCATTGAGTCAGGTCAAGATTCTTGTTTCCCATCTTCATACAGGAGCCTTATCTGTGCTGTATGGGATAAATTGGTCGCTGTCAGGTAATTAAACCCATTATCAGCCTGATGTAATGTGCCTGTCTGACGACACGTATGTCGCCTCTCAGCACTTCACAGATTAATTTAAGACCGTTAACCGGCTGACATCCTCCTTCCCTGTAATAGATGTCTCTTTCCAGCCATTCTTCTGCACAGATGCGGCACCCGGCCCGTAGCTCACACAGATTTCAGCCTTTGAAAAATATTAGCCCACAAAAGGTTGTCGATTATCTCCTCATCTGTTACCAAAAAGAAAAAAAAAATGGCTACAGCGAAGTTAAAGAGGTAACCATGGAAACACAACTTGAAATCCTGAGCCATGGAGGAGAGGATAACCTCTGTCATACTGTGCACAATACTTCTCAGACATGTTCCCAGCATGAGAGGGAAGTTCAGGAGGGCAGTGTTCATAATGGTTTTGGATAAGGCCAGAGATTGAAGAATTTGATGGGGTCCCCGCATCAGCTGGATTGAATGCTTCAGCCTGCCTCATGGTAATAAAGAAGCGGGTATTGTAGCAGCGGGACCCCTCAGGGAGCTATCTGTCATTCCAAGGTGAATCTGTAATTTGTGTCTGCAAATGAGGCCTTTCCCTGAGAATAACACAACCCCCATTTTTCTTTATCACACCTGAATTGCATCCAAAATTAAAAGGCAGCCATCTGTGACATCCCACGCTCCAGCCAAATAATAGAGGAATTAAACAAAGACAATGGACGGCGCAATAAAAAAATAAATAAAACAACAAAAAAAAAAGCAAGCTGCTCTCACCTTCGGCAGGATCCGGCGGCCCAAAGTCCAGGTCGTAGCGGAGGATGTAAAAGTTATTCCACACGTACAGCTGGTTGTCCCTGGGGTTGTAATCCACAGCGGTGATGTACTGGTACTGGTTGGGGAATAGGATGTCGGTATACTCGCCCTGACTCAGCTTGGTGTTATAGATGTAATCGATCTGGCTCCGGCTGGCTTCGCTTTCATTCTCCTCGTAGGTTGAGCGCACTACATGCAACACGCCGCATACCATAAAGGCGTTGGAGGCCGAGCGCTTGTCATAGGCTGTGTCCCAGCTGGCCTCGAAGCGGAGAGTGTATGGGTTGAGCTGGCTCACCACTATGCGGCCATTGTTCTGCTCCGTGGCATAGATGACCCACAATCCCCTCTCGTCTACTGCAAGGTCAATGTCCGTCTTGCCGCCCCATCGGTAAGGCGAGGTGTCGTGATAATTGGCATTGTTTACGATGGCCTCGCCGCTTTTGATGCGTGTGCGCAGGTCGAACTTCACAATGTTGCGCGTGCGTTCTTTGTTGAAGAAGATGGCGCCATCGTAAGCCACAAACCCCGTCCCATCCACGCGGTGTGGCAGTTTATAAGAGGTCGTCTGACGGCCATTTTTGAAGTCCTCCAGGGAGGCGTACTCGATGAGGGTGTCTGTGCGATATGGCGTCCAGGGCATAAAGAAGACTTTGTCTCCAGCTTGCAGCGGGTCTTTGCACCACGACCCGGCCTGCTGCTCAGCCTCATACAGGAAAGTGGCGGCTCCTATCCCCTTCAGAGTCCCGGGACAAATGAAAACTAGTGATAGAGAGGAGAGTGACACAAAGTACAACGAGGCAAAATGTTAAAACCACAAATGACACATTTTGACAGGCATGATTCTCGCTGCTGTGCGACTCAAAGTGCGGGACAAAAAAGATCAAGGACTGTGAATTTTGGAGGAAGCTTTTGACTAGTGCTTTTGTACTAATGAGGAGGGGGGAAAAAGGAAAACAAATGTATGTGTCATAGAGATTATTTTGAAAATGTGAGGTTACTTGCATCTCAAGGGTCTGCTGCGACTCCGTAAACAAGAACAAAATCAAATCAAATGTAAAGGAAAATAAGAATAAAAATCCTGCAAATGAAAGACATGGGAAATGGAGGAAGTAGAGTTCACAGTGTTTTTGCTTTGTTTTTATCAAATACCTGCCTGTCTCTAATGTCAAATGCCACATGAAGAGCTGGGTATATGGACACACTGCACATGCATACTCACATGACTAAGGTCATAAAATAAAATGGAGAGGGGGAGGGGGGAGGGTGAAGGAAAAACAGATCACATCTTGTGATAAGAGTGGACAACAGGTTGTCGATGGTAGTGGCGGCAGCAAAGCAGAGGTAAAAAAAAAGAAAGTGGAGGTTGGGAAATAGATAATACAACAGTGGTAAAGGATTTTCACTACGTCTGTGGTGAAAGACAAGAGTAACCACTGATGGGTGAGGGAGGCCATGGCAACGTTCCCGTTTAAATGAATTAGTTCTGGATAAAAAGGGACACAGTGATTTTTTTGTTTTCTTTTCAAACTTTTTTTTTCAGACGGTGCCAAACTCACTCAGCCATCACTGCTATTTCACGTCACGTGCTATGGGTGCAGCAGAAGTTGGGCCAAGCAAACTAACACTGAGCCAAATAAGAGTATATACACAAGTAGTCATTCTTCGGGTGTTGCATTACTAGTAGAGGGTCCCAGGAACGAATCGACACTGAACAGTCGGTGTTTTCTTTCGTATTGCAAAGGAAAGCGAAGTTTGCTGACCGCGGTTGTCATTTGAAATTCAGTTCTGCAAATCATTTGGATTCCATGGGTGCAAAAAAACCCTCCTATGGGTATAGCATTTGACAGGAGAGGCAATCAGGAGGGGAGGGGAGGGAACGTGAAGGGAGCTGTACTCAACACCACAGAACAAGGAGCCGAAGGAGGGGGAGGGAAGGACCAGACCACTCATTTACCTTTTTGCTCCACTTCTATTTCAGGCATTGGAAAAGAAAGCAAAAAAAGAGTGCAAAAAGGGAGAGAAAGGTTATCATGAGTCAACTAGCAGGTACAAAGAAAGAGAATTAGTTGGAGGGTATGACCATGAAATGAACCACAGGGCAGCTTGGAAGAAGAAAAGCTGGAAGGGGGGGGAAAGGTGTTTGTTAGTGAAACGGCTGCTCATCCTGGGATATAAAAACAGACAAGTTATGACTAGAGACAAGCTATGTACCATGCTTTCCAGCACATTAAACTGCTTATTCTAAGCATCCTTATCTGCATTGGCCACTGTAAAGGCAGAATAAATCCCTCAAAAAATGCTTTCCCTAAGTGGCAGGAGGACCAAAAAATCCTAAAGCCCTGGTCATATTTAGATGTATAACATTCTTAGAGCAGCACAGCTCAGAAATTGTTTTTGGCATGTCTTGACTGAGGATGGAATTTGTTCAAACTTTCTAAACACAAATCAAAACTCGATTTCCAAACTTGCTCGCCCACACACGTAAAACACGACACGGTGCTAATGTTACAGCCCCGACTCCTAAATGAGCCAACCAGAGCAACAGCACATGAGATGACTGATGGATAGTCGGCCTAATATGGAGTTTCTTAAGTGGACTGTTGCAGCTGCATATACTGGGTGGAAGGGGGGAGAGGCTGGAGACACTATGTGAAAGATTGGAAGTTGGGGAGGAAAAAAATGAGAGCAAAGAGGTTAGTCGTGGGGAACGGGACAGGAGGTGAAAGGGAGGTCTGTTTGAAAGAAGAAGAAAAGAAGAGTGAATATTTCTGGAAATGTTTACAGTTCATCAATTTAAATACTGAATACTTTCACAGGCAGGAATGAAGCCTTCAGTTGCATTCATAAACTACTCTTAAGCACCCTTTTAAGGAAGATTAACTTGAAAATAGCTCTAGATTTAACCGACTCTGCAGAACATTTAATTAAAACCACTAAGACTTGAGATGATCTATGACTGAGTCTAGGAATTTAGTTTAATCTGGGAAAAGATGCAGAATTAACTTACAATTTTGACATGTTTACACTGACTTAAAGTGAAATCTTCAATTTTTTTACTTATTAATATAAAAAAACACGCTTCCCAATATATTAAAACTATGGGAACCATTTAAAACGTAGGTTCACAGAAATTACACAAAAACATATTTTCTCCCTAACCCTTAATGATGTCTAGTCAAGCAGACAGTTAATTTTTATTTGTGCAGGTGTGGAAATATCCAGCTCAGAGATTTTTATCAGTGCACAAATACGAGAGAAAAAAAAATTAAAGGACTTGTTTGTTCAGTAGAAAGTGGTGCCAATGTCAGCTGATTGCAGTTGAGGTCTGCGGATTGTCCACAGAAACAGCAATGCTGTTTATATAACAAATTTCTTCATTAAGAAAATAATTAAATGCTATGAGGACAACAAAATCTCAATAAAATTTACTGCTGTTTGAGGAGAACTCTTATATAGACATAAACATGACAAGTAAACAGTGTTGATTCACATCAAAATCATAATAAGAAATAGAGCAGGTCAATCTAAATCATTTGGAATTCCCTTTTGAATCTGACTGGATGTTGCTTTAGTGACCGCAGCTAAAAATATAGATTCCAGATCATTTTATTCCTCGCCTATACCAAAACAAAATTTTATGAGACATTAAGCTGATGAGTTTGACAGACTGACATGTGTTTTCGTGTGCAGCTTCCTTAGTCGCACAAAGCACATTAAACTGACAGCAGTCAAAATTTTAATCTTGCTGCTGGAGATTTACAATCAATTAGCTCGAGTTAATCTCCCACCAGTGAAACTTGGCATGTCAGCTGTCTACAGTAGCTGCACTTCTATAAAACTGTCAAGAGAAGTTAATGTGACCTTTTGAGCCGGGAAAAAAATGCAAATTAGGCATATTTCCATTATCTGGTTTGCAACATGTAAACTTTGGTTGTGTAGTAACATGAGAAGGTGACCATATGGACCATTCTACATTATGTATGGCTATCATGAAGATTGTACGGTCTACTGGTCACTACATGAAACATTTTGAAAGGAAGATTAAAACCAGCCAGTCCCTTTAGTTATACACATGAGGAGGAGAGTAATCTTCCATAAATATTATAAATTTGGCATGTTGTGCTTGTTCTTTCATGTCACTGAGAGACTGTGGCAACATGAGTAAAACCATGGTGATTACGACCATAAACTCATTTAGATAACTGCTCATTGATGTCACAAATACAGTCAGCAGTAGAGTAATTTTCCCCACGGACACCAATAGAAACTGCCACCTTTTTCTGATTATAAGTGTCACCTCCTGTTGATTGCTTGATTAAAGGTTTGAAGCAATTTGTAAAAGCTTCTTTTTAAGACAGTCTTCAGTCTCAGAAGTGTCTGGCCATTGTCATTATACAGGCGCGGCTGATTAAAAATGGTAATAATGACATTGAAATTTTCTTTCTAAGGAGGAAAGACAAGTGGCTTAATTAGCCATTTCCCTGCTTTGGTGTTTAATTACTTGGTGTATTTTACAAGCCAGGATCCAGATGCCGGGTGGGACCTCAGCCTAGAGGCAAATGTCTCAAATATCAAGAACAGCCAATAAAATCATTATACTATACACATGACTAGACTCCATTAGAGGTAATTGAGAAAGTAGGCTCTTTGTCATAACCTGGGTATACTGAACCTTTATAAGACTGACAATCGATATCTCAGTATGACTTTTTTTTGGTGATAGTACACAATTTTTCCAAATACACATGTTGAAGTGTCATCTGTAAGACAAACCGTGACATACTTTCAAATGAATAGAGGCTGCAGTCACATCAGACACTTTGATATCACACAGTAAGATTTCAGTATGATATTTGGATGGCAATACTTACTATAGGGAACACACTCATACTGGACCTCTAAGTACTTGTAGGTGCCAGGGCATGGATCAGGAAAGACATCAGAGCCAGTGACAACCACACACTGCGTACGGTTGTTGCACCTAGAGAAAAGAAAGATTGACCAGAGATTTTATCATGACTACCCACAGCAAGAGTACTCCGCAGAGAAAACATTAATGACACCAAGGAGGGAAACGTTAATTGTTACAGTCACACTGACACTGACGAAATCCCAGGCAGCACTGTCATTTATGCATTCTACTCTAAACCTTGGCAAGAGGAGAGAGGATTGAAATTATTAAAGGCGAATAAATGAAGGTGATGGGATGAGTGACAGAGAGAGAGAGTGTAGCTAAAGGCATGTTAGGAATTACTGTCTCCATACCACTATTGAAAGAGAAGACATTCATTAAAACACACACGACAGGTGGCGGTGACATGCAGAGGACTGGACTGGATGGCCTCGAGTAGAACAGCAGCTCCTCTGCATGTTCACCCAAACAAGACATGAATGTGTCATCTCTGTGAAAGGTTATTTGCCTTCCAGTATGATATGGTGTCCGTCAGTGAATTAACAGCCTGTGTGAGTTGCAAAGACAGCTTATGTGTGTGTGTGTCTGTATGTGCGTGTGTTTACTTTGGCACATGTTTCTAGGTGCTAAGAAGTTCAAGTAAAGAGGCAGAAAGAAGTAAAAAGAACAGTACAGGATGGAGTTTGTGTAGATACTGTATAGGTTGAAATTGGCTCCACTTCAATCAAGCTCTCTTGAAGCAGGAGGACTGAGAATGATGTGAGTAGAACAGCGGCAAACAAGAAAAAAAAGACAGAAAACTGGCTCCAAAATAGAAACATTCAACAATTTGCAAGCCTGTGATAAATATTTCAGAAGGTC
>JBBDHI010000008.1:15417876-15433573 GCA_037177115.1 Craterocephalus stercusmuscarum
GTCGAACATAGATTTGAGCACTTGACAACAAACCATTAGAGATCGAAGATGCCTTGTCACTGCACAGTGCTGCACAAAAACACATTTAACTGACTGGAGAGGGATGCCAAAATAATCCTTTACTCATCATTTGCCCAGGAACACCATTCTCTTAAAAGGAACAGATTATCAAATATGTATAAATTTTAAAAGGAAGAAAAAAAAAACGGTACTTTCATTGTGGAATTAAATGCAATTGTATCAGCATCATTAGTGATGCTTTAAACTTCAATACAACTCCAGGTACACAAGAGTTATGTCTATATTCTCTGCGGCAAATCCTCCAGAGGGCTGCCAAGAGGGAGAAGCGGTACTTTATCGAAACCTGAGCTGACTGACAGCAGGTAAAAATCACTGCATCACCTCAAATACACTCAGATATATTCCACTTCATTCAGCATTGAGTGTTTTTAAGCCTGACTGACAACAGCTTCCAGCGCTGGAAAAGAAACAGTGCTGTCCTTGTATGTTCTGAGAAACATGTGCTTCACTCGTTTTCTACTCGTAACGCACAGGTAACTGTCATGGCTGCTATCTGAAGATCTAACATACAGATGATATTATTTGGTTCATTGTCTTGACATGCAATGCAGTAAAATAAGCCAAATTAGCTCCACATTCATCAGCGAGATTCAGTCCATCTGCAGATGAATACAATAGTTATTATTTATAAACAGTGTCTTTATTGTCCAAAAGGGTTAATTTAAAGGTTGTACCTTTTCTTGTTATAAAAAACCTTTATTTGTAGAAAGAACTCTACTTACTCCAATGGAATACATGTTTTTCTAGTAAGAAGGTGTCTGAAGCACATAGTTGTGTAGAGATAGCTTGATGTGAGGAGAAACAGTTAAGTTGGCTGGAAAACCAAAGCAATGAGTTAAAAGACAATAGGTTAGGGGGGGGAAACCCCTTTCATGTTACATCCTTTAATCCTTTGTAAGAACTAAATATTGGTTATTGTTTAGTATCTTTCTGGAAAGATGTGAATAGCCAAATAGCACGGCTGTTTATCTATTTCAAGCCGTAGGAATCCACTGTGGCATTTTGCTTTACTGTAATTTTTAGATGTGCTAGAGAAGAGGGAGGTGTTGTTGCTAAGTATTCTGAAAGTCTGTTTTTAACAGCAACTAATGGCTGCATGTGATCTTTACTGCACCGAGTACAATCTTATAGTATTAAACGCTGTCTTTCTATCAAAAAGCTGCACTTCGGACTAGATAAAAGATTCATTCTGATAGTTTAAAGGGTCAAGGAAGAGGTGGCCATTGAAATAAGGTAACGGAAGGCAGAAAAACAGGTGTATTTTGATGATTTTTTTTTTTTTTTTTTTTGCGTGTCTGTGAATAGTTTTTTTGTACCTGCGCCAGCCGAAAGGTGAAGGGACAAAAGCAGGCAGAGAGAAAGGTCGAACACACCGTCCATTCACAGCACATCTCTGAGGGAACGGTCACCTGCATATTAAACAGGGTCCACTAACCTGAGTTTCCATCACTTTCTTCATACATCTTTCATCGACCCACTTTTTTGTCAACACCAAAACGTTTTTCTTGACAAAACACTTTGATGTAGCCTTTGTGGAAAATCAAGCCATTTGATTTCTGTCTAGTTGTTTTTGTTGGGAAAAAATGCGCCGCTGATGAATACTTTCTGTCGCAATTTCTAAACCCAGAAAACTGCCACTCGTGCAGCAGACGTCCAACCGTTTTCATCTCCCCAGTCGTGTTTAATATGTTTGTTTATCCGTCTGTGGGGCTATTGCCTTTTGTTAATCCTGACAGTATTGACAGGGCATTGTGATTAAGTTGAAATACCCTTGTTCTACTTTGCTGCACACCAATGGTGGCCGGATCATGGTCACCAACAGATTTGTGAGTGCTTCAGCATCCCCGGTTATCATGTCAACTTTAATTACAGTCAGGAGCCTGTTTCCTCTGATCTGAATCATTATAATAATTCTGGTTAAGAGCTTGTGGTGCAGGCTCTTCACAAAGCCTTTGCTGCACACCGCCTCCAGGGAATCTTTGATGGAGATAAGTTTGAAGTATCGCTCCACCGAATCTGAATATGACAATGTCAACAGATGTGTGGCAGTTTGCAGTTAAACCAGAGGGCAAGGACGCTCTTAGGAGCGTGTAACTGTAGGATTTTAGAGGGGCTGTAGTGTAAATTTAGAAAGACAACAGGACTAGATATATTCATGAACTCCTCTGTAGAGCTCCATCCCTTGGGAACAAATACAGAGGAGAACGCAGCAGGAAGAATCCCAGAGGTCTGACATGGTGGGCGATGGTGCTCAGAAACCAGCTTTAAAAAGGGAGCAGGTTAAGACAGAGCAGTGCATTAGAAAGTGAACTGTGCTGGTTACTATTTATGAATAGTTCATCCAGTGCCCTTTAAAAATACACACACCTCTAGGGGTGAGCAGCAGTTGAGCCGAAGTGTTGCTGCGCTGTTGTTTGACAACCAGGCAGCATCCCTGTGAGGGGGGATCCAGGATAAAAGGCACGATGATGGGCATTGCTCACTACCTGAGGCAAAGCCACTTCAATGAACTACAAGTGTTTGAACGAAACAAGTGCAGTCTTCCAGATAGGGAATTAAGAGGGTCTTCATGTGACTTACGGTCGCTCTGAGATATGCTGATTAGGACTCAGACAGAAGCAACAACACGCAGCTGGTGTGAAGAGCTCTGTTGCATGGATGTCGCTTCCTGCCTGTCAAGAATTAATCTGCGCCCTGTTTTTTTTATTTAGATTTCAAAAACATAGTCTAATACACTGTGGTATAACAATTTGAAAGGTGTAAGATGATGCAAACTTGACTGTAGAAATTCAGCTGTCAGCACGTATTATGCTTCCTTTCAGTTTCGTCTATTCTACTCTGTGCATGCCAGCGCCTACAGAGTAGCAAAGCACAAAGCAGAGCTAATCTTCTCACAGAAAACAGGACTGCCTAAAAAGCTGTGATTGTTCTTTAGGTTTCTTTTACTATTATTCTATGACATCATCATGTGACATATATAGATAAAGTCTCCAAAGTTCTAGCCTAAATTGAAAAATGAGTAGCTGCATTGTGCTATGCCTACTAGTAATCTGACCAATCAGAGCAAACAGAGCCTTAGAAAGGTAGGTATATTTTTGGATAGAAATATGAGAAAATTCATGTTTATTATTTTCTAACGTTAATACGTGCGTATTTGTTCAAGTATATGCCTGCATTAGGATGATAAATGTCTCCATAAAATAAGCTTTTCAAACAGTTCTTTTGTGTGCAGGATTAGACGAAAAAAAGGAGGGCCAGTCTTGTGTTTATGTTTGTGAAATAAAATCCCTCCTCTCCCCAGCGCTTTACCTTTGTGATATAATCTTGTAGGCATCAGGGAGGTAGCAGTTGACGTTTTCCATCTGGAACGGGTCAGCGTCACAGATCTTGTCATCAGTGCGGCCGTAGTTGGCCGTCTCGATCATTATGACATCACTACCCGGGCAGCGGAGATCAATTGCATATCCTTCGCATGAGAGTTCTCTCCTGACGAGCCCGAACGGCAAGGCTGCGCGGCTGAACCCTGACAGAGAGACACACAGAGACGGAAAAGACAGCAAAATCGCAAAAAAAAAATTAATAAGTCAGGGGTTCACTGCTTTAATACAATAAGGCTGCACATCATGCTGTAAAAATCTGCTGGCACAATATAAATAGGCAGCAGTGGTCCAATGTTTACCACAGCTTTAAACAGATGGATCATTACACGCGATCCAGGAATGGGGGGAAGACGAAACAATTCATTTCTCCATCCTTCTGTGGTCAGGGCTGTCAAATTTTTTGACTCATTGGAGAACAGTGGTAATCTAATAAATTCCTAAGCAAATAAAAAGGTTGCTGTGCTTCAGGATGGTCTCCGTCTATGTAGAGCATCTGCCACTAGAGTCAAATCTGTTTGGATTGGGAACACTTTGGTTTACAGTAGTATGAACCCACCTCATTTGTTTCTTTAGCTTTATTTGCTCTACAAAGAAAGGCAGAATCCCAGCAGAACGGAGTGAAACATAATCCATTTTACAGTGCCGGCGATCGAACCGGGGACAGTCTGGAGTCCACACGGGAGGAATAATCTATAGATGGAGCAGAGCAGGTGGGAGCAAAGCCAAATGGCTTTGGGTAAAAAATTTACTATTTCCCTCACATCTCTGCCCCCTTTCAGAAAATTATACTGGCAGAAGTTGCTCTTCATTATTTCCTTTTTTTTAGAAGTAATGAAATGTACTGTCATGGACGCTGCAGAATTGCACATGATGATTTGAAAAGAGAGGGGGAAAAGACAGGCAAAAGATTTTGTTAAGTGGCGTTAAAATAATCTAAAGTGAAGAACCAAAACTGTCTTCAATTCTGAGAAAACAATAAGGAGGATATCCAAGTAGATCATGAAAATGTGCTCCATTAAAAGAAGAGCAAGCAGAGCTCTGCATGAACTGTCAATAATGGCCGTTGTTTTCAGCACTGGTGGGCCCCTGGGGGAGCAGCTACCATTTGTATTTTCTGCACTGCTTTCTCCTAATTAGCCCTCCTTTCAGCCTGTTACCTTTTCCATGCTCCTATTGGCTCCCGAGCATTGTCATGTACTAACACTTACCACCCTGGGTTCACTTTGCCCCCTCACTCTAATTATCCACACACTTTTGACAGTCGGGACCTGATGCAATTAGCATTGTTTGAACTGCTCAAAGCTGAAGCGATTCCGACTTGAAATTCCTACCCTTAAAACCCCGACCCACATGTCTGCTAGCCATTTCAGCCCGCTGCGCCCAGCTCACTTATAATGATATTCTATGTAACTCTTCACATGGCACACCAAAAAAATAGAGAGAAATGCCATCTGCGAAGCATTTAATGTTCAGAATATAATGTTAAAGTCATTGCATATTAGGAAAAACTTCTGCACAGGCTAGTAAAGGTAGCAAGAGAACAAAATATTAAACTAATGGTATGTATTATCTGGCATTCAGCTACTAGACATTTCATTATAAAACCATGATCCATCTAATGGCCAGTAGATTCTGCTTAGCTGGACTGTTTATCACCTCATTAGAAGACGTCAGTGTAGCCAAATCATAAGTGAAGGGCTGTGGGGTCACTCCATCTTTTCCAATAACCATGACAATTACCCCAAACCTTTCAGAAAACCTGTCCAGAATGGTAGATGATAAAACACAGAGAGAAGTCGTCGGCTTTACTGCGAAGACTAATGATCGCCCCGCCTGCCATTGCTCATGGAAGGAGTGACGGGTTTATCACGGCAGCCACAGAGAACAGACAGAAAGAATGCATCTCGTGGGGTTTTTAAAATTCCGAGCGGAGGGACAGTCTTTCAGCTAAAACACAGACACACATGGACGCACACACACACACACACCATCTGCCTTTTCAAACTTCCTCTCGCTCGCTGTCCAGTGGTGGTTCTGCCCATCTATCAGAGAACGATGACATGATGGCATGCTGTTGTCAACAGAAGCCCAGCGATTGATTAGGCCTGTGCCTTGCTGGCCTCCTCCTCCCTCGCCTGTATAGATCTCCCTGGTCATAGGCTAACACTACATCAATTAGGGGGAGTATCTGGTCTGTGCTGGCGGCCTGAAGAACAAATTGCTTCTTCTCCAAACTGCAGATAGTTGTGGTCTCATTAATGACTGTCTTGTCAACTTGTAATTGGGCATGTAATGACAAATCTGTCTAAAAAAAATCTTAAATATGCTGTGTTTAGACAAGGATTTTTTTTTTCTTTTGTTTTTTTTTTTCCTTACTGTGCAGTAAGAGTAAAGCTGAATTCAAGGGGAATTTATTTTGGGCGATTTAACTTGATGTTCCTTGAGATCCCCGGATTTAGACGCAGCTAAAAAAGAAAAAAAAAACATGTGACAACAAAGGTTTGTGGGTGTGTGTTTTCTTCTGTGTGGATTTCCTTGGTTTAAACAAGTTTCGGGAGATCTTGAAAAGAGGGCAAGATTGTTTGTGTGCACAGTGTGTCTTTGGGTGGGGGGGGGCATGAAAAGCTTTTCATCTCACGCTTCGTGCTTTGTTTGACTGTTCGACTTTGCAGGGGTTGAGGATTGCGACAGAAGGCCACCAGCTGCAGGGAAAATAGCGTCAAGATCTGTTGCGCAAACCTGGCGGAAGCATGTAGAGAACAGAGATGCTCATGCTGTAGCTGTGCCTCGGTTTGACATTAAATTATAAACTCAGTAAGGAACCTGTAAGCTTGATATAGACTATCTTGTCAAATCACCATGGTAACCACTTTGACTTAGCGATAATTGGCTCTGATCCTCATTCCTGCCCTTGTTGACATGAGGCCTTATCATGCATTCTGGTCAGTGAGTGACTGCGCGGAAAGTAGCTTTTCAGATTCCTCCCCCTGACCTGCCTGCTAAGCCGTCTATTGAGCTCAAGAGAGCAAAGCAAGGCTGAGACTGCGGCTCAATATGTTGCATTCTGGGATTTTTTTTTTCCCCCTTTTTTTTTCTCCACTTGACAGCCTATAATTCACTGGCGACAATCCCCCTCATAATACATATTTTGTTTTCTATCAACACCCTTGAAATTGGAAGTGGCACTGTGGCTCAGATGGGTGCATCTGCAGAGTTACACTCTGTGGCGTTTAAAACCCTGGAGATGAAATGAAAAGATAATGGAGGTTTGGTGTTGAAATATTGCCATGTGGTACCTGCAAGTTTCAGACTGTAACACAAATATTTGGGTTCGTCGTTGCTGTGTGACAGCTATCAAGAGCGTAGTCATGACCAACCTTTAACCCTTCAAGTTGCACACCAGGACATCAGACGGTGGGAGAGAGAAAAAAAAAACTGAAGGAATGTTTGATCAAAAGAGAGAGGGGAAAAAAAGAAAGTGGACCACTTTTTGGAGGGTGGAGAAAGTGACGAGAGCTGGCACAGACAGAGAGCAAAGGCGTTGGTTGATGCTTGTCATCCCCCATTAAGGTTCCTTTGATTGGCCTTTGTGGTCCTGGAAACGGCAAACAGCTGCATGCAAATGGCCCTGTTTCCCTGAGGCTGGCCCCCATTGTTCTGAGCTACGGTTTGACAGGGACGCTTTCTTTTGCAGCATAAAGAAGGGTGTAGCCTTTAGTCAAATAAGAGTGTCCCCACCGTGGTCACAGCGGGAGTACTTCAAGATTGTTTGTCTTTTTATGTCGTTTCATTCCCGATACTACTGGTAGCCGACATCGCTGGAAGAAAGAGTAAATCTTAGAGTCAGGCTTTTCCTCCTTAAGTGGGAGATGCCTCCATAATCCAATATCCGGAGTAGTCATACTGTAGGTTTTACTGTGGTGGATTAAAGATTTGGAATAGAAATTTGTAGAAGGGGGAAAAATATTAATAACAAAATTGATTTCTCAACAAATATAAAACTAAGCCTCGTCAATTTTTTTCATTTATTTATTTGTTTTTCCTTCAGTTTCACCGCTCTTTATTTCCGAGCTATTCTGCAAATGTTTTTTATTGATGGCCAAGAAGGAAAATGGTCTTGGAAAAACAAAAAAGACCACTTGAGTGAAACTCTCACTCTTGCTGTATTATATAAAGTATAAAATTCACCGTGTGCAAATCTCTCTAAACTAGATTAGAAACTTCGGACAACTAGGACATGAAAAATACCACAAAATTATTCATTTCCCACATTTTGATTCGTAAGGCATCTTAAGATGATGCTCAAAATGTTCCCTAATGCAGAAAAAGACCACCTCCCAGATGTGAGAGGCACACAGGAGAGAGGTGGGAGATTAGAAAGGAGATTTGGGATTTGCAAAGTAACACCTGTTTTTCAAATAGAGATGACACCCCGAGATGTCCTCACTAAGCCTCAACAGTTCATATTTCATTTCAACTGTCGAAATGCGGTGAAACACTGAAAATCAAGTTGGACATATGGCACCATCTCCCATGACACTTTAGTCCCCGCTCTGGTCCACCTTGCTGGGAATTGTTTCTAAAGACAGTGTCAGACAAGACCACAAACCCCAGGGCTACACCCGCCTTTCCCAGACGGCTGCTATCAGACACTCTTGGTTCCCATATCAGAATTCAAAAATAGCAACTGGCAATACAGGATCGAGTCCATTTGTGGTTAGATGAAGCACTCTGAGTCGTATCCCTTTTCTTTTGGTGAGACGTGAATTCAGCATCGCGGGTTCGACTTCCAAAGCCACAATTTGTATGCATGACCACTAGCTTTTGTCCAATTTATTCTTTAAATATTTCTTCGCTTAAAAATGAAAGAAGAATAGGAGGAAAGAATTACATATTCCATGTTGACACATGTCTTCTTCAGAGGGTTTAAAGTGATGGATTTGTCATATCGCTGAGGTTAAGTGTGACGGATCCCGCAGCTGCCTCTTGACTCCTCAGGTGGGTCCATTTATAGAAAGCTAGATGCTATCACACCAGAAGGATTTAATATTTTCTCTGTTAGGTGAGCAGTAACACTTCAAACAGAATATGTGGTGTTCGTGTTTTACAACCCTGGTCTTAGACTCATATTGACAATTCTGAATTCTACTCATTTTAAAGACAGTGGATGTCCAGATAAGCTGAGAAAAACATCATATGTGAATGCTAGCTTTTCAAATGGTAAATCTGTTCAGCATTTGAAGAAATTGACAACACTCTCTCCTATTTCTGGGAAATCCGTGACTTAAACCAGAAACTAGCAGTAAATTTGTTTAATTAGCCTAAAGATGGGAAACATATTATGCCAAGAGTTTGGCGTAGTCCAAAGCTAACAAAATTAGCCCGTCTACACTTTAAGGTAAAACAAATAAAGCAATGTCAAGTGCTAGTCAGAAGGCTGGACACTGAAGAAGAATGGGGAAGTAATTTTTGGCCAGTGCTGAGTATCATTTGTTCAGTCCATGCAAGAAAATTACATTTTCTGGGTTTAAGAGACTTCTTTCCTGTAATCTTTTTTTATATTTCTGTGAGGTGGCAGAGTAAAAAGACACCCTGTTAATGACACTGGTAAGACGAGCATTTTAGTGAAAACAAATAAGGATGCATAATGTTGACAGACGTGTACCAATTGATGTCCGGGCACTCTTAACTGGGCAAATTCTGTAAAGACATCAATTCAAATAGAAAGCATTCGGCATTAACGAAAAGAAAATTAAACTAAAACTCCAAAAGTAACAAACTGAGGTCTTCGGTTCCCAAATCATGGCCTTCCATGGATTTAGCAGTGGTTTCAAAGGTACTAAGGCTGCAAAAACACAGATATGGTTGTCTCTGACAGAAGAGACGAACAGCCTTGTGAGGCTATTTGGGCTGTTTAAAAGATGTTTTAAAAGCTTGAATTGACTTGACGACTTGATTTTCAAGAGTACGCAATCAAAAGAAAAACAAGTAAGACAATAAATACCATTCCGTTTTTTTATTAGAACGTCTAACAACATGAAATGCTTGAAGTGCACGGAGGACATCATTCTGATCTTGCAGAAATCATTCTCCCGAGTTACACAACACACGAAAATGTTTTCTTTTTCGCCGCAAGTGATGCAGAGTGGACATGGTGGATTATCTTGGCCCTGCAGAACAGCCGGCTCAGCTGCAGAAGACTGCAGATGAAGAATTTCTCCCATGGGGTCAAGAACTGAACAAAAAAAATACCATAAAGGGAAGGCTATGATAACTATGTCTTAATTTGGCTGCAAAAATTCAGTGTTTTCTCTCCTCCATGAATTGGTAGCGTGATCCCTGACCCAGTGGGTGAACATTAAAGAAAATATGATGGACAGAAGGGAGTATCATTACATTAATAACACAAATAATCCTCTAAATGCAAAAGGGAGGGTTCAGTGCTTATTAGAAGTCATGACAGGCATTATTCTGTAGCATGTTGCAAGCTACAATGTCTTGTGTTGTTTGGTCCTTAGGCATATTAATAAGAGGTAAGGGGAGCGTAAATCAACACCTTTTTATAATCTTCCGAGAAAGCAGCCCTTTCATAGAAAATTAAATAAGTGTCACAGAGGCTAAACATTTAAAAGAAATAAATGTTTGGCTCAGAGGATAAAAACCTCTATTTGCTCTCAAGAGAGCGCCTCTGTGACAGAACTGGTTCATTGCTTGTTCAATTTCCAACTTATTGTTGCATCTCTTCGGGGAAGTTGATGAAACACACAGAAAGAGGTGAGTTAAAGCAACTCTCCCAAGTGCAGCAGGGTTATAGTTTCACAGGTTTGATCTACCCTGAGTGATGCCTAACTCCCCTTGAAGACCATATTTTACCCTTGCACTTAAGCCCCAGCTGGATTTTCCACGCAAGAAACATCTCTGAATAAGTCAGGTGCCTCCCCGAGGATAGAGGGGAAGAAAGAGAAGGATGAAGCAGAGACAGAATAGGAGGAGGAGGATGTGAGTTAGTCTCTGTCACATGCTCATGTCTCTGTTCTTGTTTACTGGGGCAGAGTTCCCCTCATCAGCCCCCATGTCCTTTCACCCAGGCCTGGCTGTGCAGAGCGCAGACAGGGTGTCAGGATAAGCTGCAACTGGAACACCAATTACATGAGTAATGAACCACAACAATAACAACTAGGGGGGAAGGATCAGGTCCTCAACATGATAATGGAAAGGCATTTTTGATAAGAAGTACAGACTTAATCTTGATTGCAGATGAAGCGACTGCACTGGCCTTTAACACGATAACACCAGCACTTCCACTGGTCAAACTTTGGCATTTTTCTGCCCGTGAGCAAACTCACGTGTTGCAAAGTGCTTCATTAAATTGTGTTTCTGTGTTTTATCCTGACCAAAGGTTTTTGGGTTTTTTTGTCACTCATGTTTTCGCAAAAACAAACCAAAAAAAAAAAATCATAATTGTTTTGTTATGCTTCTATTATTTTGACATATGTTTTTAATCTAATGTACATTTCACTGCACATTAAAATACAGCTTCTAATGCAATCAAGGCAGAGTCTGTGCTGACTTCGATTAAAAAGCGATTTTTATCAGCAATGTCTCCAGGACACATCCTGAGCTCCTGCTCAGTGTTCATCCTGCAGGAGCCCTTTTGCAGACTCTGCAACAACCTAATTTAAAAAATGTGTTGGTCACACCGGTGTGCACTTGCACTCATGTCCCTTTTTGTGACATTTTATCTGCTGCATAGTCTAAACAAAGGCAAGCTAACACAGTTTTAAGGAATGTTTGGGATGGGTTTAGGAAAGATGATTTTTCTGTTTGAGATGATTTTGTGTTTAGAATCAAATCATGAAAGATTTCAGTATAAGAACACGGTGATGTGTGATGCTAATGATGACTTTAGGGTACTGATAAGAAGGCCGGGTGTTTCAGCTCCAGGGCCATCATTGGGGAAAGCCTTCAACCTTGTCTGCCTCAGATGAACCGTGTCATGGCTGACCCCGTACCCTGAACCAAGCTTGTTAAGAAGCTCAGAACATAAACATCCACAAATACTGTAACTATTTTTTCAGCTGCTCCTGCTTGATCGTTTACCATTTCCACTGGCATTTAGTCAGGCGGTCGATCTGCACACAGATACTGTACAGAGACCTTTCTGCGGCTCTGTTTGGAGCCTCCCAGAGATTTACCCGGAAAGTCAATGGGAAAAAAAAAGCACATTCCTTAGCAATAACCTCCTGCTATCTCTGCAGCACTGACCACTTTGATTGACTTGAGCGCGATGACCTTGGCCCATTCCCTTCCACCAGGATTCCGGTCAATGCGAGCAGAAACAGGAGCGCTGATAACAGATGCCCAGATGGGGAGATCTAGATGACAGACAGCTTCCTGCCCCCTCATCTTCGATGAAACCATTGTGCCGTGTACGTTCAATGAGGGTATATGCTACAAGAGGTCAATACTGATAGCGTAAGGCAAACAAAAACGTTCTTTGTGCTTGGCTGTTTCGCTGACTTTTTCTCTTGCTCCGTACTTATTCAATTTCCTGCACGGCAGGAGAGGGCTTCCTTATCTGAGACTGTTTATACCTGCAAATCGGCTGGTGGCCTTTTGTTTGCAGGTGACCCGTCCTGAGGCGACATTTAATTCCTCGACAAAAAAAAAATAAAAAAAATAAAAAAGTCTGGTCATACTCTATGGCACTGACTCTCCGCCTGAGGAGATAACTAAACCAGGGAATACAACAGAGCTACATTCATGGCCAGTGGTGTGAGCTAGCCAGCAGAAAAGAAACTTAACACACATCATTACACTGGCTCACATCATATATGACTCATGCAAGAGCAAGCGAATCAGAAACCAGAGCATGTTGAACCACAGTCCATCTTATTTTTACTCTCCAGTGCCTCCACATGAAAATGTGAAAACACAGAAATGGTATATTTCTGTAGCACTTTATGTGACACTTACAAATCCAATGCAATTTTCTATTGTTTGTCACCCTTTCCCCACTGTCTACATCAGTTCTAACCATAGCATTTACAGTGTCAGTCACAACCATCAGTAGCTAAAATGTGAGATCTGAGCTGTTATGGTATTTGCAAAACAGAGCAAGGATGACAGGTAGAGTAAAATGCATCAGTTTGGGGCAATTTTCCCCCAGAGTAAACACAACTGTCACCTCTTTCTTTTATTTCCTTTTTTAAAAAACTAACAATAAGCTGCTTTTCATCCAAATAACATTTGTTTTCTTTTACAGACTTTATGTATTTGCTGTCTTTGACAAATTACTGCTTCAAATACATGTCAGGATTAAAGACAAAACAGATGGAGAAGCACTATTACAATAATACTGCTGCGGGTATTATTCAGAGCTGCTTTGATTGCTTTAGAATGTTACGAGTTACCTGCTTTTTGTTTTGCATGTTTGTTTAGCAATACAATGCAACAGGTTCTTGTTGCTTCCATAAATACTTTATTTTCTACACCAAAGGTGATTTATGTTGTTGGAAAACACTTCCCAAGACACAATGAAAAGGAAAAAATTGCTGCTTTCTAGTCTTGAGTTTATGCGAAACCTCTCTTCTTCCTCTCAAGATTAGATGCATTGCTTTGTGATAACAGCGGAACCCTCCCATGAAACTGCGCCCTACTGCGAGCGAATCGGAAGGTTTAGAATCTGAGGCGAACTACTTTGTGGTCGTAAGCTGGACTCATCTATTATTTGATTTAGGCTGCTGGAATAAAAAGAAAAGAAAAAAACACACACACAGGGAGTATTTAAGAAAGGAAAGAGTGAAGCAGGCACATGTTTCAGAGTTTTTACAACTTGTTGCCATAATGTGAATCGTGCAGCTCAGAGATGCTGCAAGCAAGCAAGATTTAGGGCATCCTTAACAAACGAAATCAAACTGCCGGACAACTGCTGCTCTTAGACCATTAAATTAAGTGCTTGTTCATCAGCTCACCATATAACTGAAACTTTTACAACCCTGTCCGAACACACGATAATGGACGATGGTCTACTCTGGAGGAGAGTCATACTCAAACACTCCAGTACTGGATGGAAACATTTCGTGCTGCTTTTGCTTTACCAAAAAACGCACTCAGGAAATCGCTGTTGCAATAAATCTAGGATGACCCCATCGAGGGTGATATTGTATTTCATTTCCTCCGAGTGAAATCCTGATCCTAGAGATTCATGTGGGTCTGGCTCATTTCAATTTCATGTTCCCTTATGATTCAAAACTTTCCAGGTTATTATTAAAAGAGCATATTGTCGAGAAATGTCATACAGAAGTTTGTCTTGTGCACGGCACACCAAAAAGCTGCTGCAGCAGCCAGGGGCAGGGACAAAATGCTGACAACACTGTTTAGCAATCTAGAAAGAATTTTAAATGAGATGATTTTTTCCATCTCCAAGTGCCTCCCAATCTTCAGGAAAGTCCATTCAGTCCGAATGATGAACCCTGGCCTTATTTCTTGAAAAGCTTCCAATTGGGCAGAATTTCAATGAAAGACTTATATATTACATTTTCCCCCCTTCCTCTGTGCTTGTTCTCACCACACAGATTGACCAGTCATCTGTGAATCTCCCACGGTTTAGCAGATAATTCATGATCGCCCTACCATGGACCGGCAGCATTCGATATGAATTATAAAATGGCAAGCCAAGCATATCAATGGATGACAGACTGGATGTGTATGGCCCAGGGCCAGAGAGGAGTTAGAGCACAATAGCCTCCCCCATTCAGTTAACCCCAGGACTGGAAATACCAGTGTGGCATGAGGGAGGCTCCTCCATCAACACAATGTACGCCTCTGCTTGAGACTAATGTTGTGCCGAGACGTAGCGTTAACCTTTGCAACCTTTCAGGGAGAAGCACAGGCATGACGTTGTGTCAGACAGAGGAATCTGCACAATTAACAAAATCCCCCTTCTTGAGAGGATACAGTGTATTTAGTTCAGCAGGAGCTTGAAACTAGCGGAAACATCACAAAACACCTTTCCAGAAACCTAGTGTAGCATTTTTTATTTAGTTCTTTTGACTGAGTTTGTCTTTCTTTAAAAAAAAACTGAGGAAAAAGTGAAAAGAATCTGATTGAAATCTCCCTTCACACTGGTCATGCTGGAACAACTTCCACAGGACTTTAACAAACGCTGCCTCTGCCCTGATCCCGATGTCCACAGAGATATGATTCAGATACAAAACAAAGACCACTTCATCTTTTCCATTCATCTTTTGTGGAAAAAATCTAGATGCGAAGGCTCTGGTGCCAGCTCTCCTTTTTTATAATAAAACACAAAAAAACATGTTGACACTAACTTTAAGATATAACATCTGTCTTTCCTTACTTTAATGACTCAGATAACAGCTCTCATTTAGTCAAAGCTGATATGCCGCAGCGCACCTGCTCTGCATTTGTGGTGGCTCCTTCGGAGTTCGGCTGTTGTTTTTCATATTTTTACAGACACTGTACTGAAAGACCTGCAACAATTCCTGTACCTGCATGACCTACTTTCCTGTGGCTAAAAAAGCATCATTTTATAGATCCATTCTAAAATGGATGAAACAGAGTGAAAAATATAAAGCAAAGGAAGAGTCTGCATTAAAAGAGAAGCTTTGAAAGGAAAGTTTGATCAGTAAAAAGATTAAACAAAATTACAAATGAGTTTGAAAGAGATTTGAATGAAATCTGTCAACTTCTTAAGACCATTTATGGTCACCCCTTTTTGCAGTTTAATCTCTTTACTTCTGGTAATTACCTCTCTGCACAGGAGTTTTCATTGTCTGCTGTTCCAGCACAAGATTAAAATTTTCATCCCACACACAAGGGATCAAAAAAAAAAAATACCCCGAAAAAAGATGCATGCATGTAATCCTGCATTAGTGTTTTAAATTTTATATCCTCACCCCCTCATCTAAAGAATGTAAATCCAAAATCTCTTGTGATTTTAGTTCTGTTTTTGGATCCAACAAACCCCAGTGGGAAACACTGACTTCTCAGCTGCTAAGTGCTCCACTGTGTTCACCAGATAGCTGCTAACTGTGCCCAATTGCTGTGTGGTGCTTAACAAGAAGTGAAAGATGCGTTTATTAGGCTTTTTTCCTCTATGTACTGCAGATGAAAACGATGCTATGAGCATAGTGAAAGTGTTAGAAGGACACAACTACAGTAAAAGTTGGAAGGACAAGGTGTAGAAATATGTTTTTTTGTTGAAAGGAGAT
>JBBDHI010000008.1:15433673-15459439 GCA_037177115.1 Craterocephalus stercusmuscarum
GTGGCTGTGTTACCCGCCACGGCCTAAATTCATCCGCATTTGGCGGGTTGGCGGGTGTTAATGTCAAGCCCTGTATACATGTATCAAGTTCTTTGCAGGAAGGTAAAGTCAGCAAGCATCAGGAGTACCAAAAAAAATAAATCAGTAAATTTTGTAATTTAATTTACAAAATTTAAAAAAATAAATTTGGACTTATGGTAAAGGAAAAAATATATTTTGTTTAAAACTAAAGCAGTAAAAACACAAAAAAATAGCTTATTGGTAACTAAGGCTAAATGAAAACACAGTAGCATGAAGAATGATCATGCAGATACATATAACCTAGCTGCCTGAAGTCTTCTACCGGCCACAGACCCTCCCAAGACCGGGATAATCAGCAGCCAATCTGGAGCATGGGCCCCAGCCCCCCCACCACAGAGATGCCCACGTGCCTGCCCAAGAAGGCAGCAGAGGGAGGCACAGCCAGAGCCCATCGCAGCCAAGAGGCACAGGCCCCAGCGGGCCAAGTTCAGCAGCCACCAGCCGCCCCCGGTCCTGGGCCCAAGAGCCCGGGAGCGCCCCCCAACCTCACAGACTGAGGGCCTGCATTACAACCTGGGGGGACCTGGCCCCCTGGATGGCCACCCAGCAGCAGCCAGTCTGCAAAGCAGTACCCCAGCCACGCACCCCAAGAAACCCAGTGAAACTCCTAAAGCTCTGCAAGGATTAGCAGAGATGCAGATTTAAGCGACCATTCCAAGTGGATTCATCATGCATGTCCCATTACCCTATCACCCACTCATCAAACACATTATTACCAGAAGAACCTGGATAATAGCTGGGTAAAGGTTTTTGCTTTTACTTTGAATGAACTACTAAAACAATCTGAACATGAATACCTGCATTTGTAAATTTGTTGGCATGCAAAAACTGGAGTTTCTATGGCTACGAGTAAGTAGTAAACATGTTGAGCCTCAGTGTGCATGCACTTAAAGATGAGATAAACTGCTTTACATTTTAGGACAAGTGTGTTGTTTATGTTCTTGCAACTTCAGAGTTTAAATGAATGGAGCTCAGTTAATTAACAAAGGTCTCTCCAATCTTAATGAGCTTGTTAAGGTAGAGGCTTCTTCACACTCATCAATACAAAGCCCAATTAATGCAAATTTCTCAGCTTAGATAATTCTTAAACTTTGCCCCACCAATCACCAACCAGGGTCTCTTCTAGACAGCTGCCTAGCACACTGATGATCAAAGTAACTGATGCTCACAAAGTGGGAAAAGGCAAAGAAATGTTTTCAGGTAGCTATTTCCTCATTAAGTAATCTAATTAAGGAACGGCAGTTAACGGGAACAATAGAGGTCAAATTGAAATCTCAAATAAACACGAAAACTTTATGAGAGAATTACCAGAACTGCTCTGCTGGCAGCAGAATCCCTACTGGACAGCAGAATCCCTTCAAGAAGATTAAGTAGGCTTTGCGGTGGTGATGCGCTCTTATGTGCAATAACATCTGCACAAATGACCTTCAAAGATCATTCAACCAAAGAAAAACCTTCCTTGCATCCTCCCCCTAAACTTCAGCATCACGACGTTTGCAGCTGAGCATCGACACAGGCCTGACGGATTTTGGGGGGGGGGGAAAAAATAGTGGACGGATTTGGTTAAAACAGGATGTTTCGACTGCAATGAGTATAGATTTGTTTAGGGGGAAAAAAAGCTGAATACTTTAATGAGAAAAATACCTATCCTACTGCTAAGCACAGGGGTGTATTGATCAGTATGTTACAGCCAGTGGCACAGGTAACATAGATAGAGAGAAGAATGAATCCAGATAAATGCCTTCAAATCCTAGAAGGAGACATCACATGTTTGCAAAAAACTGTAGAGAGAATGGCCTTCTGACAGGATAATGATCCCAACACACCTCCAAATTCACCATGGACTAACTCAGGGGGTAGACATTGATGGTTGTACATTGGCTCTCTGAGTCCCAGACCTAAATATTATCGGAAATATGTGGTTCTGACCTCAAAACAACCACGCATCTAAGATAGCCCAAGACTCACAAAGATGAAAGCCTTTCAGCAAAAATCCCCAAAAGGGGTAAAAAACTCTTAGCTGGTTAAAAGAAAGTTATATTTGCCAGACAGGGTGTAAATACTGTATGTTCTGAAGGCAATCCAAGCTTTTTTTATGCTCTTTTTTTTCTTATTCTAAACCAGTAAAAGATGGTAATAAATAAAGGAACGCTGCTTAAAATATTAAAAATGTCTGCCATCTTTAACTTTCTGCCCTTAGAAATATACTTTTCAGACATTTAAAAAGGAAAAGAAATGTTGACCTCCCTTTTTTTCTGCCACCGCGCAGTCAATTCTATTTGATTTTGCGCACTTTGTCAAAACAGAGGCGAAACTGGTGTTCATTCTTCCAACGGCCTGGAAAGTCAATACCAAGAGAAAGAAAAATCGCTTTCTTTTCAGGTATGTCAGCAAGCATTTGAAAGCATGAGGAATGTTTTGGGTGAAAATCATAACCTGATTATACCCTCTCCTGGTGAGGGACAGGAGGCAATTATCAGGTAGAGTTTGCATTGCAGGGACTCTGATGGAAGCACAGATCATAAGCGTCGGGATGTAGGCCCTTAGGGCCGGACAGGCTGGAGGTGAGTGGCATGTGGATAGAATCAGATATTGTTTTCAGATGGACCCACACACACACACACACACGTTCCTCTATTGACGGATCGGCAAATATGCATTCTTAAGCCTGAGAGCCCTCACATCAACTGAAACCTAAAACCTGCACTTTCTGCATACCAAAGCAGTATTCCTCTTTAAGATATTCAACAAGACTATTCGACTCTTTCTCTAAGCCAGAGCAAATCAGGGGGCTATTCTTCAGGTACCTCAGCTCGCCTCGCCTCCAAATGACCTAAAATTGTTAATCAAAAAGAAGAAAGAGAAAAGCATCTCAGTTTGGAATAATTCTAGCCAGCTCCATTGCAAGCTGTCTTTGTTAACAAATTGCACACCACAGCCAGATTTAAAATAAGAAGGAAAAAGAGGGAGAAAAAAGGGCAAAATTTAAATTGAAAAGGAAGACCTGAAAATAATGTCCTACAACATTTATCTGTAATCAATGCTTGGCACACAAGCATGTGATTTTGGGTTACTTTGTTTCCCTGTACAATAGGGGCTGAAAGGGAAGAAAGGAAACCATCATCATTAATGCAGACATACCAACAGCAGTGGTTTTGATGGGCATATAACTGGCAGGGATGTTTTGTCACTATGCTTGTAATTACAGTCAAATGTATTAATCAGAGGTGAAGGAGGGAAGAAAGAGGTCTGCGATGCCATCATAGATTCCAAACAGAGCCATATTATTGCAAAGTTTCTCACTCGTTCTGCTTCTTATAGTTCCAGGTAGGGACGGGCGAAACATCGACTATACATGATATAACCCGTCTATGTGCAAGACATGAGATGGCTATTTCCCAAACATGCACACAAATTGTCATGCTAGTGTTTTAAGCTGTCTCCGTGAGATTTTATCCGTACTTTGGCTTTTCTCACTCACAGCAGGCAGACAGCACACTCCCCCGCCCATCCAGGAAACTCTCCTGCATGCATGCATGTTGTTTTAGGAGAAACAGGACAAGAAGCATGGAGACGTTGTGTATGAACATCAAGTTACTTTCCGAGCATTAAGGGATGACAGCTGAATATGAAACGGTATATTTCAAGGTGTAATACGCCTCAGAAATGACTACGCTGTCAAAGAGATTCTGATTGTTTTAGCTGTGCATGTTTCCCCGATGGATATGGAGTTTTTAGTACAGAAAACTCGTCCATCCACTCCTCACAAGAGAGCGAGTGTTTCCACCCCGGGAGCATTTAAAACTGCAGATATTTTTCTGTTTTTAATGTGGCTGACGCAACATGCGCTCTGCCCACCGGTCTGAGTGTCGCTCACCTGTGCGTGCATGGCTCGGCTTGGAAAGATATGACACACTGTGATGACAGGTCATTGTGTAAATAAAACAGATGATATTGGGCTAGTTTTTACACTGTAAACCTGAACAAGTTGAAAATACTCAAAATGTTTGTCATAACTGATTATTTGAAAGTTTTTGAGTTGCATAAATCATTTTTTAAGTTTCAATAAACTTAAAAGATGTACCTTCAAATTACTCAAATTATTTCGTACTTTACCAAAGTAGTGAAAACTAATTTTAGTTTGGCTAAGCTTGCATACACTGGGAAAACATGTGAACTACATTGTTTCAAACCCATCTTCAGCCCAAATCGGCAGTCACATTGCAACAGCTCTGTCCTGGAATCAAACTGGGGACCTTGTTGTTGTGAAGCATCAGTGCTAACCAGCCATGAACTCAATAATATTGATCTACTTTAAGTCAAAATGCATTACTCACTGACAAAATCCTATTTTCACAAAAGAAAAAGCTTTTGAGTTACCTGTCCTTAATAATTTAGTTAGTTATCCTGTTCGGGTTTACAGTGCAGAATAAAAGGATAAAATATGAGCCGGTTCTTGATGTAAGGTAACCTTAATTACTTCTGTTGTGATCTGGCGCAAAATAAAAAATAACCGTAATAATGATTTTAAAAATGAATAGTTAAATATAAAACAATCAAATATGAAAAATGTAAGATAGTAATTGAGTAACAAAAAATTAAATTTAACCTCAATATCCAGGGACAGTGTTAGGGGCATCCCGCGTCATATAATGGTAGAAAAAGCAGGTCAGTTTGTTAAATTTAACTTAAATGCGACTGTTGCATTTTAAAGAATGATCATGTTGAGTTCATCAACAGATTTTTCAAGGAGATTTCAAAACATGCAGATATGAATTGTGTATCATGATAAAGGCAAAAAATGAAACAGTATTAGTTTTAGGCCACTCCGCCTGCCTTTTTTCCACAAAAAACAGTGCCTTAAAGGAGACTTTAATATTCGCTTATGGATCTTGAGAAGCAAAAAAAGGTGTAGTTATGAGAATCTGAAGGGAAGGACTCTGACTGAAACGTCCTTTTTGGCAACGGCATGAAAGTCCGAGTCCACAGTTTCCCAGTATTCAGTAAGTTCAGAACCATGCGTCCCCAACAACTCTGAAATCTCAAGGGTAAAATTCCACAGAATAAAACAGCAGCTCTTCACTTCTCAAAATCGGCCACAACAGGGCACGCAAATAAATTCAACACATTCATAATCTGAATAATAAGGAATGTCTTGAAAGATTGACAATAACAGCATGAAGACTACCTTCAGCCATGCAGCTCCATGGTAACTCACCTTGTGAACAGTGAATGCAGAAGAGAAGAAGCAGGAGGCAGTGAAACACTGGACACCTCCACAGTGCAGAGGCCATTGTGTTACTGTATCCAAGCGATCCGGTGGAATAATGGTTGATAACAGTGGCTCAACGCGTTGCAGTTGGAGGACGGAGAGCTGGAACAATTTCAACGATCAGTAGTTCTCAGAGAAGCTTCGCCACTCATCTTTAGATCTGAAAAAGGAAAAGGGAAAAGAAAACTGATTTTAAAAATGGGGGGAATGGATGGTTATCATTAGCATCATGGGTTCGGCCTTGCTGCTTCAACGTTTGCCTTTGTGCTCTACATGTGTGCCAGTAAACAGCGCATATGGGAGTTGTTTATGACATACAGTCAAACAAATGTCAGAGCACCATGAAAACAGAACTCCTTCCCGCGGTTCGATCAAACAAACAAACTCATTTTTTGAGAGCACAAGTTTCACAGAAACATCCAAACTTTTGTGCTCCCATGTTTACGGGGCGCGCCGACGTAAAAACAAAGCACACGGCATGCCTGCTGCTTGGCACTTACTTAGCACTCTGCGGCGTGTTACAACCGAATGTTTACACTGCCTCATTGTCCCACACCTCTATGTTCCACCTTCCCCATTTACTCCCAGCTCCCCCGAGGGAGAAAGCTTGTCGCTCGGGCAACACGTTCACACGGAACCCCATTAGAGACGCGGCTGCTTTGAGAGCTACTTTTGTCTCTTTCCTTATCAAGGGGCGGCAAAACAGTTCTTTGTCTGCGAAAAGCAGTGAAAGGTTAGAGCCTGAGACAGACTAACACACCAGACAGATAAGCTGCTTACCAAAAATCAAACAGTGAGGAGAGGTGTTGTGTGTTATATGTGAAATGCCACTCACACACACACACACACACACATATGCATGCCTGCACAAACATATATTCAAGCTCATGCACACTCCTTCTGATGTGAACACATTTATAAAATGATGCACATGCACCAGCATAAACAGAAACATAGTGCGTCAGGTTTACTCCCTTCCATCCAGCATCTCTCCGACGCACACATACACACACAAAGGCGCAGGATTGGTCACTTGGTTGCCGTCACTACGCATTGACTCTCCTGAATGGTTCCTGTTGCTGAATGCTTTTCCTTCTGAGCCACCCGTAACGGCTCTGATCATTTTATAATGAAGCTGAATTTAAGCAGCAGGGCAGTCGGCTCTGATCGCTCTCTGGGCTTCGCTAATACACTCCGATACTTTTGGCAACATGAAAACCAACAAAACGTGGGGAGCTTTCACATTAGCATCCCAAGCCATTATTCCAAGTCGCTATTATGTCCATCCTGTACGTGACCAGCGTTTGATGGAGGTGAAATGAAAGTCTGCTGGATCCTCCCCCCGGCCCGTCGAGGCCTGAGAGTATTTATTTTCATTTGAGGTCACAGCAGCATCTGTGCCAAGGAAATACTCATACAGCTAACTTATAATTTATCAGCTAAACTTGGGTGGCTTTGTGAAAATTGCACTTTTGTGTGTCTTACAGTTGTTTATCTGGCTGTGGCGCCGGAGCAGATCAGATAAGAGCGAAGTTGAGGGGGCTTGTTCTCCTGCATGAGAAGTCTCTACTGAGGCGGCTCATAGTCCTCAGTCTACCCACCAGTTCAATATCGGAGAGCATCGAGTCTCCAGAGACGCACAGGATTTCTTCCGCAGCCATTTATCTTCCCCGAAATATGAGGCCTGGGGGCCGTGGGGTAACCATAATGGTAGCAGACAGGAGGAGATTGGAAACTGTTGGGGGGGGACATGCCCCTGCCCTTCCGCCCTGCGAGACCTGCTGAGCCACTCAGCTCCTCTGTACTGCAGGAGGCGAGAGGCTGCCTGGCCCTGCTTGCCCTCACCACCCCGGGGTTCTTTCTCCTCACCAGCCATGGCCCTGCTGAGTAACATGCCTCCTTTTCTCCCTTAAGCCGGCGGAGGACACAGCCATGCTCATCTTCCTAAAAACACTTTTTTTGTTTGGTGGGATTTCTGTGCTGAATCGGCCCGGACTTGAGATAAACGGATTAGGCGATTAACATGAAGATGCTTTACACAAGCACCAGACGCATCATAATTTCACATCAGGGGACGGGGGGAGATGGTAGCAGGGGGGAAGGGGGGGGGCACAGAAAATGTTTTCAAGAGGTGAGCGAGGTATCCCTAACCCCTTAGATATTGTGTGGAGGAGGCCTGGGACTTTAGGCTATTTGTTAGTGGGCCAGCAATTTCTACATAATAAACATGTTCAGCTGAGACAGATGAGTCAAAAAAAGAAACACAGCTATGACTAACTGTCACCACCCACACTATATACTATGACTGTAGTATATGCTGTAGTATATAGTAGATCTAATGAGTTCAAACATGTAATATACACCAGAGGACAACTGATAAAAGCTATTCATTTCCATCTGCAGATCAAGCTCCTCTTCCTAAAATAATATAAGGATATAGTCCTGAGGTTTTCTCTCCGTTAACAGTATATCTCTCTGAAAATGGGACAAAAGCGCCATCAATGAAATGAGAAACGATTCGCAAACATCCATGACATCTGTTTTTCTTTTCGTCTCTCCTCCAGACACTGCAGAGACCCAAGGAGAGAGATCTATCATCAGTTAAGATAATGGAGAAAATGACAGTCCGCAGCAGATTTTTCACATCCGCATGATAGAAATAATAAGCAAGCATTTAAAAAAGGACAGCGGGCAATTAAAACATAATTAAAATAAATGGGGGAAAAGAAGACGGCCCCACATGTCTTAACATGAAATACCAGGCTTCGCGCAACAGCCGGCTGAATGGATGTTAGGCTCCTTTGACAAAGCTTGTGTCTGCCTCACTCAAGCTGGAGAGGCGGCCGGTGAAAGAGAGAGTGAGAGAAGGGGGCGAGTTTGGGAGTTTCTAAGCCGGGAGGGAGTAAATGGATGGGGGGCGGGGGGGGGCAGAGAAGGAGAAGAATGGGAAGGGGAGAAAGAAAGAGGCGGTGGGGTCACCAAGGAGGATTGACAGGCTGTGAGTATGGCCTGACCTCCTGGGTTCGCCTCCAAGTTTTCTCCGCAGGCTTAGAGAAGACAAAAATAAAGCCCAGGAATGTTAATTTATTTTCAATTGTCAGCGCCGAGAAGAGAGCGTTAAAGAGCGCATACATACATATCAAGTAAGACTGGAAACAAAACTAATGCGCAAGTCCAAGTGTAAGCTGAAAACCTACAAGTGAAAAAAAAAAAAAAGAGATGTGGCTCTGTAGAGCTGGATCTCGCCAACACAATGATTCTTCTTCCACTCTTTGAATAACTACTAATTTGGAGAACTTTCTGCCCCACCCCCATGCCCTACATTCAGGACCAAAAAAGACACACATGTGAGAGGGGAATTTCAAACACCAGAAAATGCTTGATGGGCTAGAAGTGGGAGACGGTAACTACAGGGACTAAGAAAACACTTCTTTTTTTTTTTCTTTTTTTTTTCCCATCCTCCGTGCGCTGTGATGTTCCTGGGGAACTCCTTTGTCATGACAGTCCTGTCAGGGCTGCCCTTTCAAACCCTGTAGGGACATGATGTCATTTCTCTGGCTCCACTAGTGATGAGGAGAAGTTGCAACCAGCTGCCAGAGACAGACGTGCACCAACACCGACAGCAGTCTGCCAAATGTGCTTTATCAACACTTTGCTGATAAGATACACTACTGTTCGGATTAGCAGGCTGTAAACCGTGGTTTACAGCTGCACATGCTGAAACAATAAAACATGCTCAAGACATCTTAACTGCAACTTCATTCTTCTCATCGTTTCTTTTCATGAGTTATCGATTAGCTGGATGCTAGCTCGTTCTGTCAGGGAAACAATTCAGTTGCTTCAGAATTTGAAAAACTTAATAAATGATATAAAAGGATAAAATGTCAATTGGGGATTTTCTTTAACTTCACATTAACATTTAAAGGGAATTCGTGTTAAGATGGGCCATTATGTGGCTGTGTTTCAGTCCCAATAAGTAATTTACATATCCAAAAGTGATTTTAAGATGGTTTAAGGAAAGCAATATTTTTCATAACATATAAGTATAAGCCAAAATAAGTTCCAGTTACATCTAAAAACCCAAACTGCAATTCAAGGGAACTGCACCTTTTATGTCTTGTCTGGTTTTGTGGGGGATAAAAGGCTCTACATTCAAATGAGACTTTAGCAAAATAAAACATGCTTTTAAAGTGGCATGTCTTTCGTTGCAGCTCGAAAAATCCACCCAGAAGTTCCCCGGAAGGTGCAGTGTTCCTTTATTTTACTGAGACCGCACAACAGTTGGTGTGTTGTGCAGCTCCTGGCCAAGTGATTGAAGCAAGAGATAAGATAGAGTGCCAACGGGCAAATGGACATAGTGAAACAGAGAGGGTTGAGCAGAGATGCTTAGTAGAGAAAAGAGAACAAAGTAGACCTGGGCTGAACAACCAGGTTAGTGTCAAGCCAAAATAAAAAGAGGACATGTTCAAAAAGAAGTTGTGTAAGGGAGCGGACGGTCAGAAAAATGGTATAGGGGGATTTTTCCATTAGCTGCTGCAATCACCTGTCAATGAAATAATGACATATGGCTAAAATAATTACTGTTGTGACTTCATTTGCTTTGTCTCTCAAGGGCAAAATTAGCAATTATCATCTATTTTTACTGACTTCTCTCTCAGTTGTTTGAGCTAAATGCAGGAAAAGAATCCAAACATGATAAATCCCTGTGCTCACAGAGGAAGAGTTGGGACTTTTAGATGCCTTGAACAGATTTAAGAGCAGTTTACAAGCAAGACAATATCCTCTGCAAAACATTTTACCATTTCTTGATGTTTCAGAGCGTCACAAAATGGAAATAGAATATGTTTCGCTCCAGTCTGCATGTATACTGCATGGTTTGTTTGAGTGTTTAGGGGATTTTGCACTTGCAGTGTTTCACAGGAGACAGATTGGGCTTGTTACTCCGTCCTTATTAATGTTTGCATCTAAGAATCTGTAAAAAGTCCATGTTTGGCACTTTGCTTAATAACCAATTTAAACAATCACATTATCAGAACTTTTCAGTATTTTTGGGTAATGAACCATAATTCACTATCATGAACATTCAAAAAGCTAAATAGACACCAGATGTTTGTTTTTGGGTTTTTTTTTAAGAAAAGAAAGCAAGAAAGAGTGAAAGGAGAAAATACTGACGAGTCAGTTTCACTCACTGATGTAAAATTCTGACCTCTGAACAGGTGTTTAAGCGAGACGGTCATTACAAAGGAGTAGAAAGTGGCTTGACGCTGACATTGAAGACACAGGTTCCTCCTTTTAATTAGTCCCTTCATAAAATTTGAAAAAGCGCACTTCTCACCTCGACTATGCATAATTCTCACACTCTGCATTCATCCACAAACACACTCAGGCACTTCCCTCACCTCTGGCTCGCTCCAATGTTAAACTGTACTTTTACAAGCAGCCGTAACAGGCTCTGCAATGTCAATCCCACCTGATCACACTACACAGGAGCAACACACACCACAGCCAGTCACCTACAGTACGTTTCCTGCATGTGACATGTTGATGTTCGCACCTTCTGAGGGGGAAAAAATAACGTGATGTAAAATTTTTACACACTCTCTAGGCCAAATGCAAACTGGATTAGCTGTTCAAGGGAGACTACATAAAGCTAATACATAACACGTGTGATATTAATGAACAACATCCAGGCGAAAAGAAATCTGTCTAATCAGTCTCCAACATTACACAACTTCATTCATGTGCTGCCATCAGACCAACAGCTCTATCATAATAATCAAACTTCATTTCCGCATCTGACGGCAACTTGTTTAAACAACGTCTAAAGAAATGTTGCATCTGGACTGCAGTGATCTCAGTTTCAGGGTGAAAGCCAGGAAAGCCTACAGAGCCCTTCGTTCTCAGAAGGATATGACACGTTATTTGCAAAATACATCAGGCCTGTAATTTTGGAGGGAGCTAACTCAGGCTTATAACAGGTTATTTCTACAGGAAGGTCCAGTAACTAACATATGTACAAGTTAATAACCTGGCTAAATGTAGACTGAACTCGTTTTTAAGATGTTCTATCTCTCTCACTTAAACCTAAGATTTTTTTTTTTCACTTACTGACAAATTTTGATACTTTTTTTGATTATTTTTTTTTTCAAAAGGTTTTTTTTTTTCAATGAACCTCCAAATGGAATCAATACTGCTTAAAGGGTGTTAGGATATGCTGCAACCAAAAAACAGATTTTAAAGGGAGTGTAGATGTTTTCAAAAGAGGGGGTGCGCTTGAAATCAAAGGCAGACTTGGGTATTTACATCTGAATGTAAAACTGATGCACTGCATTAAAGCTTGTTTTCAACCCAATCAAATTAATTACAGCACTGTTTGAAATTTGCAGACCAAGTGATGGATCAACTAAGTGAACAAAACAACGTGTACATCTAATGATAACAGCGGCAATAATTTGTTTCAGCTGCATCTCATACGTTATCATGTAATTGCACCATAATTGAGCATTAACTTTCATGTCCATTTTGACAGATAAATCATTCCATCATCACTTTTATGGGAATTCAGGCTTTAAATACATTTTACATTAAAATCTGGAATGCATAATTATTCCACAATATTATGTTACTATTGCTATTTCATGTTTTTTGGGGGTTTACTTGATAAACGCAACAATGTGAACATAAAGAAGAGTCTAAACTCTGATGAACATGAAATCATTTTTCATTCTCGGGGTCGCCTTCAGTGAGACTTAAAGATATCTATTAATAGAGTAAATGCTTTACGAATATTTTTATTGATCAGAAGTCGAATGAGAAGTGGAGTCATTTATGATGTCTGTGCCAACCACATTAGTTGTCCCCTGCTGGTTTTTTAAGTCAGTTTTGCATTAGCTTTATCTTTGACACTGTCAGTCCTCTTGAGACATTGTAAGATTAAATTAAAGTAAAACTATAACATAAGGAAAATGAGACAATGTTCAAACTTAAAGTTTTTCTTCTAAAGGACACTTTTTTGAATTTCTACCCTGTATAAATTAGACCAAATCAAGTAGCTTGTACAAAACTTTTGCAACACTGACTATAATTTTTCAAACCTTCTGCAGGGCAATCAGTTCCACCATAAAGTCACACACCACTGCAGCTGCACCGTTTCTCATATGCTAAAGGATTTATTTGGCATCACACGCACTAATATGTTAATCAGATATCTGACATCATTTAGACAAACTATTCAACTTGCCCTGACATCGTTGTCATCACTTTGCAACCACCGCATTTTCGTCCAGATTTTAGAAACTATCTCAAGTGGAATTCTTTCCGCTGCATGGGAACAATTTCATGCAGACTGTTTCACCACAATGACAACTTCATGGCTTGCCTCACACACACTGATACAGCCATCCTCCTGGTTTCATCACATTCCTGGAGCCGATTCACTGTAAGGTTCATCCAAACTCTAGTGTGCTTCACATTACCTCTGCACGGTCAGCATGCCGACTGCATTCTGTGTGATCTCTATTAATATAGCTCCCTAACCTCAGTGACAGACACGCATTGATCTACGTTTACTCTGGGATACAGTTCTCTGTCATAAGCACACAACAAAGCGTCAAAGCAGGAAAGAAGAATCTGAAATCTTAAATCATGTCATTTTAGTGTGGCATGTCACAACAAGTTAGTCATGAAGGTACAAATCATTTTACACTGCAGGAAATGGGTCATTTTAACAGTAGTTTTAGCACTTTATAGACAAGACATTACAACATAAATCAAGAAAGTGAATTAAGGGATGATAAAAACAACTCTAACATTAGATTTCTGATTATGCTTAAAACTGTTTTATATGATGAACAACTTCAAACTAAACACTTACAAACCTGATAACTAAAAAATAAATGAACAATAGTAGCCTAATATTTCAGAATAATACAACTTAAATCTGAAACTAATATCTGACAATGCTGATCAACAAAACCTGCTTAATGGGAATAAAATGCAGAGAAATTGTAAAAAATAAAAATAAACTTTTCTCTAGAGCTACATTGGCAATGTATTACCTTCAATGCACACAACATAAACTTATTCGACTATAAATACTACTAATCTAGTGAGAGGAAGTGTCTGAAGTAGGTGGAAATTCCCTCTGCAGTATTTTCCATAATGTTCAAGGAAGTTTAGATCTGGTGACGGTGGGAAACCAGACTGGGAATTTGATTTAATCCATAAAACCGCCGCAACACAGGGGTGCAGCTACAGTGGGCCTATAAAGCTGCCTCACACAACTCAGCCATTACAGCACCGTGTGGAGTAATCGCCAGTGCTAATGAGTCCCATGAGAGGGCTGCCAATACTATTACAGACCCACCACCATGCTTAACAGTCAATTGCAGATATCCACCGGTTTGCTCTGCAGGTAAACCCATCATGAAGCGGGGAGAACTTAAACAGTGTGTTACTTTTTTAGCGTCTATATTTGCAGTGTAACTTACTCTCGTTTTTATAGCTTGGCTTAAGATTAAAGACATTTCTGAAGGGCACTGAAAGATAAACAGCTGAGTACGTTTATAGATGTGTTAGTTTACAGATAATCTTTCTTCCTTTCCCAAATTTAAATGTTTTTATTGTGTGCGTAGCTGTCTGTGTTGTTGAGCCTTGATTCACATTCATTATATGTCTGCATGAGAACTGATTTTAGCTGCTGGTGACAAAAATTTTAATGGGGATGTAAAATATAGGATTTTTGGCAATATCCAATATTTGATTCTTTTCCAGTAAATAGAGAGTGGTACGCCATCTCTCCTGCAGTGAAACAAACATACCATTATTTCTGACTCTTATCATAATGGCCCACGGGGACTTGCGCATGTGAAATGTTCATTTGATACATTAGCACCTGTTTTTATTTATTTTAACCAAAACAGCTAGGTCAGATTACTTTGATTTTGTTCAATTTCAAAATCAGGACCAGCGAAATATAAGCCGTAAACACAACAATATCAGATTATTAGCAAGTGTGTGTGGTTTTTTTTTAAGAGTCTTCACAAACAACAGCAGACCAAAATTATCATTCATTTTGAGAAGCGCTTCTGTTCAATATTTGCTCAATTTTAGCTCTGCTGCAAGCTTCTAAACTCCCGGGGGAAATATCTGGCTTTTAATCTGCTAAGTGCTGCATTATTAGCTAGTCACTAAATTTGTCTGTCTGTGATTTGATGGCAGCCAGGTGGTGTATTTTTTTTACCTTGTGGATTCATAACTGTAAGTGGACTCTTTCATATCATGTGTTCATTTGACCTCCTGCACTTTTTTTACACAGCAGCTCTAGAAATTGTGACCAAATGAAATACTTATCTACTTTTACATGTATATTCCTTTTTGTCCTAACAGAATAACAAATCCTGACAAACATTAACCATACTTGGCTCAGTGTCTGACTTATGTTGTCACATCTCTAAATGATTTAAAGTTATAACTGTTACTTGCACAATGACTGGATAAAATTCGATGTTTGCCATCTTCTGGAGTTAATTCAGAACCGGTCGCTCAAGAAAACGCAGTTGGCAAGCACAGCGGCTGAAATTTAAAGTCATATTTCACTTTAAGTAGGAGCAGGAGAGAAAAGTGCGTATGACTGATGATATACGAGACGTGGTAGGGTGTGTATGTGCTTAAAAGAAAACAAGAAAAACATGGCTCTCATGCATACAGCTTTGGGCCTGATAATCTGCAAATTATGTGTATTAATTCAGTCAATGTAAAACGTCATTCGTATTGTTTTTGTATTTGTGGATTTTTCTAGTCTGTTCAGATCTCACAAGATTTATCACAGGTCAATTATTCTAAATCCTGGCACTGATTAGACAAAATCCTTTTGAATAAATACAGTTTTTTTTATCAAGGTTTATGATATGAAGCCAATGAATATCTACCAAGATCTTCTATTTGGCTAAATTGAGTTGAAATTACGCCATTGACTCAATATGCACTTGGTGTGAGCTTTGACAGTTTTTCTGCTTGTTTTAAATTCAAATTCTTTTCCCCGGTATTGGTTTCTATTAATTTGTCCACTCACTCTGTTGGTTTCTTTTGAAACCAAGAAACAGGCATCAATCTGCAGCTTTTCCACTGGGAAATGGAGACCGGTTTGACTTGATTTTCCTGCTTTGTTGTACATAAGTACTTCCTCCTGTGAGACTTACACAGACAGTGTCGGTGTTATTATTTAAGAGTATCTATCTCTGATAAAAGCCGAGAGTGGCTTCACATCTGCCATTTAAAAAAAAATGCCAAGAATGTTGTTGTGAGTGCAACACAAGACTGGGCCATAAAATATAGCACAGCCTTTAAAAAGGTGGACAAGCTGTGATGTTTGTCATATTCCTTGAATGCAATCCGTGACATGTTGACTGAAACAAAGATGTTTACGGGTTCAAATGAAACACTTTTGGCCAAAACCATTTCTGAATAAATGTTTAAACTCAAGGACCACACAGCTGAATTTCTGCAGGCTAAATTATACGCTTTACCAGTATTTCCAAGAGTTTGCTCTGCTTCCATTGTAATGCAAAGACCAGGGCCATACGAATGCAGAGAGAGTGAATCGGAACAATGATGAGAGCGTATGCAGTAAGACTCAGGACAGCTGTCAGGGTGTGTGGGTGCACATTACGGATTGATTTTACTAAAACTGAGCTATGTTTGCAACAAACAGACAAAGACAAGCGATATGGGTCTGCAGTGTGTTACTGTTTTTTAGTTAGAGTCAAAGGAGAAACACCATAAAAAAAGATTAGACTTAGCCTGTCTGGGTTTTTTCCTCCCAGAAATGTTTATAAGTACGCTTTACATAGCCTTAAAGTACGTAAATACCAATATAAAAGGTTTATGAAACCATGTAAATCCACTGAAAGGACAGCTGTGCTTTTTACTTTAAAAAGCAGTCAAATAAAATCATATGAACTGTGAGTTTTCTGCCTCATCCGGTCAGTTAATTGACACTTAAAGGACTGATGACTCATTTCATTACCAGTTTATTGGTAGCTCACCAACGTGACTCAGTTATTAAAAATCAATTTTTCAAAAAGAATGTGGCATCCTCTCATTGCTCAATTTGCACACCAACAGTTTTAAAGCCCAAGTGAACACAGTAATCAATGAGTAAAAAAGCAGAAAAACCAGCCCGAGGCCAGACAATGCTGCAATTTTTATATGACTGAAATAATTATTCTGTTAGCAAAAACAGCTGCAAATTAATCCCCATTCAATCAGCTAATCGATTAATCAACATCCCGTTTAGGCTCTAATGAACACAAAGTGACCGTGAAGTTTATTTGTCCACTCCTACTCCAAAATCCCATGTTGATAATTGTAGCAAACCTTAACACGTGTTTCCACACAATGAGAGAAAGCACGGCCAGACTGCTGTGTGTTCAAGCCAACGAACACAAGCAACACACACACAGCCGCCATAGCACTTCTCACTGCTTCAAATAACAAGGTAAAGGCTTCTGTAGATGCAAAGCCGTTCGGTGCTGCCAAGTTTTTCCCTGCGCTGTGGCTTAGCCCAACAGCAGTGTAAAGGATGCATGCCTCTTTTATTTTATTTTCAGCCCCCTGCCTCCGTTTGTTTCCTCCTCCAGTACATCATTCCTTTGGGTGTTTGTGCAGTGTCCCTTAGTTACCGGATAAGAGACCATGCAGCTCAGAGAGTTAAAAGCCTGCCCCTGTCCCACTCATACGAACAAGACCATCAATAATTCACCTTCATCGGGAAGCATTATCTAACAGCCTGATTAAAATTTAAAGATTGTGGGTGACAACATGGAACCAGGAAGAAAGTGCTTCGTAAGAGGACACTTCAGGTGGTAGCAAATGTTCGCAACAGATATGTTAAAGTTGAGGCAGTGAGGGACCCGAATGACCGGCACCTGAATTAAAGCAAAGCCTACGAGAAGACGCTCCACCTCTCCTGTCCACCGGCGCGAGTGTGCGCGCTCTAATGCAGCACAAAGGTGGAAGCGTTTGCTCGGCTGTATTAACGCCCGGGCTCATTCTCATTGACAGTGAAATCCCTTTAAGCCTAGATCAATTACACCCAGCTCCACTGTAATTAAAATGTCCTAACAAAGGTCTTAGAGAGCACGGGACAGAAACCTAGCCATTCAAAATAAGCTCAGGCCAATCTATGGCAATATCCCCCAGAAAACAGCTCAAGATTAGATTAAGGCTTCCTTCAGTGATAAGCACATGGCGAAAAGTGTCTATGCATGGCTGCATTGCTCATAGCAAGTCTAATTCATCTCATAATAAGGTGAAGAAATGATCTAGCATGTGTGAAGCGCAAGAAGTCTGTGGAAAAAGTTATTCGGCAATTTTTAATCATTGCATGGAATAAAACACTCATTCATGTATATGAAAAAGACTGAGCTTGTTTGTGTTGTCTTGACAACTAAGGCATCTAATTATTTGTTTTTTTAAGAACATTTTGATAATGCTCTGCTGAGGAATGACTGAATGCTTATGAGTTTCCTAATTAAAACCCAGCAGTGGAGTGATTAGCAATCACAACTCCACTCTTCAAATATCAAGATCTGATTTGCTTGGCTGATCAACAACAAGCTTCCTTCTCTCGCTGCAACTCGGAGCCCCGCACTCTCTTCCTCTCTTCGCTAAAGAGGCTTTTGAAATGGCGGAAATCAGCACAACTCGACAAGAAAAAGGCTCAGCTGAGGTTTGAGCTCAATATTGCGGGGATTTTTTTTTTTCTTTCTTGCCAGAATGCCACTTATGTTGCGACGTTTTTCTGTTGTTTAATGTTGCCGGTGATCACAAAGCAGATTACACTGACACTGATGAACGCCTCAAAGTTTTTGCTTTTACAGGATGATTCATCATAGTATTAAGCCCAAAGTATAAAACATCAATAATGTTACTTATGGCATCTACCAAAATTAAACTTGAAAGCTTCTCCCTCGTTGCACTGACTAGAGACTATTCCAGACGCGCAAGATGGCTGACTTTACTGACACATTGTGAAAGCACACCTATATAGGTAATAGATTCTCTTTGCAGTATGACTCCCACCATTGCTTATCCTCTGTGACAACGCCTGCCAATCAAAGCCCAGGGAACATTCAAGGGCTTTGACAATATCGCTTCACCTTGAAAATAGATTGGCTTCATCGCAAGACACAGAGCGACACCAAGAAGGCATCAAATAGCCGTTCGACATGGCAGACAGAGACCCCAAAGATTACAGGCGATCCCATGCCTATTTTCTCCCCAATGCAGAAAACATTCCCCAGAAAACTGGCATTTAAAGAATTCTTTCTATACCTAAAGACACAGCGAGTACAAACGGCAGCAATACCGTGGGCGGTGACATTTAAGGGGTGCATGAGAGTAATAAATGCAAAAGGATTTCATGATCATTTGAAAGAATCCACAGCAAGACCGAGGTGAGTGAAAGGGCCTCAATGTAGTATTTAATTTAGCCTTTTAATGCTTCAAATAACTAGTTCCTCAATGAGCAGATGTGCCCCTGCTGTTCATGCAAAAGCACTTAATAGAAGAATTCAAGCTGTCCATCACAAGCGGAGGCTCTGGGGATTACTCTTTGGAAAATAAAACATGGGTGTATACCTGCTCCAATTTATTTCCTTTCAATGCAATGAGAAATAACAGTGTTACAACACATCGGCTGACTGATTTACATATTTATATGATTCATGAATGCCATGGAGGAGGAACTGCAGTGAAGCATGGCCTGAACTTCAATTTCTAGCATAATTATATGGTGCTATTTAGGAATTTGTGGAAGAGAGAAGTGCTGAAGACAGATGACCTGTCAGATACACCTAATACCAACACAAAGACTTCAGCCTTTAATCTACACACTTCCTGTGACCTATACTATGACAGAACCAAATAAAGAACACTATCTTTGTTTCCCCCTGAGACAGAGCAGTGTCCTCATATGCTAATATCTGCCGGCGTTGGACAAGAAGCTCCGAGGGCAGCTCAGACAACTCACAGGTCAGTGCTAATCGTCTGATATATGAAGCCTAACAACCCGGGACACATCCATCACACGCTGCCGACAGCCTCCTGACTAGGCAAGTTCTGCACACTCCAAAGGGTTAACACACACCCCAAAGAAACCTCTGATGATCCATCACTCAAAAACTAGCCTTTTTTCCCCCCTCCTTCTTTTTTTTTTTTCAGCAGAGCGTCCCGCAAAGACACAGAGGGGGTAGCTTTCTTAGCCGAGTGCACACTTAAAGCCACTATGACTGCTAGACCCTGGGCTCAGAGCCTCTGTTGATCATTAAACATCCATTTCGAACCAGTGGGGGAAAGTTAACTGTCATTTTAAACGCAGGAGGTGGTGCTATGACAGAGTTTCCCTCCCCCAGAGGTATTTTCTTGGTGCAAAAGAACATATATTCATCCACGAGTTTAATTATTCAAACACACAATCGTTTGTTTCACTCATGTGTCTCTTTTTTTTTTTTTTTAAGGCAAGCCACAAAATGCCTATGATGTGCTTTTGCAGTAAATGAAAGACTAACCCTAAAGCGCTTAAATACTAAAAGCATCTTTTGCTTTTTGGGCCTTTTTTTTCTTCCTTTTTGTTTGTTTAAAACTAATTCCTTTGGTGAGTTCTTTTTTTTTATTTTTCTTGCAAAGTATGGACAAGAAGTGGGTAGGTTTGACACTGCTTCGAGAAATAAATACAAATTTTAGAGAAACCAGGAGGCCTCTTCAGAGCATCAGCAGCAAATGTCAGGTTTTGTGTCATCCCTTCAAATACAACCGCTGCTTTCTACACTCTAGACCATTTTGCAGCGAGCAGTAGGAAATCCATCCAAGGGAGCACTGATGCCAATTTCTTCCCTGACAGCAGCCTCCACAGAGCAGAATGCATGTACCTCTCCTCCTCAGCAGCTTTTTAATAATTTGAACGACTGGGCTCAGCTCAGCGCCGCAGCATGGTTTCCACTCCACCTTCACTTTTTTCTTGACTCGACAAACTTACCACAGTTTCTCCTGCCTTATCCTCCTACACGGTGTACACAATGCAGGCAGTCTGTTCTTGGGGCTTTGTTACAAGTGAGAAACAGAGAAAAAAAACCTGTAGCAGGAGGAGAGGAACAACGTTTTGAAGGGAAACACAATGTGCATTGCATCTATGAAGAATTTCCCCTCTGAGATCAATCTAATCTGAACTCATCTGTCATAATCCAACCTTCGTTGTCTCCCCCTCTTTCTGTCCATTTGTTTGTCCAACTTTTCACAGGGGAATAAGCAAGCAAGCGGAATTGGACAAGACAGCTGTCAAACCCGCCTGCCGTGAGTGTAGATGGCAGGTGAAGTCTTGCTTTTTCCCCCCTTCTATCCTGTTCCTTTGGCTTTAGACTGGAAAATGCCCTCCCACTCTTACCCCCGTCTCCGAGGTTTTGTGATGTTATTTTGTCCGAACAAAGAAAAGAGAGGAAGGAGAGGAAGGAGCCAGCTCCCTCCACCAGCCGGTTGGGAAGCAGTTGGCTCGTGTTATTACCCAGGAGCAGGGCGACCATGAAGGGGCCACTGACCCCTACTGCGCTTCCAATGGCATTTACATTCCCTGTCTCTGTGTAATAACATTTCACACGCTGCACCTTCTTTCACTATTAACCTATACTGATCCTATTTTCAAAGGAAGGCCATGCACAAAGGCATAAAAGGAAAAAAAAGGGAAAAAACTGCCTTTTTGTTTCTCTTTGTGAACACTTCAAATGTGTTGGGAGTGTTTATTTTTCATCTATTTAACCTGCCGAAAATCGAAGTGAACATTAGGCCGCGTATCACAAGACAAAGAGGCAGAGGAAAAGAGAATCCATCAAAATAAGCAGTGTCTCGCTGCATTTTTCCTCTGACAAACAACAGCTGCACGCAATTGGAAATAAATATTATCTCTGCCACAGAAAAACAATCAGACACCACTAGGCAATCAGAGTCTCGCACGAGGCGTGAATGCTCCGTGTCTTTACATCTTCACTCAATCAATGTCAAATTAAACCATTTGGTTTGAAGGAAGGTATCTGGAAAAATAGCATTTAGTGCAGATCGGGACAGCTAAACAGTTCCAAATGCTTAAAACAGACATTTTTGCAACTTATTTATACGTTTTCTTTTCTCGCCATAAGCACTGTGGCTTGCCTTTTTTTTCATGAGCGTAAAATCCCTGTCGACGTTTTCTGCTCACGCTGAGGAATTCTGCTAGAAAATGTTTTAACAGAGGAAATCTTTTTAACATAACCACGTCTCTGAGCTGCATCCAGAATTTCCACTAAATACATGGCTTTTTTGGTGTTAAGATTACGGCCGACAAATTCTCCCAATCCACACTAAATCTGCGGCCAACACAAACACTTGATCCTCACACACACACACGCGAGCACAAAAAAAACCCCAACTGCCGTGTCCAGAAATCCTGTCAGTAGCCTCCTCCGCCGCCATCGACACCACCACCGGCAGCAGCAGAAGCAATGATCTATCAGAACAAAACTGCTTGGAGAAAGGGGGCTGGTAGCTCAAGTTCTCCCTATTGAAATGCAGACACTTTGATATGGAAATTGGCAGTTACAAAAACCTGCAAGAATTCACACTATAGCATGCTCTGAAACCATTTGTGCAATGTGAGATGAGATAGCACTTCCTCCCAAAGAAGACACAGACAAATGGACCAAACCAGCATGGCTGGGGTGGGTGAGAGGTATAGAGAGGGAGAGGGTGGACGGGGAGCGGTGGGGTGTGAGTGGGAGGAAGAAGCAAGAGACCATTTGTCCCCACCACCACACCCAGCCCCAATTTGAATTCCAACCATTCACTGTGCAAGCACTTGTCTCAAAACTCTTAGGGGTTTCCAAAGTGCAACATCTATATCCAACAATAATGCCTCCCATTACTGGCAGGGGAGGAGGTGACCTTTTCATCACTGGGAATCACTGATGGGAATGTCAGGATTAAGCTGACACTGAACGGCATCGCAGCCAATGAGACTTTTTGTCTACTCTTCCAAAATGGCTGGCATGACAAAAAAAAAAAAAAACTTCTCCACCACGGCCATATCCTCACACTGGAGTCGCTGCAAATATAATTCTGCTCTTTTCTCTTTTTTTCAGCAGAAAATGGAAAAGAAAGATTTTTAAATTAATGGGCAAACACACAGCTGGAACTGTAAAGTCATCCATAATTTTCAGCATACTCTGTTATATAAGAATATGCCAAGTGAAGCTCTCAGTTTCTCCAATTTGTCAGTCTTGCTTATATAATGTTGCACCATGAGCCTGATTTGGTATAGACAGTATGGATTTTATGTTAATGTTATTTAACCTTGACATTTCAGCCCGGCACAGCCGAGCTCTCCTGTGGTTTCTTACTGAGATCTACTCGGCCCTATCTCTAAAAGCCTCACGTGAGAGTGAAATATGGTTCCTTTAGCCTGTAAAAACTCTATGTGTGTGTTTGTGTGTGTAGGTGTGTGTGTGAGCGTGTTTGTGTGTGTCCCATCATCTCACATGGCTGGCTCAGGTCTGTGAATTATACATGTCCTGTGAAATGATCTTATTTTACAGCCGCAAAATGGAGAAGTAAATGGAGACAGAAGCTGACATCTAACTATCTAGCTCAGTGGTGTCCTGGACTGGGTGGAAATGTTTGCACTACCTTTTCTTTATTCATCTTTTTCATTTCAATAAGTTGGTTTTAAGTCATCTTTCATTTGTTTTCTAAATAGTTTTTGGTCACATCAAAGTTTTTTCTTCCTATTTTGCCATCTTGTGCGTCCTATAAACATAATCTCATTTGCATAAACTGTAATCACAAGGGCAGTTTCGGTAATTCTGTCGTCGACTAAAAATGTATCTCTCAATTGGCTTTTTCATTTGAACTCATTTCAAATACATGCAATCATCAATAGGATTAAACTAGAATCCATATGAACGTGAAGTGATGATAACTTGAAGTCTGGATGCTAAGCCGCCACAAAATAACATCCTACACCATGGGCTATGTATTGATCTCAGCACAGCAGTTTCAAACTCCTTGAGGAGCCCGTGGGCCCGTTTTCTGACATTTGCCTTCTCCCATCTTGGCAGTGTAAATAAATGGTATTGACTCAGCCAGCCGAACCCAGCATCTCCCTTGAAAGATTGAAATGTGCGCTTTTAAAAGCTACTTACAGTGCAGTGCCAAAATATCCCGGCGCGGAGTGTGATCCGATTCAGCTCAACACCAGGAGTCCCCTCCACCCCCCACCTTCTTCTCTCTCCTTTTTTTCTATAAGAAGCCCGGTGAAACTACAGGAGAGCGGCTGGGTCGCTGCTGCATTCTCGAGCCTCTTCACAATGAGCAGATGATGTGGTTTCCCGCGGCAGGTATCTGTTCTTCCTCAAGCCAATGCGTCCAAGACCGGACGAATAGCTCCATGGCGAAGGGTCTGTTCAAAAGTAATGATCGCTGCTCCCCCCTCCTTCCTCCTCCTCCTCCTCTTGTGCGTGCACCCAGACTCCTTCCGATCGGAGCGCTACTGGTAGACTGCATTAAAAAAGGATCACTTCAAGGAGACTAGATGCGCCCCAGTCTGGCTACAAAATGAAACTCGGAGCCCGTCAAGTCGGACTGAAAGTCCCCACCGGTTTGATTTACAGTCAGAGCCGAACGCAAGAGGGATAATATGACTTGTTTAGCCTGTCTTGGGTGCGCTCCCGGTTGTTCCCTTTGCGCCTCATCCACACGCCGCGCAGACAGTCGGAGCTACAGCCGGACTGGAGGCAAACAAGACGAGGAGAAACGGCGCACCGGTCTCTGCTCTGCAGCAGCTGGCTGTGCAGGGCAGCGCACAAAAGCTGGCGCGGATACCCGGTGCGGCACGGAATGGATCCTGATGCTAATCAAGACTATAGTGTCGCTTGTGTGTTCATATTCCATGCATGCGTTTTAAGCACAAACAGGTTGTCCTCTGTTCTCTCCGGGTGACGTTAATAATCCACAAAGCACAATGTTTTAATCAGCATTCCCTGGTTGAATCAGGGGAAGCAACAAAAAGGTGCAAGGACATTAATTACCTAAATCCATGTTACAGTTCATGAAAATAACACACTCATTTCACCCGCATTAGAATTTCAGAAGTGTGGGCAGTGAGCTTCACCTGGATCATTAGTATTAATAAAACCAACACATCAGCACAAAAATAATGAGGCTGAAGCAAGATTGGTTCTAATTGGCTGAGGCCAGAGTTTATGGATAAAGTAGGCTACTGAGTGCAAAATTCAGCAAGGTGATAAGAAAATCACCTTTTGTCAGAAGCAACTGAGTTTTTTCTCCAAATTGAAAATCCTTCTTTCTGCAGTCTTTATGTCGCTATTCATGGGATTATATTCAGCTGTACATTAGGTAAAAAAAAATAATCCAATGAGCAAAAATGTGCAGAAAAACATCTAATCTGACCAGGAAATCTGGAACAGAAAGAGGTGCCTTCCAACAATGTTTGCAGTATGAGCAGCGAGTGGGAATGTGCTGTTTAAATAAATAGAAAAATGCATTAAATTTCAAAGCCCTTTCTAAGGAAAACTCCTAAATATCGGCTCGGTAAGAAGTAAATCCAGTAGGCAAAGACTCAAACAAACACCGAAGCTACCATCACACTGACAGTAACGCTCAATCAGTACCTGAGAGCAGATGTTGTGCAAACATTCAGTATTCACCCATATGTTCATGGAAAGTGATTGTATCACTCTGTGCCTCTCTTTATTCTTGTCATCTCATACACACATGCACACACACACACACACATACAAAAGCAAACATCTAAGAAGGTTTTTACTTTGAGACATTTCTGCGGTAAAATCTTGGATATATCACTGTGACTCAGCCAATGAGATCATTATTATTTAATCAAGTGTAAATTTACTTACAGTCTTTGACAATATGTCCTTTTAATCTCACACAAAGACTTTTACCGTGAGCAAATTGAGGCGTGATTAAGTTTAATATTATTTTCTATTAATTATTTTTGTGTTAAACAACGATTAATGGAAAATAACTTCCACATTAGAAACAAGTTTTTCCACACATGAACGTTGTTTTTAATGTGGAAATGTAAAAGATGCCAATCTGTGTAATAGCCTATATAACAATCATCTGTGTTTTAAACTTTTGCTGACATTTCTCACCTGCATATGCTGCTGTTTTACTTTTTTCCCAGGCAGCCACTCATCCCTGAAAAGAATGAAAACTAACAAAGAAATAAATGTTTTGGTACACATATATAACAGGAAAATAAACTCATCCCATAGGATAGTTATATAGAATATTTTATTAAAAACATTACAATTCAAGGAAGTTTTCAGGCAGGGACTTTTTTTTTATT
>JBBDHI010000008.1:15467970-15478092 GCA_037177115.1 Craterocephalus stercusmuscarum
GGTCCAGCAATATTATGTAAAATATGATTGTAATCAAGTATTCAAATAAACAAACCAAATAAAATAAATAAATCCAGGTTATCATTCTGCTTGCTAAGATGCTGGACAGGACAAGTTAAAAAGATAGTAATAATAATAAAACTAATTCTATTTGAAAAGCTACAGCTTGGAATAAACCTGGACACCATGTCATTCTCATCAAAATAAAACAATCCCAGTCACCCCAGCACAGATGGCTGATTTAACCTCTTGACAAAACTGTGCATAATTATTTCTTCACTTTACAGATCAGCCTTCTGAGGGACTGTTCTGGTGTAAAAATTAGTAAAAGTAAAAAGGTTACAGTGATCATTTGTAGCATAAATTACAAAGACCTCTCCCACCCGCATTATTCTAGACTATTCCACATTATTCCAAGGTTATAGATATTTATGTGCACCTCAGCAGGATTTTTTTAAGCTTTTTGTGATGTATTTGTAACAGTTCATTAAATAATATGTCCAGGTACAAACTAGTACTTCTTAAATTAATTAGATGTGTCAGTTCTCTTCAGCCCTTTTTACATTGGTCATCAAAGTTGCTAACACCCACTAACATCTGGCTTTGGACTGAGAAGGGTTTTAATTGGCTTTTAGTCCTTTGGCAAATTACTCTCCTGTAGTTGTGGGAATTAATTGGCTCCTGCTTTGATTGGCATCAATGAAAACACAACACCCTGGTGCATATGCTGATTTCAAATGGAGGCAGCAGAGTCTCACACCAGAATGTGAAAAGAAATCATACATCTCAGTTTTTTATACGATAGTTCAGGTATCAAACTCAGCTCTGCTGCATCCCACTCATTAAATGCACCCAGCCTATCTGAGTCTATTTAAGCAGCACAGTTCCTGTCTCAGTCTCTGCTTCACACCTGCTGCCACTGCCCCTGCTTGAACACAATGAACTACCTGCTTTTTCAGTCCTACCACCACCCCAGCATCGGCATTTTCACTCATTCCTCCAATATCAAATTGAGAAAACATATGCACAAGGAGCAATGAAATCATAGCCTATACAAACTTCGCCAAACATTTATTTTTTCACAAAATAACACAAGAAACTCTAAGGCGCTCTCTTGAAAAGTAACCAAAATGCAGCACTGTGGCATTGTCGTCATGACCTTTAAAAACACCAACGCATTTAAGTCCACTGGCCTTTATCAGAGTCTCTATTCTACCCCGTCTAATATCCAAAGAGCACCTCGGACAAGAATCCAGGAAGTGTTCATTTTCATGGGAGATGTCTGATTCTGAACTAATAACTTATTAACTTATTACTGGCTGTAGTTCAAAATCACAATGCACAACGAGCATGTGTCTTGTACTCAGTTGTTGTTGGTTAGGGTTTAAAAGATAAGCCGTTCGTTTTAGATATTAGTGAAAACATGGTTGTAATCAAGGATACAAAGACAGGTGATTCTGCTAAAGTATCAACAAAAACATGCATACAGATGTGCATCTTCTTCCCTGAAATAAATGTTACCATTTTACTATTTCTGCACCGTCTTCATTGTGGCACCAGTGTTTTGAAAATGTTGAGCTGATGAGAGATCTGTACATAGGGCAGAAAGACTGGGAACAGCTAACTTTTTCTTTGAAGAAATGTGTTTACTGACTGTAACACTCCCCAAAGAGGCTCTGAAAATGACAGCAAAAAGTCACAGGCAAAAAGAGACGAGATAGATTTTACATATTTCAAGACGCCTTGAAATTCGCTCTGTGTCTGTAGTGGTAACGGACAAACAGAAAATACTAATGATACTATATACCAGAGGGAGGGAATAGAAGACAATAAACTAAACCAATAAATAGAATATTGGTATGAATTTTTCAACATTTTGAGCTTTCCCAAGTTATGTAGGCCGACTGTAAGAATTCAAAACAAAAAACTGCCTCACCAGAAGTTTTGGTCCTGTGGTTTTGAAATAACTGAAACATCACTACAAAAAAACCTGGGAGACTTCATACTCTGGAGGCATGTCAGAAAAATTGCTGGTATGAAACCTGAAAGTGCTTTAAAGACAAGTTACAGAATTTTCAAACCTTTATGTAAACTGACAGGCCAACAAATGTTAAGACTTTTGAGAGGTGCAGTGGCTTCCCTTCCCTTGGACTTTGTCAGCTTAGAAGATCGGACTGGAAATTACTAAAGGCTTACCTTTGTTGGGAAAAAAAACATACATTAGTTCCTGTCAGGAGAAGCTGATCCAAGGCATCCAGCTGCTGACATCTAAAGCATATTTTATATTTCACAGTGAGACACACTGAGCTGTGGGAAAAAATAAAATAACAAAACAACACATGACACATCATTCATTTAGTACATGAATTAATTACTAAAAAGCCTGAAAGTTTATCTCAGAATGTTAAGGCACTCAAGGAAATTGTCATTATTTGCTCCAAAAACATCTCTGCCAAAAAGATAAGATAAAGTCTACTGAAAAAAAAGCTATACAAACTTTCAGGCAGTTGTTCATTAAGTTATGAAAATCAATCAAAAACAAGACAGATCAAATCTGTGCAGATATGCTGTTAGCAGGGATGTCTCAGCACTGACTGATTAAAAAAAACAAAATGAAACCTTCCAACTTATCTTAAAAAGTCCATATAACAGTGTGTATGCCGATTTATTTCAAACATAAAAATGGAAGGATAGAAACTGTTCTGTTCCTGGGCCTTGATGGATTTTCTACATCTTTTTAAGAGACTTGACATGCTCGGTCTTTACTGCTACAGATTAGACACGCTGCTGTAAAGAATGATTCAGAATGTCTTGAACTTTTGCAGCCATTTTAACTGAGGGCATATCTGAAGATCTTTCTTACTAAGTGGGACATATCGTCTGTGCCAGAAATTTCCAATATCTCTGACTCAGAAAATTACCATGTGAACAGCGTGAACAGTTTTTTCCTAGGGTCTTTATTGAGCCAACTCGGCTGTCTGATCCAGCCAGCAACAGGAAACATTACAAAGGAGAAACCGGAGAATCCCGAACATAAGTCTCTCAGAGAGTTTTCTGACACCAGAGCTGGCGGTTCTTTGACACCTTTCCATCCCAGACACCCCAAAAATGCTGGTCTTGTGAATTGGGGAAACAAATCCAGCTTATCGTGTTGTACTGATGAGTGAAGGCACAACAGTTTTGCAGATGTTGCTTCGTGTAGAAAGTCATGTGAAGGAATCCAAAGTAAGGGAAATGTTCTGTAACAACCACTTATAACCTTGTTCAGTTTCATCATAGAACTTGGAATTTGGCCATAAAATGTTTGCTGCAATACATTGTGTATGCATAGTGGAAGTGTGACCCTTTGCTCTCCCCGATCATTTAGATGAAACCAGAGAGAGCTGTTTCCAAAATGAAAAGGTGAGATTTGCCAAGGAGGACTTTGCCTTATACATCTAACCTCAATTAATGACAAGGACTCCCTTTCACTTTTTCCCCTCTCGGATGCTGAAATAGAATTTAAATGACCGTTCAGTATAAAGACAGTAAGCCTTATCTTGTCATTTAAGGTTCTTCTTCCACTCATGCATCAGTACTTAATCCCTCAGAAACGTGGAGGAAAACATTTAGTTCACTTAAAAGAATGAAGTCCAAAAAATTTACAAATAAAACATAAATAAAAATAAATTAGTATGATGTTGACAATTAAAGAGGTACATAATACAGAACCTTTGCCATTTCTCAATGCTGCGCCCCCTATTGATGGCTGACTCAGCGTCCATTTTGCACCTAACTGTACCGTGAGCTTTGTCCAGCCTATAAAAGACATTTTTTTTGTGATGCTTGTCTCCTCTTTTTAATGCTCCTCATATGTGGAACGAGCTCCCAGAAAACTGTGGGTTTGCTCAATTTCTCAGCAGTTTTAAATCAGAGTTAAAAACTTTTCTATTTGCAACCTTTTATCAAAACAACTGTTAACGTTTATTTTTCCATTTTATTTGATCGGATTTGAGTTTTGTCTGTTTTATTTATATTTTTATGTACTTTTAATGCTTCTCCGGCACTCTGCTGTAATGCCTCTAATGTATTAAAGCACTTGTCTTGAATTGTCTTGTACACGAAATATGCTAAATAAAGAAATTTGCCTTGCCTCTTGCTCTATCTGTGGCTCTCTTTTGTTTCTTCTCTTCTTCCAATAATGTGCCCTATTGTTTTGGGGGGTGGTTTGTTGCTAAATCAGCTGTAGTGCGCATCCATTGTGTTTATATCTGCTTGCGTGTGATGCATGTGCAAAGCTGCAACATCTAGCAGTGTCCAGGGTTAAAAAAAAGTTGTATAGTGCTGTTTCTCAGCCACGGGATGCTTCTGGGCAGCAATGGCTCCAGCAATGCACATAATTGATGTTACTGAGCTATCAAACAAGCCCGAAATACAGAGTTTCAATGTTTCAACACCACAGCAGAGACAGATATTTCACAATGGGTAAAATATGTTATTTTCAAATCTATCAAATTATGCATTTAGTCAATAACTGACCATAACATCCTTGTATAAAATTTACGCTCACGGTCAGATGAACGTGTTCAATAACTGGAACCCGTTCACTGGCGTACAGCATAATCTCACCTGAAACGTTACAGACTGATGAAAACTACGTGTTCAGTGTGCATAGTTTATAATTTGTCTGATTGCTCCACAATAAATGTAATTTATCTGCTGTGAAAACACAAAAAGGGCTGAACATGTTTGTCTTGCCTGACCTTGCTGCATTTTTTCTGCTCCAGTGCCATAAAACATGTTTCTCTTTCTTAAATTGATGTTATTATGGTTGCGATAAGGGTTCCGATGGAGCTCTAACCATAACAAACAAATGCTAAGATATGCAGACTGATGCATACTCCATCGCTCTGTTTGACTCACTGATGCCTGTGCTGTAGATATGAAGAGGGAGGAAGCACAGATTATGGCAGCAAAGGTTTCAGCTTTTCAAAGCATTCATGGCAACCGCATCGATCTCGGCTCACGTCGAACATGTTTGACACATTTCAAGAGTGAATTTCTCGTTAGGGCATTTGTCTTGGAACTAAACCGAAACTGAACAGAGTGCAGAATAGATATGCCAATCAAGACAACCAACAAAATCTCATTCTTCTTCAATATTTTGTGATTTATGCCTTTCAAGTGGGATTTCTCCACATCTGAGTCTTTCTACCTTTCCTTTGATGTGGATGCCATGTGTTGGGGTCTGTGGATGTGCTACTGTGGGAGAATCCAGGCATATGACAGATAGGCCTACTTCACACATGCCAGACTGTTAGACCATGGAAGACTGTGAGACAACGATAAAATGTTCATATTAAAAGCATTTACCCTCTCCAGGCGCCAGACTGTCTGACACTAGCTCAAATTGATTCTTAATTGGGTTTGTATGGACCTCGGATCTACTGTTGATGAGCGCAGTGAAAAGTGGACAACTGCTGCTTCGACTGCACAGAAATGTGATAACACAGCTGACCTGAAAGAAGGGGAGATAACTTCTTACAGTTCTCTTCCCTGTTTTAAAAATTATTGTAAAAATGGATAATTCCCACATCTTGAGAATGAGTTTAAAAGAATGATCCATCATCCAGACGTGACAGAACAAAGCTACTGACTCAAAGGGATGTCATTACTCATCACAAGTCACAACCAGTTGGCATTAACCAGCTGTGTAGCTAGATGTCTTTTTGGGAGACTTGGTTTTTTTGGCGGGGGTGGGGGGGTTGATAATAAATCATTCACAGTTGCTGTGGAATGCAAGCTTGCTCTGGAAAGTTTGGTCTTGGTAGAGGTGATTTTCTGTTTCTGAGCTGACATTCCTCATTATCTATTTTGGCTTGCCTTGCATGCACACTGAGCCGTGGAAAAGGCTGGTTAAGAAACTGAGGACTGCGGGGGAGAAGGGGCACGAATGCTCCCATGTGCTTCCCTTCCACCAGCATTTCCACTGAAGCTCAGCTTGCTTCTATTTGAAGAGGGAGGGAGGGGAGGCTTCCCCTACCTTTGCCTCACTTATGAATTCCCCAGTCACAGAGGAGGCTTGTTACCAGAGCAAGTAGACGTATAGTGGAGAGCCACGCTGTAAAGCTGTATTCAGGCTGAGGCGAGAATCTGCTGTGGATTATGCCTCATCCACGGTCTGGTCTTAATTTCACTTCTTTTGTGCAGCCACACTGGAGGGGTGCTTCTGATTACTGCCAATACCTTTGAAGGCTCGCTTGATCAATTTCAGGACTCAATAATAATAATTACGGCATTGTTTCTGGATTGCTTTATGATGGTCTGAAATCTAAATGGCATCATCATATTACCTGAGTTATAGAATCAACTAAAGCCAACACAGACTGTAACTACTGCTCCTCATAAACTGCCTAATGTCACCCTAATGACAGATTTTGTATTTACTCAGCACGTAATGCTTTACATTAGTACGTTAAATGGTATTTAAAATGTGCTCAGATGATGAGTTACGAATTTAATGAAAGTGCATGCCCTTAGCATACTTAAAAATATCTGATTCTTCTATAGAACAGCCTTACTGACACCTGATTACTTTGCAATAGAGAGCATTTTAAAATCTGAATGGAATTTGTACACTAATATAGAGATTTAAGTGAAATTGATTGGCCGTAGTCTCCACTGACTACATTGGATAATTTAACTTGTAAACTGTAAATCTCATAAAAGGGATGTTTTCAAGCAATTCTTCTAAAAATTCCTCATGCCTCATGATCAGATATCAGAAAGGCACAAGTTCATTTGTACAGATAAACACAAACTATAACTTGCTGTCCATCGCTGGTTTTAGACTTTATTTCCGCACTGCATTTTGTGTCCTTTGCAGATGTAGCAGGGCTCGTGGTCCTCTTGCTAGGGAAGTGCCAAGTCATGTTTTCTTAACCCTTCCCAAACTTAAGTCTAACCTGTAAAACCTTTTTAACCTGTAAAATGCTTCCAATTCCCTGAGACTTTCACAAAATATTTTGAGACCATATTTCCAAATGTAATTTGAATATGTTCATGTTCACAAAAGTGGTTTAGTTAATTACTGTGAGACCGTGTTGAACGTGACGGGCCAGGTGAGCTCCACTTAACAATAAATAAGGAATATTAATAAGAAAATAAATCCTGAAATGGAACATAGCATGTTGATTTAAGCAATGGACAAATTTAATAGACAAAATTTGCATTTTATACTACCATTTCACTTCATTACATCAAAGAAATGCTGCCCTTTTCACTTGAACTACTTTTTCTGTAACACCTTATTGATACAAGTATTAAATACCTCCTTTAAGAAAAGTACTAAACCATAATTGTCAACATTTGCCACTCTGACTGATTTATTTCATACCTAAAATGCATTTTGATATTATATACCTTTACAAACATTTTAGTGCAGAGTACTTTTAGAGAGTTGTTTTAGTGCTTAAACATAAAGGATATGAATACTTCCTGTGGCAATGAATGAAGTGTGACTCAGTGATGGTTGTGTCACTAAAAGCTTCTGAGCTGTGAACAAAAAATACACAGGAATAATTAGTATGTGAGACAATAGAAGCATGATTGCTGTACTGTGGCATAAAAAAATCTAATTGATAGTGGCAGCACGAAATATGCTGGCATAATAAACGGTGAAAAATACAGTAAATGCATCCATGAATGTAGGCAGAAATCGATGAAGCAAGTCCATGACTCAACGACTTACTTACAGTGCAATCTTGCCTTGGTGTCATAAATTGGCCCAGACACCACAGGCTTAGTTGACTGCTGGGGTGGTCCTTTACCAACCTCATCCCAGGGTGGGCTTAATGTCAGCCTGCAGGCCCAGTGGGCTCGTCAATGTCACTTTGCTGCTTCTATTCTGGGCACACAGTGGAGAGGAGCGAGTGGCTGAGTGTTTGGGTTGGAGTCAGAAAAAAAGAAGAACCTGTTGCAAATGAAGGTGTGCTTCAAGAACATGGTGGTCTCTACATATTCCGAGCACTAGAATGCATTTAAAGCCGGAGCAGAGGAATTTACAAGGTGTCACTGTTTCGAGGAGTGGGCTTCACAAGCTGATATTGTAAGAATGTCAGAGCTGGGCTAGAAAAAGCCTCTGTGATGGCTTTGGTTATCTGGCAGCAGGAAGTGGCTGTAAGAGAGCCAGAACCTCCACCGCTGATCTATCTTCTAAATGAAGACTTACATTTTACCACCCTATTGTTTTGGCTTTATTTCTGCTTTGAAAATTGTTGGTCATCAATCTTTAAATCAGACATTCGCAGCCATGACTGTTAGCAATAAAGCACGAAGATGGGGTTTTCCCAGAAATGGGAGCTTTCTTTTATATTAATCTACAATACACTCCAGCCATTTTTCATCTGTGCTGAACAAAACAGCCAAGTAATGCCAAGCCAAAAGTCCAAATGTTTTATCTCAGACTTCCATTAAGATTCTTTCATTCCTTTTCGAGCAACACATTTTTAAAATGAAAGGTATTCAACTTTAATTAAACTGAATCAATTAATATGCTAATAACAAGCTGTAAAGCTGCCAATTTACCACTGTTTCCACAATCAGCTCCAAATTAGGATTAACAAACTGCATGATTTCATTTGCAGCACAAGTCTTTCTTCTCTGCGGACAGAACATTCCTTTGTTATGTGATAACCCAAACCCTACTGCAGGAAGTGAACGCCCCTTTCTTTATACCCCATAAATAAAAAGATTGTGATCTATTTGTTCCTTTATATCCCCCGTTTGGTTCTGTGACATTCTTAGATCCTTTGTGTAAAGTCAAATTTGCTTTTTTTATGCATTTTATTGCATTCCTTCTCTGACCAAATTCCTCTTGTGCTTTTAAATGGCTGGATGTTCCTCTGTATTTTCACTGTGAAAAAGCGTCTGCTGCCAGATCTGTGGGCTGTTGTGGTCCAGAAGAACAGCACCACAGGGAACTTCAGAATAACTCACTCAGATTTCAGTTTTTGAAATACAGTCGTGCCTAGGGGGCGAGAGCATCTCCCAGACCAATATTTCAAATCAGAGATGGAGTGGTACTCTGTTCTGAATAGAAGGGAGAATGGCCTCTTGCAGAATAAAGCACTAAATAACTCAGAGTACCATGTAGGATAGGCTACATGCAAGTTGCTGAGTGCACGTGGCTACAGGCTGACACTTAAGTAACCCCTTGACAGGTGCTAAAGTCTTAGGTGTCTGAAGGGCAGCTTAAGAGTTTTCTGCTTTTAACAGGCCCAGCCTTGGTTGGTTGACCCCACACATGGCTGTTTTATAGTGCTCAGGCAAATGGCATGACACAATGGCACTTCATAATACACAATGTTCACTGAACGCATAGAGCCACTCTGGAGTTTTGCAGGAAACCTTTTACAGTGTTGTGCTGTATTTATTGTGAATCCAAATTTTAACAAAGTCTTAACTGCATCTCACTTTCAGCCTATTAATACAGTCTCATATTTGTCTTAGTTCCATTACCAGTTCCCAAGAAAACTATATTCCTAAATTCGAAAGGCAAAAATTTGTTATAATTTAAGTCAATAAAGACAAAAGAATGCTCTGAGTATCTTTATAGGTGGATATGAACATCTTTTGTGACACCTGTGGCCTGGTGCATAAAAACTGTGTTCACCAAAAGGGGAAAATGTGCATACACACTCATTTCACACACACTTTTAAAGGCACATGCATAATAACCTGTCATAAATCTCAGTCACTGTAAAACTAGACACATGTGCATGAACCTGATTTCAGCTCCCATTTATAGCAATGAATGGATGCGCACACCCTAATTAGTCATTTGCATGTATAAATGTCATTTACACAACGACTGAATTTACAAGAGAATGAAAGTGACAGTTGAAGCACAGTTTTTCCAAATGTAAAAATAAAGCTACTCATCAGTCTTATTTGCAGGCCTTGAAATTACAAACAGGGAATTATTAACAGGATGTAAAATTAGGGGGAGGGGCATAACTATCAAACTTGTCAGTCTCTTTGAATATTTGTGTTTAATTCAACTAATGTCTCCTCTTTTTTTTTTGTTGCGCTTCATATTAGGGCAATATAGTTTTAAATACATGCATATGTATTGCATGAGGA
>JBBDHI010000008.1:15532694-15543972 GCA_037177115.1 Craterocephalus stercusmuscarum
CTTTTTTAAAAAATATACCTAATATATGAAACAAAAGAAGAAACTAAGCTGTGAAATTTATGAAGTTGGATGTTCCAAATGTCTAGACAGGAAGTAATTTTAGCTGTTGCTGGCTTCAGCTAACATGTACTGCAACCATACCTACTTCACATCCCTTTAAATAAAGCACCAGCATCATGTTTCAACTGACCCTTTGTATTTATTATTTAGTCTCTTTTCTAAGGATTGTGGCAATCTGCAAATGTAAAAGATTAGATTTTTGTGGTTGCTCTAGTTAACAGCCATGGACCACAGGAGTTTGGGATTGCTCCATCAGATTGAGTGGCAACAGGGGTGTTTTTTAACAGGACTAGCAAAATAAATTTTTCTTCAGATGACCAATTTTAGATAGATGTGCCCCAATGTTTTTTCATTTTAAAAGAAAGACTAAGGGTATGCATAGTAAATAAGTATACTGAAAATGCTAGGTGATCATTTTCTTTAAAAGTAGAAGCCAGATTTTTGTATTTCCAAGTTGCTTCAGTCATTGTATTATAACTTAAATGCCTGGAAAATTGTTTTTGAGACCAGCTGGTTGATCTTCCTAATGCTTGAGTAAGAAACCTACAGCTTTATAAAATCGTAATTCCACCTCTAACCTGTTACTGTAATGCCAGTCAAGTTGTTTTGAACACACAACTTAATTTCAGCCATGGTCATCTGTGCTACACTTATCAAATGTAAATTTATCAGGTTTGTCAACTTTATCTGAAATTACTAAACAAAATTGCAATTTTAGTTTTACCATAATCATATTTCCCTTTATGAATGCTTCAGTATTAATGAACTATTAACCGCTAAACAAATATTCAGGCCACTAACTGCAACTGCAGGCCTACAACTGCTAAACACTTACATCCTTCCAATCAACCCATCAATGTGTGACGGTTAAACCTACAGTATTCATACAGCCAAAGGCTTCCGTTACCCCTTGTCTAATTTTTCTTACATCACCTTCCCCATCTGAAGAAAGGTAAAAAAATGACGACAATCTCAACTCTTCAAACAGATTTTATTATATAAAAGAAATCCTTGATAAAACACTTTCAGATCAGAAGCAAGATGCAACTGTTATGCGAAGGAGAAAGAGGCCCGAGTTACACCTCAACACTAAAACAAAAATGAAAAGACGAGACATGAAAGGACAAAATGTGATAAACAGATAAATAGGAGCCAAGCAAGTCTACTTCCAGTTTTAACCAACTGCATCAATGGTACAAAGAGCAAAGAATACTTACTGACAAAACAAGAAAAAAGGCAAACAATTCTGCGCTGTACATTTGCAGGAGCAGACTTGTCTTCTGTACGATAAACTGAGAATTTTCAAACACTTCACATTTTAGATTTACCCTACTGGGAGACAGTTTTTAGCATGTTTACAGCCAAAGTGGAGGGATAATTCTGGACAAAGCTGGGCTGAAGACTCAGTCGCTGACATCCATGTCTTCTTCGTGGTGATCGTCAGCACCGTTAACTTTGGCCTGCTTCATGAGCCGCGCTGAGCCGTTACCTTCGACCGACTGAGGAGACAAAGCAGAGTCATCCGAGTCCTTCCTCTCTTTCTCGCTGTCATATCCTTGTTCTTCCTCATCATAATCTCTGGTTATCTGTGACAAGAAACCAATGGGTCATGTGACATTTTAAGGTAAGCAGCCTGGCTAACATCCTAACAGTAATCTCAACGTTGTCTGAGAATGACAAGTGTGCAGCAAAAACAACAGACCAACCTTCACATCTCCCTTCTCTCCGTCCGATTTCCTTTCACGCTCCCGTTCTTTGTCTTTGCTCTTCTTTTTCTTGCTGGTGGAGCGCTCCCGTTCATCACGGCCGCGTTCTTTATCACTCCTGCGATCCCTGTCCCTCTCCTTGTCTCTCTTTTTTTCTTTCTTGTGTCTGCACAGAATAGAAAAATAATTCATATTGATAAAGGCTACTGACACAAGGGACGTTCCCGTTTCAGTCGATTTACTCGCTACAACATGGATCATCATGGGATATTCATGCTCTCACATATCCTGGCTGAATAACACCTTCAGGCAATTAACCTGCCCATATATATCACAATTATAACCGCAGTTTTGTGCCGCTTCACCTCCCTTAGAACATCTCTTGCTAGTGGTTCTTCCAGAAAGCTACAGCCAACTCGGAGTACGCTTAACTGCTGATTTCAGGTGTTCTATCGATGAGCTGTGTGTCTTGATTTGAGCACTAAGCCTTAATAAACAGAGCAAAAGACCATTTATGTGACCAGCTGTGTATCTCCTTTGCTGGTGTGGACAAGGGCGGAGATTTGTCAAAGCAGAGACTGTCCCATTTGATGGGGGACGATATTTCCCTAAACTTAATTAAAAGGGGGGCTAAATTAATTGTTTGTTTAAAGTTTATTTGTTTGAATGAAGTTTGCAGTATAATCTGTTGGGATTAAACACAAGGACAAACTAACCTTCTAGGAGAAGGAGATGCAGAGACTCTCTTCTTAGGAGATTTCTTCGGAGACCGGCTGCCGCTGCGACTTCTCCTGTGTCTCCTGTGTAGCAGAATAGAACAAAATGAGGAGAGGAAAAGATGATGATGATGATGATGATGATGATGATGCAGACTGGATGACTGCAAGATTTGAGACTACACTGAAAACACATGTTAAAACTCATTTGTCTTAATGTTCAACAGTCAGCTTTTTGCATTACACATTTCTACCCTCAACAGTTCCACAACCTTGTTGTAAATTGGACCCACAATGTATTAATTGAGCAGATCCTAGATGTTTTGTCATGTATTTCTGTTCAAATACAAGCCACTTTTCTCCGTTTACTATAAATTGCCTGTTGTTATGTATTAAAGGCAATGAAGTAAAAAATAAAAATAATTTGTCTTAAACAGCATTTTTCAATGTTTTCATTCAGTCTTAACTAATTCCAACCCGGACGCCTGAGCTACACTCACCGGCTCGCACTACGCGACCTTCTGGCAGTGCTGTAACTTTTAGGTGGTGTTTTGGATCGTCTTCTCCCCACATCATCTTTCTTTCTATCTCTAGATTTAAAAAAAAATAATTCTGTTTAAAAAAAGAAAAGAAAAAGAAAGGAATCTCACAACCTGTTCAGCGCAAGGTAAAGCTCCAGCACAGTTACCTGGATCTGCTTCGAGTTCGTCTGCTTCTGTCTATGGAATGAGTGTGTCTCCTGCGTGGGCTTCTGGAACGCTTTCTGGTTCTTGACCCGGATCTGCGCCTTGATCTGCTCCTTGTTCTCCTGCGACTAGAAATTCAGAACATTTAATATGTTGATACACAGAAATAGTCTATTTTAGTTGTTCAAGCAATAATACTACCTGTGTCTTGATCGAGATCTGGACCTCCTCCTTCTGGATCTGGACCGAGACCGGGAGCGCTTCTTTTTGCTCTCCTTATCTGTAGGACATCAAAGACAGACTTTAATTAAGACTCTTCAAAGTACGCTGTTAAATATTAAACAAATGTTTTTGTTGTCTTTGTGAATAGATCTTACGTTAATTATTTCTGCTTAAAAGACACAAAATGTTACAATTTTGGTCTTAAAGTTAAAAAAAGGCCTGTAACTTTGGTGTACTCACGCCCAGGCTCAATAGCAGCTGAAATGAGCGACTGTGCCTCTCTGACTCTTTTCATGGCCTCCTCGATCTCTTTATTAGATGCATCAGCCTTCAGACTTGCACTCAGGTTTAAACCAGCAGCCAAGGGATTCAACCTGAACAAGGAAAAATCAGCTTGCTCATTTTTGCTATAAAACACACCAACAGCCATTAAAACCACAAAGCATCTGTACTTACTTTGGATCTGTCATCATCTTTAACAGCTGATCAGCAGCCTGTAAACAGCAGAAAAAAGGTCATCAATCAGAGCTACATACATTTTCAAATACAGTAACTGCATTTTGTGCCTCTCATGAGAAACTCTTACCTGGGGGTTCATATTGGGTCCAGGGAATCCAAATGCAGCCATCGCATCCATATTTGGACCACCAAAGGGGTTTGCACCAAGCTGCAGTGAAGAAATTAATGTTGTTAGGGCAAAATACTGTCTATATTTCAGACAAACACAAGAAGATGCTACCTACAAGGGAACCCAGCAAAGACCAAAAAGTGAAGTCCAAACATCTAACAATCTTAAATTCCACCTACTGATGAAAATTATCTCTGAAATTTGACTAAAACACTTTATACTGTACCAGAGGCTAAAACCTGACACAAATTACCAAAGTACACTGAACTTGGCATTTTACATGTTGGCTGATGCAGTATATGGGGTCATGTTTAGAGTTGTTGATTATCAGCAAGTCTGAGGTCTTACCGCTGGATTGGGGATTGGATTCGGTGTTGGGAGAAGACCTCCTCCAGGCAAAATTCCTGCAACAGCATTTGCTGGGGCCAACAGGGACAAAGCTTTTGCCTCATCTGGAATAGATCCTACAGGAAAATACAAAATGGGAATTAGGAGTGAATGCTTACACATACTCAATAATATGCAAGCCTTTTTGGAAAAATCAGCAAAAAAAAAGCTTCTCACTGCATTTCTTGAATTTAGGGTTTTTTTCTTTTTTTAAAAAAAAGGTCACCTTACAGATCAGGGTTCCCTTAATTCAAAAATACTCATTGCAGTGACACATCTATTGATGGAATAAATCACACTACTCCAATGAACACTGCCAAGAATTTATCACCTGAATGTGTTTTTTAAGTCATGAACCAAACGTTAGCAAGCACAGCTGCTTCTCCAGTTGGGTGTGCCCTCAATTTTCATTTAGATGTTTACTGAAACAAGCGACTCACGCTGGCGGCTTCGCTACTAAAAGCACACAGAGAAAAACCAAGATACAAACAACAAAGAGAATTTTAGGGATTTGGCAGGAACACTAAACAAGCTATCAGTGTCTACTTACCAAAAACACATTTCAGAGGATTAGGTGGTTATATGTTCAGAGGTAATAAAATTCAGGGTAGGTAGAGAGCTTTGCTGTATAGCATAAAAGTCTTACCTCATACTGCATCAATTAACCACACCCTCACAGAGGATGTGTTTAATTTTTGCTACCACAGTCCAATTTTTGTGAAAACAAAATATACAGTTTATTACACAGTACCTTCACGCAAATCTTACACCTTATAATTATCTCACTTTTAGTCCCAATGCAACTTATTCACAAAATGACATGGCCTGTGTATGGACACACAATAATGATAACATTCAAATACAAAAGTACACTGGAGAGAGAAATTACTGCAGGACACAAAACTGTTGGGTGGTATTTTCAGCAGGGCCTGGTATACAGGACTGGCTGAGCCAGGAAAAAGAACTGTAAAACACAACAACAAAAAGAAGACCACTGTTAAAAGAGAATATTGTACCAACATTGAGTCATGTCGGGTGGCATCTTTTTTGTGACAAGAGTAAGTTTAATATTCTGGGTAAGGTCTATTTCAGTGAAGTACAAATTTAAGTGACAATACTAAAAAATGGTGTCTTATTAATTACCTGGGCGCTAATAATCATAGTCCTTTTCTACAGTCTTCTGTTACCAGAACCAAATAACTACTTTCAAAATCATGTAGTCACCCTGTGACTGAGATATTCCTTTCGCTGTCAACAAACTCCATGAAAAGAGCAAAGAAAACTATTCAACTCTCAGCACTTTTTGCTTAATACTAGAATCTAAAATAGAAAAAGTTGCAAAGATATTTTTATACATGACAAACATCTGGGCAAATAAGTTGCCAATGAGAGTTGCTAAAGCTGAATAAAAGGTGCATTTAAAATTTAAAAATAAGTAAACAAAATATAGCTGCAAAAGAACAATCTTTTAACAATAAAATAAATGGCAAAGCAGCACTTGAGTGTTTAAGCACACTGCATGATAAAGACCATTTCAATTTTATCCCACATATCTGACCTTTAAACTCTAAACTAAATCACCTAGACAAAATAATGCAAAAAAATAAAATAAAACAAGAGGGACAGAGAAAGACCAGGCAGAGACAGAATAGAGGACAAAGAGAGGGGTGGGGCTTGAATGCTTGCTGGCCTTTTCAAATGTCTACAATTCCCTGTTGGCAGGCAGAGGACCACTTTCAGCCATCAACGAGGGGGCTGCTTTTGCCTTCTTCACTACAAAAATCACACACACACACATACACACACACAAATAACAGAGAAAGGTTTAACAGTAGATAGTTCAAAATGGGGGCGAAAATAATGTGTATATGGGTAAATGTTGTTCTACTTTACTTCTTAGCTTTGAGGTGTCTTCAGCGCCCACTGCTGGGGAATATTTAAACCCTTTGGTATAATACATTTTGGTCTACTGTTCCTCATACATGCAGTGTAAACTGTTACTTTAGTCAAAGTTTGAAAAATTTGATGGGCCAGGTTTCAATTATGTCAAATAAAAGTTAATTTCAAGGACCTCATTTTAATATGAAATGCACTTCCACTCTATACCAAAAATTTGAACAGAAAAAGTCTGTTGTCCTAATCAATTTCAACCAGGCAATCCTGGAAAGCACACCAACAGTTCAAAGTTAGCTGATGTGTGCAAATAGTAAATAAAAATCAAAGAGAGAAAAAAAACGGGGTGGAGGGGAATGGATGGAACCCTTTTACTTGTTTTAATTGTCACAATTCTCAAGTCATGCCATTCAATCAAAAAGATGCACACGTACGTGGGCATAATAATGCGACAAACCTTCTGCAAATGGGACCACAATCAAGGCTCTGTCCACAAACACAGTGTTTGTTAGATGCTGGGAGACTCCCACTGACTCTGGCTCCTGGAACTTCACAAAACACACCCGCGAGGTCACCGGCATTGGAGAATCACTGTTGATCAGAGGTACAAATATAATATTGTGTGTCACACGACTGTACATAAGCATGACTAAACTAAGGTTTAAACTAATAGAAAACCCTATGCATTAAAACCTCAAATATATTCGTATTAAAAAACATAAATATTTTATAATTAGCTACAACATCCGAACATTACACAGATGAAGTATTTTGACGTACTTAAAATGCAAATACTAGAAGGACAGTAAGTATAGGAAAAAATTAAACAATTCTTAATCTGCTAGTGTACGAATATTTACACATTTACTCTCCGTCATTTCTTAGTATCTACACTTACAGACCAATTTTAAGGATAAGTGCAAGTGGTTGAAACGTTATATTGACACTAGCCACGATAGCATTTTTTAGCAACGTAAGATAACGACTAGCTACCATTCTGGTTCGCATAGGCCTCCATTTCCGTAAAACAAATGTAGCTTGTTCAAATAAATCAAAGGCCAGTCACCGCGTTACCACTGGCGCCAACCTAACAAATTATCTAGTTATTAAACTTACTCTGGTGGAAATAACTTCAATTCTTCGATGGTTCCCAGAAAACCAAACAATGTCCTCATCTGCTCCGACGTTGTGCTCGGCGACACGTTGGTCACCTGAACCACCTTGGTAGTGTAGCTCATTTTAGCGACCAATACCGTTATGTTACAAGAACGAAATAGTCCAAAACAATTTGTAAATTAGAGTAGCGACTGTTCGCTGCTCATTAAATATATATATCCGTAAATAATAAGCTGGATAGCCGTTTGCTATTGACTACGACGAAAAACCACTATCGAAGCCTGCCGCCATGTTGGGTATATCCTCAAATGAAGTGCGCATGCGTAGAGTTGGCTTGCCTGAGCAACGAGGCACTGCATTGAACAACGCTTTGTTTTTTTGGTTTGTTTTGCTTGAATGTGCACACTTGTGTATTGTCTCTTTTCATTTTACTTATTTTTTCGTTTAGATTTGGGTGCACGATGGAATGACAACACTGAACACCAGTTTAGGTCAGACTAGTGAGACTAGTTGTGATCAGCAGAGGTCGCAATCACTATTCTAGCGACGCAAACATGAATGTGGATGTTTGACCATAACATTTTGTAGGCTACTTGGTGTTGCTTAACCTCTTCAATGGCGAAAATATGATCAGTGGAATCCTTGTTTTTTTCCTTTTATGTTTTTGTTGACAATGACTGTAAAATGTATTATTTTCTTTGTATGAATTGTATGACTTTTATGTCGTGAATTAATTTTACTCACTTTCCTAGTTATTTTTTAACATAGCGTTCCTTTTAATAAAAATGAAGAACCAACACCTTCAATTAGTCAGCTCTAAAACCAAAGTACAGATGATATTTCAGGCATTAAACTTAATCTCAGGCAACTCTGGGGCATTGACTTGCTGATTCCATGTTTAGACTCTTGTAGTGGGACATATAAAGTCTGGTTTTTGTATAATTAAAATGTAAAATATGACTTTCATGTACATAATCTAGAAAAAACATTACGTTAATTTTATTTCCTTTGTATGACAAGGAAATGTGATCTAATATCCACCTTCCCTTTGTTTATGTGCTTCATTTGCAGCTACTCAGTGTTTTGTTTTGTGAATGTTTTCATGGGAATGAATAGAATAGGTGATATACATGTTGAGTAGACCTGAGAATACAAAGCAATCATGATGTCCAAAGTAATAATTTCTCTGAATGATTAATACAATCCATCACTTGATACTGAATGACTGACCTGCAAGAAAAAGCTTGTAAGTGCAGTTTTGGCAGGATTATTCTATCAAAGTTCAGCAACATTGTTGTTAAAAATATTTGACTTTAGTTGCATGTGGCCGATTGCATATAGCTCACGTCACAATACTGCCTGTGGCGAAACTCTCCTAATGGTGTTTTTTCCCAGCAGAAACAATGCAGAGCTTGTCTTCAGACTAATCCCAACACCTGGATTATAGTGGCACAGAGACAAGCGAGTTCAGGCATTTTGAGTTGAGACCAAAGCACAATGGGCCGCATTTTGTCTTATTAACATTGTAACAACCATTGTACATTATCACCTGATTATAGCAGTGAAGGTTTATTATTACAATTCTCCCAGAGCCAATATCATACCAGAATTCCAGTAAATAGAATAATTGTTTTATGTAATATAAATTATTGTAATGTTTTTTGAAGTATTTTTTTTAAATTATCATTCTTATTTTGTCCCAATAATTCTTTCTTTAAAAACTCTTAACCCACATGGATACTGAAAGCGGCTTTAAGAGTTTATCACACAGACACTCCCATTTATATTTATGCCTTAAAACACCTCACTGTGTTGTTTACAGCCTCAGATTTTTTTAAATCAGTACAGAAATCTACTTCTTTCAATAATGAAGAACAGAAGCCTAAACGTTTCAGATGGGGGGAAAAAATGTACTATTGCAACATTTTTACCAAGCATTGTTCAAGACATATTCTTCTCAATAAATCCCTTTTCAGAGGGTCAGCAATTGAGTCATCTAGCGGAGGATATTGGCACAATGAGATTCTTGTTTACGGTGTGTCGTGATTGGCCAGGAGAAAGATTTACAGAGCAGTGTAGTAAGTGTGGGGAGGACCAGACAAATAAATACCACAAATCCAGTGGGAGAGCAGAAGATTCAAGTTCAGAAGTGACCACAGTTTTCCCAAGAGTTTGCTTTGTGTGTTGCCACGAGAAGTAAACATGGTCAGCAGGTGAGATTCATCTGAAATTGATTATTTATGTTGTACTAACAAGAAAGGCAAGATTAGCTCTTATGTGAAAAGTACCTGTAATTTTTGTATTTTGACTAACACACACACACACACACTCATGCATTTAACCTGCTGTTAAATTATCAACTTTCTTTCGGTTGTCTGTCACTGTTTGTTTGTGTCCTAACAGGTTTGAACACCCAGCTGGTGGCTACAAGAAGATTTTTGAGACCTGTGAGGAGCTGGCAGAGCCTCTGCCAACAACCGTCACAGGTCTGTCACAACAAGAGACATTCACACTGTATTTTAGCGAGTATTTACATGTAACCAGTCCTTTACTCAGTTGTGTTATTGTACTGTATATCATATTGTTTCCCAATTTATATTTGCTCTACAGGGAGGATTCCTCCATTTCTGAAAGGAAGTCTTCTCCGTTTGGGACCTGGACTTTTTGAGGTTGGAGATGAACCTTTCTACCACCTCTTTGATGGCCAGGCCCTCATGCATAAATTTGACTTCAAGAATGGCCAGGTCACCTACTACAGGAAGTACGATTACAAGTTCAAAACTTCTGTTTTGTCTTTTTGCAGGGTGTCATTTGTGTGGTTTACAGTAGGTTGCAACAACCTGAAGAGTTTTAAAAGTAATAGACGTCTTTGTCAAATTAAAAGTGGTTTTCTTTTCTGGTCAAGCCAGAAACAGCAAGTTATTATTTCCTGAAGTGGTTGTCCATTCAATCATTCATTCATTTAATTCATTCAATTATTTATTCATTCATTCATGCTCCATCAGTACCTCTTGCTGCATAATCAGGACTGTCTTTAGTCATATTGGTAATCTTTACACATTCTCTACACTGATGACTATTGGGGATTGAATCCTACAGGATTTCTGTGTGTGTGTGTGTATGTGTGAGTGTGTTTCGAGATGAAAATGTTTTCTATCTTTCCTCCATTCAGGTTTGTCAGGACAGATGCATATGTGCGAGCCATCACAGAGAAGCGTGTGGTGATCACTGAGTTTGGCACTTTTGCATACCCGGATCCTTGCAAAAATATTTTCTCCAGGTGGGCTGCGCTTGTCTAACCTTCTGTGTTTTAACCTGTAAGATTTGAATTAGAAATAGGACATTGGTAATGCATTGTATCTGCTTGTTTCCATACTGATTGACAAAATCTTTTTGCCTCTATTTGTAGGTTTTTCTCTTACTTCAAGGGAGTTGAGGTCACAGACAACTGCTTGGTGAATGTCTACCCTATTGGAGAGGACTTCTATGCTGTAACGGAAACAAACTACATCACTAAAGTGAACACCGATACCTTAGAGACACTGAAAAAGGTACTTTTAAAATTCAGAATCTGATCTAACTAGTTTAAACTACAGCATGTCTCTGTTTGGAATAAAAACAAATGTATTTTCTATGCAGGTTGACATGTGCAACTACGTAAACATTAACGGAGTAACGGCCCACCCTCATATTGAAAGAGACGGTACCGTATACAACATTGGAAACTGCATGGGAAAAGGTGCAACATTGGCCTACAACATTGTCAGGATCCCTCCCACACAAAAAGGTTATCTATCTATCTATCTATCTATCTATCTATCTATCTATCTATCTATCTATCTATCTATCTATCTATCTATCTAT
>JBBDHI010000008.1:15561230-15571339 GCA_037177115.1 Craterocephalus stercusmuscarum
TTTACTTAATCACACAAATATTACAACAAAGACAAAAGTATCTCTAAACCAACCTCAAATCATTTAATTAATTCCAGGTATCCGGAACTAAAAAAATCCAGTATTTCACATTTTGATTCAAGTAACTTTGACCAATTTCATCCAGCAGGCCAGATTGGACCCCTTGACGGACTGGTTTTGGCCCCAGGGCCGTATGTTTGACATCGCCGATATAGGGAATGAAATGACACTTTCACTTCTGGGTCCATTCAGCATCAGTTCTAGAGTTTTTTAATCATTTAAAACTATTTAAATATGCTAAGCTGTCAGGTTATTAGACCAGAAATCCTGAAAAAGCTTGAGAAAAGGGATTGTACGATTTTATGACAAGTGAGTTTGGATAAAGATGATGCAATGTCACAAAAGCTGTCAAAGATTTGCTGCTGACAACTTATCTGCTTGCAGTAAGTCAACATGCAACATATTTCTTTTTCTGTTACTCCATAATCATTACAATTGATGTACAACAGTATTTTTGCATCTCCTTCTGCTCCACAGAAAGCCGACGTTTCTAAACTCCGGAGGCAGACCTCGCGTACGCCTGACCCACCTGTTTATCCTGGGGGCGTGCTCTCTCCACGCTGGGGGATCGTGATGGCTGTAAGCTTCTCTCCTCCGAGTTACAACGAGACATCTCTGGAGAGAGGAGGTGACAGCGCTCCTTAGATCGGCCGCGCTCTCTGTGCTCAGACCGAGAAACTAGAGGACATTCAAGAAAGATGACGGCACAAAACCAGAGGATGAAATCAAAACAACAAAGAGGAAAGTTTACAGAATAAACATGAGATAAAATCATCCCTTTCTAACATGGCTAAATTATAATTTGACAAAAAAAATAGACTTCCCTCACCCTGAAGCCCACATTTACAAATAACTCACAAGTTCTTCATCTTCAAGGTATTTTGACTTTACTTAAATGACTTTTTTGGTGCACATTTTACCTGAGATGTAGCTTACCTCTTTATAAACTTGTTGTTTCATGATTGGGATTTGGAAGACACCCACAGATGGAATAAAATCGTAATACTTGCTTGTAACTGGTCTTGAAGCATATGAAATGGTGACTGAAAATGAAACCCAGAGTGAAAACTAACCAGCGGCTTTGTAGCTTTTATGTCGAGGTCGGTAAACTCGCTCAGGACTTTTCTCCTCCTGCCAGAGTCCATTTACGCACTGATCCGCAACCGTGGAGACAGAACGTTTCATGGAGCCGCCCGCGACTTCTCCCTGCTTGTGTGTGAAAACACACAGAAAACAGAAACACACATACAAGCACAAGTACACACAGAAAATATCAAGTTAGATTCAGAAGATTTAAACAGGCAAGAGTCGTTTTGCATGCTTGCATCATTGCAGCAGGGGAGTGCATCCTATAAGACTCGGAGAGGTTTCGTGTTGTCTATCTCCAGTTTTAGGGATGCAAGAGATGAGGCATCAGCATTCCAGGGATCAAACCTCATTCTATTGATTAAGAGCACCAGTCAGGCTCCCATAGTAGCAAAACTACTGATTTGAACCTCTAAGCAACCCGTGCACATACACAAGGCGTCAGTTTGGCCTAAGAGTTCATGCAGCCGTTAGTCTGCAAGATCCAACCCAGAAGATGCTTGTACCTGCGACTCTACAGCCAGACGGGGCATGGAAGAGGCCCGTACACACAGGCCCCTCCCAAGTGGAAGCTCCAGTGGGGCTTCAATCCCCCAACTGCACTCGCCCACCTATGTGAGTACAGAAACAAGAAAGGAGGGCAAGGAAAGACAGCGCACCGATCAGGCTCATCCCCTGCAGGAAGGCCTCTTTTTTTCACGGAGGTCCGGCTCCGATGAGAGAAAGGCATACAAACCGTTTCTTCATCTATCATTGCCATGTCAACCGGAAGCCATTCCAGCTAAAGAACAGATGCATTAATAACTAGCAACAGGAAAACTGACTTCAACGAGGAGGAGAAACAGAGTGATGCAGGAAAAGTGGAGCACGGTGAGGAACAAGAATTGACAACAAGCACAGCAGCTTACAGCGAAACATGTCTAGAGTTCAGCTTGTAAATGCATTTAGTCATGCATGATCAGGTCTTAACAGCTACACAAACAGAGCCAGACAATATCCGTCCAGGGGCCGAACGCATTCCTCTGCAGACTAACATGAGAGTACTTCAGGAAAGTTTGTTTTCATGGACCAGTGTGGACCAGTAATACCAGACAGTAAAAACAGCAACACACCAACAATCTGCCTGTTGCTTCAATCTCTACAGGACTACAAGACAGGAGCTTAGAGAGCAGCGATGCAGCGCTCCGCAAGGCACTGAGAAGACTGAATCAGTCAAAATAGACTTATAACATGTTTGTGATATCAACAGATGGAAAACATATTAGACTCAACATTGTTTGCGCTAAACATTGACACATGTCTCAAAAGTAATTTAACTATACATCTGTTGTAATTAAAGTTCTGCGTGGATTTAATGTCTATCTCACCTGGTTCTGCTGCTGACTGGCATCAGTGTCTGTGCTGATGGGCTGCAGAAATAGTTCCTGTGGCGAGATGGGGCTGAGAGCCACAAAGCCTCCTCTGGTCCTGTATGGTAAAAAGTGATAAACAGTAAGCAAACGAGCAGAGACGCAGATGCATACACAACTATTAACTCATCCTCAGACTCACAGGGCTGAACCGGCACTGTGGGCCATCATCGGCAGCGGCTGAGTGTTTGATAGAATATCCTCAGGGAGGGTGGAGGCGTCCAGACGTTTAAACATCAAATTACTCTTCTAAAAAGGAGGCCCAAACACACAGACGATTAAATGCAGGTCATGTGGATTGTTATCACACAGGCCAAAAAAAGTGTTGCGCTGCTTCAGACAGATGGAAAATTAGCATGTCTGTGAAAGCAACATAACCTCCACAAAGTGCACACACACAATGTTACAGATGAGTATGAAGGACACTGAAGATGAAATAATAGAGTTCTGACCTTAATCTCAGAATTCTGACTAAACTAAAAAAAATGTTTTTTCTATTTCTGCAAAAGTCAGAATTCTGAGATCAAAGTAGGAATCTGACTTTTTCTTTCTGACTGTCCTTTTTTTTCTAAGAGTTGATGGATTAAAGTCACAATTCTCACAAGTCTTACTTTTTTAGAAATGGGTAAAAAGAGAGCTCCATACATTTTAAAGTTTAATCTCAGATTTCTGATTTAAAAAAGGCCAGAGTTCTGACTTTAAATCCGAAAAACTGGTGTTTTTTCCCCTAGAATTTGGACTTCTTGAATTCTCAGATTAAAGTAAATATTCTGGCATCTTTTACAGAATTCTATTAATTTTCTTCAGTGGTCCCGATACTCTTTGTATAATGTCATAAACACCAGAGGGCCTGATTAATTAAGCAAGACAATACCAAACCACATTCTGCATGTTGGAAACTGGTCTGTTTGTGGGTCAAACCAGGTGCCTCCAGAAAAATACAACAAATAAGCCAAAAATTGTTGAATAACTTGAATCATAGTAGGAAAATCATTTTCTTTTCAAAACAGAACAAGTTCTTTTTATTATTAGTCAAAATCCGCTAAACATTTTAAACAAAGAGATACATCACAGTGAAAGAAATGTCTATGTTGCATTTTTTTTTTTGTTGGAGATAAAACATTTCAATAGACAAATAAAATGTCATTAGGATGAGATGGAAAAGTTTAGATTTGTGTGCTGAGCTGACCTGAGCTTCCAACTGTTGCCTGAGTTTCTTTGCTTTGTTTTGCTTGAAGTAATCCATAATCATCATTGAAGCATAGATCTTCCCCACAGTCATGTCAGTATCTGTGAGGGCAGACGCACTACATTAGGTGTCACTGCTTGTCTCTCAGTATTACACTGGAAATGTCCCCTTACTGGTAGTGCCCCACCTTTGTTAATGGGCACCAGTAGATCCAAAGTCTTCTGGGGTAGATAAGGCCAAATAATGCTGATCTCCTTCTGCAACTCAGCATCCAGAGCAATGCGGTCTTCACCCCCTGTGGCAAAATAACCGTATTCAAACAGCGAAATGTTTCCTTATTTTTATTTAAACGGTGAGCAAAACATGAAATTTAAAAAAATCCATTGAAAAACTTTTTTTTTACAATCGGCATATGATCTGGCCTCTGACCTCGGGCTATTTTGATGTCCAAAGCTGTGCGGATGAGTGACATCAGAGTTGAGGTGAAGTGGACGGTCATATCTTCATCTACAGGCATGTTCATCAACACCAGCCTCTGAGAAAGATGAAGCGAAGAAGGAAAATCAGTATAAAATATAAACTCACTGACCAGCACATATTGTCATCATTCACTGTCTCTAACGGTAGCCAACTCCACAGCCATTTAAATATCACACGTTGAATCTAAACTGTGAAATGATCTGTTTTCACATGCTTTCAGAAACTGACTAATAAAACAAAGGCGGCTTTTGAATGTACTAAATTAATTATGCATTTTTGCACTTTTTATCAAAATTTATCTCATCTGCATTAAAAATATAATCCTTACCTTATAGGCAATCTTAGCAGGACATTTTTTACCCAAACCAAGGGGTGGAGACATGTGTGTCAACATCTCATACATAGCTGTGTAGTGAATGCGCCCACTTCAAAAGAAAAACGAGGGGGGGTTTAGTTCATACTCAGGCAGAATAAACACCATCAAATTTGTGGAATTTCGATGGATATCTGCTCACATTTAACTAATTCAGATCACAGAAGCGTTAACATTTTACAATCTTTGGCTGCCCTCTGCTGGATAAAGACATAAGCTTAATATGATCAGGCGTACAAAACTAAAATGCTCACCATGCCAGCCGATCATACTCCCCCCAGATCCGGACAAACTCATCCAGGTGATGAGGACCCAGGATTGAGGAGTCTCTAGTTAGGTACTCGAAGTTATCCATGATCACAGCCACAAATAGATTCAGCATCTAAAAAAGGCACATGAATAAAGATCAGAAGGGGACATGGGAGGCGAATGAAAATACTAGCTGTGTCACTTGATTTTTCTTCTGACCAAGAAGGAGCTGAAGAAGATGAAGGAGACAAAGTAGCAGTAAGCAAAGTCGGTCCCACAGCCGCCTTCGTGGTCTGGAGACATGGTGAAGGGGGCAATGGAGGGGTCTGGTTCACATTCCTGTCCAGACAGGCAGGAGAGCATAATCTCCTGCCAGGATTCCCCCGTAGCACTCCTTACGGTTCAAAAACAAACAAATACCCAGCTGGCATCAAACAGAGATCACCTCTACTTAAAGCCAAGAATAGAACATCTTCAATTTGATATTTTCCAAATGCATTTTCATCCCATGTTGTGATTAATCTCACCTGAACAGCAGCATCAGTGCACTGAAGAAGGTCTTAAAATTGTTATGCTGATTGATGTGACTCTCATCATTCAGCTTGATGTTTCCAAACACCTGCAGATAACAAGCAGTTTTCACTAGAAAGCAGTTAGTTTCTGTCTAAGCAGTGTCTAATCTATCCTATAATATCAATACAGCATGATCAAATCAGCACCGCAAACTGATATCAGTATCGGTTAATAGCGGAAATGATGTAAACACAACTAGGGTGACTCAAACAAGATCATACAAATCATAATAAAGACACATTTACAATCTGTGAAGGTTGCAAAGGTGTATATTCGTTAGCAATGGCTGTGCTGGTGTCTGAAAATGAACCGAATTAGGTTTGGTTTTACTTATTTTCACAGCCATTTCATTCTATGCAACAAATACAATCTCTGTTTGGATCAGGTTCTCTGATGAATACACAGAAGCCCTCTGCACCTGTTTGGACCTCTGTTAATCTGATCAACAGTAAAATGGTGTTCAGCTTCACTTGTGATTTAAACAATGTAACCAGATTAGAAAATACTCCACTACCCTGTGTCAGCAAGGTAAAAATAGTAAAAAAAAGACATCTGTTAAGTTGTGAGTTGTGTGTTAAGTATATCTTTTATTTATCTACTCTGAGCATTTTTCCATAATCGTATGTTAAAGATGTTTCTGACTTATTACAAACTCGTTATTTATCCAAGAAGGGGTCGCGAGAAAACCATACCTGCATTCCTATTATGGCATATATGAAGAAAAGCATGGCGATTAGAAGGCAGACATAAGGGAGAGCCTGTCAAAGAAGAGACAGCAAAGACATCATTAAAACGTCTTCAAATTTCTTCCATGATCCCAAAAAAAGCCTTTAAATAATGATAAAGGATAAACAGGAGAGTAAAATGTATAACCTTGAATGATTGAACGAATGTCCAGAGCAGTATGCGGATAGTGTAGCCCTGTCTCAGCAGCTTAATCAACCTGGCTGCTCGGAAAAGCTTCAGGAAACTCATGTTGATGGTGTTCACCGACTGGCACAGCCGTACAAGTGGTTAGAAAGAGAGTGACACAGACAGAGATGGAGGAAGTGGCAGCCAGACGAGAGAGACAGGATGTAAATCGCAGATGGCAAAATTCAACACATGACTTAAGCAGGCAGGGATCGTAACACGCAAGTAAACTCGCAAAGAAAGGGTGCTAAATCGAAAGCTGCCAGCTCTCTATTTTTGGGTCACCAAATTGTTTTAATTATTGATGCCTAAGCTACGTCTTACCTGCAAATCCACTATTATTTCGGTGATACTACCGAGAACAGTGATGAAGTCAAAAATGTTCCAAGTGTCTCGAAAGTAATTCTGCAAGAGAAAGAAAACAATAAACATGGGTATATTCCTCAGAAACAGTGCAAAAAAATCATTAATATTTCGTGAATCTTAAATTTTGCATTCAGACTCACCACAAAACCAAAGGCCATGATCTTAAGTATACATTCCAAAGAGAAGAGGACGGTGAAGGCTGTATTCAGGTGTTTTAGGACTGCATCGTAAGCTGTTGGGGCTGAGTGGTACTGAAGAAACACAGGTCATAACGTCGACCAGATATTAGAGCCTTAAATCGTGACCCCACTGATACAGAACATTTTGATTTTACAGCCATCACAACACATCTAGTAATTTATTTAAGGGACCAGCAGGATTTAAACTCATCTACTTAAATGATGCTGTAATTTCAGGACACTGCAAAGTCTAAAAACAAGCAAAGTTCTTCCAATAATAAGATTAACAAAACTGGGAATGTCAATTTCTGACTTTTTTTCCGACTGCAGGGTCTATTGAAATGACAAGAGTATCATTGAAGTAGATCATAAATTCAATCGGTTTATGAAAATTGCTGATTGCAGCGCAGTAGTTTCAGTTGATCCATCATTACTGATAAAGTGATTTACCTTCATCATGAGGACAACAGTATTGACGGCGATCATGACGAGCACTGTGTACTCGAAAGAAGGCGACGCCACAAAGTGCCACAGTCTGTACTGGAAGGTTTGTCTGTTCTGGGGCATGTAGCGGGTCATCGGCTTAGCGCTGATGGCGAAGTCAATGCACGCCCTCTGATGGGGAGAAATTTTAACCAGATTAAACAATGTGCCACATGTGCGTCAATACACGAGAGATTGAATGTTTCCTTTACTAGCCCACACCTCGTTCTTCTCCAGGCTGCACTCCTGAATCATCTTGTCACCTTGTTCCTGGAAGGTGATGATGATGAGAGCCACAAAGATGTTAACGAAGAAGAATGGGAAAACCACAAAATAGACCACATAGAAAACAGACATCTCCATTCGATTCCCGCGACTTGGCCCCATGTTCTCCTCCGTCACATCAGTAGAGTGCTGGAGGACCCTAAATAAGAAATACTTTTTAAACAAATGCATTGTATGACTTTTCTATCTTTTATTTATCTTTTTATTTTTATAATTGATTCTTTTCTCATTAATTTGAAGCTCTATGTGTTCTCAATTCACTCTGTGGTAGTTGTGCATCCCATTGTGGTTGTTTTGAACCATTTTGGGGTTAATAGTGGTTGTAAAATTTCAAATAATTTTTGAGTCCTGCAGTTACATCATACCATCATATGCACAGTTAATTACAGACTTAATGTCGCAAATTCACTTACTGAGGCCATCCTTCTCCAGTAGACACAGTGAAAAGTGTGAGCAGGGCCCAGCAGACGTTGTCATAGTGAAACTCATGTCTCCTCCACTCTCTCCTCTTGACCTCCTTCTTGTCTCTGCTGTAGTCAATGTAGAAGCCTCTGCAGGGAGTAAAGCAGACCAGAGGTTATCGGTTCACTTCATTCACTGATTAAAACTGCAGCTTTAATGAAAAGACAGATTCTTTAGTTCAGAGGAACATTTTAAGAAATTATTCCCAAAATGTAAAATGAAAGAAAAGTTCAAACAAACATAAAATGAGCCATTTAAACTAATGTATTCATTATGGCTGCTGAGCGGTTTGGACCTTAGAAAGGTCCATGAAGAGAGGTTTAGAAAGTTTCAGAAATTCATGGCAGCTCCAGTTCCTGTCTAGGCTTGGATAGTATTGAAAGCTGATAGTCCAATTACCTAAGTAGGTAACCTGAAGTTTAGGTGAGCCAGCTGATGTTATAAAGTGGGTATGAGCCTAAAAGATTTGGGCTGAATTTGTAGGAAAGCTCAGAGAAGACGGAGCAGCATTTGTTGAGTAAGTGATAATATTACATTGTTTGTAAACATGTTGAAAAAGCACAGCTTCCCCTTGCAGTTAATTAGAGATTTTTTTTTCATAGTGCAACATCAATATATTTCCCCTCAAATTTACTTTGAATGCTAAGGAAAGAAAAGAAAAGAAAAGAAAACGTTCATTAATAACTAAATGTTGATTTTACTCAGAGTCTGTACAAAGTGAACAACCCAAACAAACAAGTGTCTTAAAAGAAAAAAGCTGTTGGAAGATATCATTATGATTAAAACAGAGCCAAACTAGCTGTTTCCCCTACTTTCAGTCATGAGGTTAAGCTATTATTAGGCAGAAGCTGGATATAGAGCAGAGATCTCAGACTTTGGTCACAGTGAGCCGCTGTCCTTCAGGGTTTAGATGCTTCTCTACTCCATTACACCTCATTTAAATTAGATGGATTCGTTTGTTGTCAGTTGCCCATTCATTTGAATATGCTGCGTTGAAACCATCTAAAACCTGCAGGACAGTGCCCCTGCAGGTGTAGGAGGGGTATAAGCATTGTTAACAAAATATCATTCATTCAACATAAAACATGTACTCATATAACTATTTTAAATAAATAATATTGGATGAAAAATCCTGAATTTAACTTTTAAATTAACGCGATATGGTATGGCTATTCTGAGTGACAGCATGTAGGAGGATTTTCAGACTTATACACAAGTTAAGACTGTGAGAGGGGTTTGTCTATTTACTTACCGGCATTCCTTCTCTGTATTCATGGAGCTGTCAGTGCAAAAGAAAAACTTCCCCTTAAAGAGCTGCACTGCGATGACAGCGAAGATGAACATGAAAAGCTGGTACACAATCAGGATGTTGAAGACGTTCTTCAGCGATGTGACCACACAGTCAAAAACGGCCTATAGTAGTGAAAAGACAAGAGGGAGATGAAAAACATCTGTGAAATAACACATAAAAACCAAACTTCTGTGTAGTGTTTGCACATGTTTACATCAGACCTTGAGCTTTGGAAGCCTCTTGATGGTTTTTAGAGGTCGTAGGACCCTCAGAACTCGCAGGGACTTTATAGTCTTGATGTCTCTGCCTTTGTTGTTTCTGTTGACATTGAAATATGTTACTAAGAAGAACAGGCGTGCACTCAAACTAATGCACAAAGACAAGTACCATAAAGGGAAAACGACAACGAAAGCAAAATGTCAACAAAGGTAGACATGGAAACACACAATGAAACAGACAACTTCTCCTTTAAATTGCGTGTTTGAAGCCTGACAGATGTAAAATCCATGACACTTTCCATACATTGACATGGTTATATTTGCTATTTGTGTGCCCAAACACAGGGAATTCTTTGCATTACAAGTGTGTGTCCTCATTATTACTTATATTTTTGAACATAGACTCAGTAAAGGGTTTGTTGCTCTCAATTATAAACTTTCTAAGTACTCTAGGGAGAATTTAATGTTAAATTCAAGCCTGCATGTATGCAAAT
>JBBDHI010000008.1:15625706-15637712 GCA_037177115.1 Craterocephalus stercusmuscarum
ATTTAAGTTTGTATTATGAGGTGAGTCAGTTTCGATGGTCAGGATTACTACACATATGTGAAAATGTACCTGTATGTACAATTAAAATAACTTCTAGATCTGGAAAAGTTACTCAGATCATATTGTGAAATACTTGATTTTTCACTTTCAGACTCCTGGGATTAGATATTTGATAATTTTATATATCCATTGTGATCTGGAAGCTGTAATGCACAGAAATCAGGGAATAATGTAATGTATAAATATGTCACATGAATGAATATCAAAAAAATATATAGGAATAAAAAATGTAATAACAATAAATAATAAGATCAAAACATTCATGAAACATATTTTCTAAATGTAGATATATATTGATATAAAGACATAAAAACATATATTTATATAAAACTATAAAAATTGTATGTATGCAATATATTTTACAAAATACTGAATAAAATAAATACTCGACCATTTGTATTGCGGACTCACAGAGAGCTACTCTGACCTCATGCCTCAGGCTTGTCCTGCAGTACATGATGTTTGTGAACAGGTTTGCACCTCTCTACATTATATCCAATCCAATTTTCAGCTAAAATTACTGAGTGAATCAACCAATAAAGAAACCAATAAAGAGTGGGTTAGAATACAATACTGCATACAGTATGAAAACTGTATACATAAAGTCTCTTCTTTATGATATATTATTAAAACAAGACTTGAATACAAATATGACAGCTTCAATGTGGGATTTAAATGGTTTACAATTATGTTGCACATATTATCAATTATATTGCTCTTCATTCCATCAATGAAATGATGTTAGCACCTCCATGATTAAAAGTATTAACATAGTTGGAAAAATGTTTTCTCCCTTCTTTAAAGGCACAGTAATCATATTTCATTTAAAAATATTCCTCCTTATCCTGTACACATATTAAAATAGATGTAATTACAGAGAATGCCTTTGATTAAAATACTCTAATGATGGTCTGCGCTGTTAATTAAAAGGTCAGCCTCCTTCATTTTAACCAATCCTGCTATTCCCCAGGCTGAGGAAGAGTGGGACTTAGAGCAGTGCAGAAACCATCTGCTGCCACCAACACTGAAGGGGGAAATGAAGACTTCAAATCCGCACATGCTACACGCTCAGATTAAAGCTGCATTTGTCTTTCTAAACCTCTTAATTTTTCTCTGTGGACAGCTTTCCATGTCTTTGTCTTAATCAAGGCCGTGTTTTTCTTTTGTTGCTTGGTCTTGACTAATAGTGATGACTCCTAGCCACCACTGATCAGACAGAGCTCTGAAATATCATAAGATTGTAACCGCTGTTGAACATGTTCTCAAGGATTTTAAGACATGTGCAATCACAAGCATTCGTGAATGGCTTGTTGCCATACAGGGCGAATTAGACATGGATTTATGTAATCTAACAGAATCATCTCTGTGAGGAAATAATTGCCATCTTATCCTCTGGGCACCTGGCCAAGTGGATGCATGAAATGGAGACGCCAAAGTCCTTCCAGTGAGAGGAGGAACATCAGGTGTATGTGCAGGGAGACACGCTTGTAGTTGGCTGCATGATACAGTTGGTAGTAAATGGCTGGAAAATTAAATTTAGTCTGGCATGAGAGGCTGCCCTGAGTGTAAACATCAGGTGTGCTTTCCATGCTTGTTGCTTCACATTTTATTAGGCCTCCGTGGTGTGAGGCTTTGTTCGGTGTATTCAGTAGCTATCAGGTATTTCATTTTTATGTCCAGAGTGAGGAGACAAATACTTTCCTCTCTTCAGCCAAGGCAACAAATAAGGTATCATAATGTTGTATGAGCATAATCAATAAAAAAAATGAAGCATTATTGTTAATTTACCAGTGTTGTGGGGAACCAATCCAATTAGGCGCTAGGGAGACCTGAGGAGAAGTTAGCCGGTTTTTCGAAGCAGTCATGGTGGCTATAGTAGTGGAAGTAAAGGAATAGTAATGTCATAGTAATGTTTATATAATTTTCAACAATGTTATAAAATTAGTAATGTAACAATTACCAGCTACAGCCAGCTAGGTGCTGCTAGCAGCTATATTTGTTAGGAGGTCCGGCTTAATTACCCCATTATTACAACCTATCATTGCATAGCCAAGCAGAATCAGAGCACCAGGAGAGTCAGCTGCAAATGAGAAGAGATGTGTGTTGGGCCAGATTAGCATGTTCACGAATCCCACTGACTGAAAGAGGAAAGAGTCACATGTTGAAAGTTATTTTAATCATCAAGAATCATTTTATTTTCTTTTTCTAAAATGCAAAGGACATAACAGGATTTGAGAATAAATCCAAGGTTGAGTGCACAAAAATCTTTCACTGCAGGCGATTATGTACAAGAATGAAATCAACAACTTTTTACAGAATTCAACAGCATCGATATTTAGAGTCAAGTTATTGAACCGAATAACGTAGACAAGACTGGATTCATTTGCACTGGAGATAAATTTCAAACACGGCACATTCATTAAATTTACATTTTAGTGAACTTTGTCAACTGAATTAAAAGTTCACAAATAGTGCATTAAAGACCACTGTATGCTTGTTTTTCATACATTGAAGATTAAAACTAGACGGCCTCATAAATAGGCCTGCTCACATGAACTTGCATGGGAGAACAAACAACACAAACGTCCTCCATATCAATTCATCTGTTTAGCCAAACATGCCACCCAGAAATACATTGGCTAGCCATGAATATTTGATTGTACCATCATTGTATAACAATAATTTGTTATACGAATATTAGGACTCAATGACAGTTTTTCAAAACGATCTTGCCAATGCCGAGAAGAACACTTGCCAAAAACATTTGGAAAAATTTCTTTCTGAAGCAGATAACTTTTAAAAAACAGTCTGGTTGTACATTATTAAGATAATAAACTAAAATTAGGGCTGAGAGATTGCTGTATAATTTTTTTGTGCCCTCGGTCTGCTTGCTGAGTGCTCAGATCCCTGTTTATTAGCTTCCAAGTGTAATTGCACTATATTTTTCTTCTTTCCGTAACAGCTGTTTGGGGAAAACAAAACACTTTTCTGTAAAAGAAAAAAAAACTATTTTAGATGCCCAGATACGTTCTTTTTGAGAAAGAGACAATGAAAGTGTTGCATAAATGAACAATCCAGCCAGAGAACAATGATTATCAACTGATGAATATCTATACACCTTAATCATCACAGTTAAAATAACTTACTCAGCCATTGTACAACTTAATCTGCCATTGTCAGATGGTGAAACAACACTGCATTTTGCTGGAATTAATGCTGCTACTGAATACAAGATACAATGGATTTGAAAGCTATAATTCAGCTTAACACTATGCGTGCTATAGAAGAGAAGCCAAAAACACTCACTATCTGTTTAAATGAAATCAAATATGGAAGCGACCATTTCTCAGAACACAGATGAGTTTAAATACATAACTTACACAATTTTTTTTTCTCAATCCATCTGTAGAGAATAACGAAAGTGCTCTGGTCAAACCTGTAAAAAAATAATTTATACACACCCCCTGGCATACGACTCGAGGGTTTGTCACAAAATTGTTGACAAGTGTTTTGCTTATCGATGGTCCTCCCCCCAATCGCTCTGCTGCTCCTCACCCTCACCGCCCATCGGATGAATTAGTTGTCATTTGTTGAAAGGAAGACAGGCAGGCAGGATGACAGTGGAACAGGCTGGGCCTGCCAAAGGCTCTGCCACCTCTCCCTCCAACTCCGTCCACGTTCCTTTCTCTGGGCTATAGCAGATGGTCGAAGACTTATAGGCCCCCTGAGGAAAAGAGGAAACCAAGTTATTCTCTTCATTCCTCTACATACTGTTTGGATTTCAGACTGTGCTGCAAAGGTTTTACAAAAATGTGTTTGTCAAGAATACTACAGTAAATACTTGGTAGTTTTTTTAGATGTATTCATCTGCAGCTTCGAAAGAAAAAACGTAATAAGCTAGAAATTTTCATGTATTCCTAAGCAGTGTCTGGGTAAAGTAATTAATGAAGAGTATATACTTCATTCAGTACCATGCTCCAGCTGTAACCGCCCACAAGGAAGATGCTGTCATCTAAAACAGCACAGCCCGGACCACTACGACCCTCCAGTATGGGTGTCTGGAGGATGTTCCACTGGTCAGCTTTCGGGTCGTAACACTCAACCAACATCACATCTAGATGCGAAAATCCTGTGTGAGAATAGAAGAAGAACTCATGTTCAAATATGCCCTGCCATTGCAGATCCTGCAGTTAACTACGGGAACCGTTTTCAGTCTGTACCTATATTCTTTCAGCACTATGCTCTGCGTTTTTGTTCTTTTCCTTCTGTTTTTATGTGGGCGACTGGGAAAGGGTAAATAAGCACTCCTCATGCACCAATGAGAAGTTAGAGATAACTAAATCTACTGTCACTTGTTTGCCCACCCATTACCCATCTATTGTATTTGAAATGGTATAAAAACAAATGTTATGCAAATGTTAAAAGTATACAGCTCCTCTGCCAGCATCCTTTAGAAAGATTAGACCACAATATGGTTCTTCTCACCTCCATCTACAAACGAGTTGTTCAGCAGCAACCAGTCATCACACACACTATTAAAACCTGGTCAAATGAAGCTGAAGGTGCTCTGAGACGGTGCTTTGAGGCCGCAGACTGGAAGGCCTTCTGTGAACCACTGTGATCACATCAATGTCATGAATGAGAGTGTCACAGATTAAATCAACTTCTGTGAGGACACCCTCATCCCAACACGAACACTGAGAGACTTCCCCAATAACAAACCCTGGACCAGCAGTGACCTGAAAAAACTGCTTAACATTAAAAGGAAAGCCTTCAGGAAGGGAACCAGGAGATACTGAAGACTAGTCTAAAAGAAAGTAAAACAAAGAAGTGCAAGGAGGACTACAAGAAAAGTTAGAAAGCAGCTCCAACAGAACAGCATGAAAGATCAGTGTGATGGAGGTCTGGGCAGCTAAAACAGCCTTACAGTATCTCCCTCCATACCTAAATATACTGACACCTCCTCTACCTCTATCTCTAGTTTTTCTGTGTGCAGTCAGGTGAAGAAGCACCTAAAACAAGGCTGCAGGTCCAGATGGTGGACTTGGTGGACCAACGCTGAGTCTTGTCATCTGCAGGAACACTCTGATGACTCTACAGTTGTGGGGTGTATCAATGACAGACAAGAAGCTGAGTAATGAGAACTGGTCAGTCAATTTGTGAGATGGAGCGGAAACAATCACCCCTTCTTGAACAAAGGAGATGATTGTTGAGTTGAGGAGGAGCGAGAGTTTATAGAACACTGTTTACATCCCGGGAGAAGAGGTGGGGGTGGCGGAGGAATGCAAGTACCTTGGAGTTCAGCGATACAACAGACTGGAAATATAACATACAAGCCTACAAGAAGAGAGGCTGAGAACATTCTGCAGCACGATGTTGCAAATAGTATCTTCAACAAGTGTGTTGTGGAAATTGCAATCAGCTTTGCAGCCATGTGTTGGCGTAGCAGCCCCAACTAAGAGAGACAAAGAGATCAGGAAGGTTGGTTCCGACCTGGGCATAACTGGAACCGCTGGAGCTGATTATCTGATTTAATTCAACTTTATGTGAATAGTGTCAATTCACAAAAATGTCATCTCACACAATCAGAAAAGAATGTTGCAAAAGCTACAAAAATAGACAAAAATAGTCAGCAAACTGTTAGCATCCTCTACATAACACAGTGTGTAGAAGAGGCTTCACCAAGCCCAATGCAAGACAGAAAGATACCAGAGATAATTCCTGCAAGCAGTCGTAACCCGCATGAACGAAGCACTATCTTCTTCTAATTAATGCTATTGTTAAATGTTATTATTTATTAATCTTTATTTTAAAACTACAAAATATTAACTATCTTGTGGGGTAAATAAAGTGTTATTATTCATTTTTTATTTAAGTCAGATCTGTTGAAACAGAGTAACATCTCAAACTTGCAAGATTGTGGATCTCCAGGACTGATCTTTCCTAGCCCTCCAGTAGATGAATGCCTACTGTAAGTATAAATACATACAAGTTAAAACAAGCACAGACGTTAATATCTCATTACACTTTTAGGACGTTTTAATGAGCTAAATCTAAAGCTGGACCCATGAACAGGCAACTGAACATTTTGAGTTCTTCAACATGAAACTGAGTGGACTGTATTAAAAAACACAAAGACTGGACATAAAAATGAAATACCTGATAGCTACTGAATACACCGAACAAAGACTTATACAAGTGCACAACTCTCTTTTTCTTTTTAATATTTTGCATCGGAAATAATGAAAAGTGAAAGAGGGAGGCGGTAGGTTGCACAGGGTAAAGAAGGCCATGCTTATAATAACAACATGAGTTTCAGTTTAAAAAAAAAAAAAAGTGCTAATCTTGACCTCTTTTATTTTCTGAAACGCATAAGTGCTTACCTTTCAAATGGTTTCCACCAATGGCGTACAGCCGATCGTTCATCCCAGCCAAGGCATGAATGGCCCGCTTTGTGTTCATGTCCTGTTTTCTAGCCCACACATCCATTACAGGGTCATAACAGTACAGCCAGGACACATACTCGCCATTGTGCACTCCTCCTGCAACATGTAAACATAACACTATACTTTAATACAGCACACAGCATAGGTGCACATAACGCTTGTACATTGTAGCCTGCAGAATGAGCCGGCATGCCTCTGCACATCATTCTGCGAACTACTTTTGCATGGAGCAATGTAGGACTGAGTGACAGCTTCTTTCCACACCCGATATGTAGATCTTGCCATTGTGCACTGCTCCTGCATGGGCGGCCAAAGGCTGTGGCAGAGATGACACGTAGTTCCACTCGTTTGTCTCCAGGTTGTAGGACTCCACACTGGAGAGGTAGCCCGTCTCATTCCTACCACCAATCACGTACAGGTGCTTATCCAGGCGGCAGGCAAAGAAACTGGCTCTCCTGAGGAAGATTTGTCAACCGGACAACTGAATGAGCTATGACAACAGTTAGTGGCTTTTCTCCAATTTCTATAGTAAAGATGATTCAGGAGAAAAGATTGCAACACAAGATTTAAATTAATAAATCTACAAGCTGTAAGAGCCTGTATTTATGCTAGAGTAATCGCAAGCTTACTTTTACATAAAAAACTGTTTGATAACTTGCAGATAAAATGGATCCAACAATAAATTTCATATAATTTCTAAATAAGAAGAATAAAAATCCTTCATGAATGATGTGAATAATGTTGATAATCCCAGTTCTACCAGACAAAAGAAAGATGAAAAACTAAACCAGGACTATCCCTGATAAGAAGTTAATTATATTGCTGTTTGTTCAACATTTGCGAAAGTCTCATGTGCATTCAAAACATGCCCACCTTTCCTGCATGGGGGGCAGCTGAATCCAGCTGTTGAACCTGGGATCATAGCGGCTGACAAAATTAGTGCTGTGCTTTCCTGCAAAGAGAGAAGAAAAATAAATGATGTAACACAACACAGCTAAGTAGATTAGTAGTGGAGCAATACGGTTCAGTCATGAGGCGGCAGGATTTACTTCTGAGAGGTCAAGGCTTCATTTTGGCAGGTTTTGTTTGATAAACATTGTAAGCTGATTGGAAACTTTGCCTGATTTTCACCAGCTCTGAAGAATGTTAACAGATGCTGCAATTGCTATATTCCAGCTGACAACACCACTTCTTCCTGATTGACTTTTCTCTATTATTTCTTCCTTTATTATCATCTATAGTTATCCCAACCTCTTAGAGCTAAAGAAAAAAAAGCATACAATATTATTATGCTTATTTTCTATTTTACTACCATATTCGTGTGAAAACTGGTAAAGCAAAAAGACAGTCCTTTTGTTAACCATTCACAGAATTCCTCTTACTACTGTGTTACCAGCATTCTACAAAAAGCACTCGACACCTTAACACCACATATATTTCAGTGTTAACAAGTTATTTTTCCGTGCCAATTATTGACAAGTGTTTATTGGAGTGTTGTTTGTCCACTTAGAGTGGCTGCAGGATGAGTGTTTGAAACTATCTGAAAGTGTAACATTAACTCAGATGGGTTTGAACTTGAACGTAAACTCTGACGGCGACCATTCTCCAGATCTGGTAAACAATCAGAGACATTTGCCATTTGAAATCATATGAAAGAAAGACTGTGGAGTGGTTCGTGGTGGTACTGTACCGTTTGGGTTCCACTGGTCCTCTCCTCCCAGCAGAAGCAGAAAGTTCTCCACCTCCACCACGCAGTGATGAGCACTGTTGTAAGGCATTACTAAATGACACACAGAAATCAAAGGTCAGTCAACATCATGTAGGTGATATGCTAACACCACTCTGCCGGCCCAATTGTCTCCTTTGAATGCAAACATCGGACTTTTCCCAAATCTATTCAAGAAAATACTGCAGATAATATTACAAACCTAATGTAAGTTCAACTAAACACTACCTTGGCCTATAATTGGAAAAATTAAAACAGGTGAATAAAATTGCCTTTTGCAAAAAATACTGTTAGTGCTGCTTAGTTCGCTCATTCATTCAATCACAAATGAAAAACATATCTGCAGGTAACCTCTCTCCAACCTTTCTAAATAACCTCTCATGCTGTTACAAAGAACAAGCTTTCATGTATCCATGAGGTTTTTTTTCCCCAGCTAGTATAATTATAAGCATCCGTATCTCTGTTAGCGCCTCAGCACGAAAAGGTGCAAATTACATCTGCCCTTCGATAGGAACTCTTAAACAAATAAAAAGCTAAATCTATTTTAGTCTTAAATTAATCAAAGCCAAGCTAAAACATACTGCATCTGCCAAACTACACCAGTCTGCCATGGAATAAATGGAAGAATCTGTTTAGCCTAACCTAAACTTCACAATCTCTACCTATCTAGAGTTAGATTTTTTTAATCTTTAGTGACAGTAAGCAGCATATTTGTGCGTTTTTGGAGCAGGATAGGTATTTTACAGGATATTTAACACATCTACAAATATCAAAATGAAAGTACACTGTATTTATGTAGCTGCTACAGTATCTCTCTATGTAATCAGGCCATAATGTTTATGTTTTGGGGATTTTACTCTTTTACCATTCTAGCAGTAATACTAATCAGTATTACAACAATCGAACCCCACAAAGTATATGGATGCTTTTTCCAACTATAATAAGCCATTTCAGTGGTTCATCTGGTCGTACACTGTGACTTTAACTTTATATACTCCTTTTTATGTTTTAGCACACTTCAGCATTTTCCCACATACATGTTTTCATGGCCCCCTCCTCTCCTCAATCTTCTTCTGCTGAAGTGACCCCATTGAGATGTAGAGAAATGGTCTTAGGTGACAGTCATAATGAACATGATCGTGTTCACTCAATAAATCTCAGGCCCGGTGCTTTTTGAGCACAAATCAGTGAAATGTTAAAGCCCACCTGTCTGTCTCCATCAGTCATTTCCACTGTCACCTCCCCACCGCCTGATGGATCACAGTTGCTGCAAAATTAGACAGCCTTGAATCTCATTTCTTTCCAATTGGCCTCTCTCTGCAATCTCACTCAAGCTGGCTGACATGTGCCGGTCCTCCATGGGAGGGAAGTCTCAGATAGGAACTAATACTACATACACTAAACACAGCTTTATCTCAGACGAGGGGATTAGGTTGCCTGCCTCCAGTGCACCTCAAAAAACGAGAGCCATACGACTGCCAAATTCTCTTACATGCTATTTACATTATCATTCAGTCAGCAGTATATAGGACACGGATGGGCGTCTTTTTATTTGATGTCTAGTGACTTGTACTCATACTAAACACCATCTCATACCCATGTGAAAAGAAGATTACTGGTTTACAGTATGACATGAGCAACAGTATCTGGAGGGCTCTGGGAGGATTTGAGACATACTATGAGACTGTGAACAGTGGGACAATATACGGCTATAATATAATGAAGGCACTTCAGTGTAATTTTTCTGTGAATAAAAAAAGCTTAGCAGTTATTTTCTTCTCCAGCAATTTTGACTGTTTTCATGAAGAAGCCGAATTATCCGGACATTTATCAAACTCTAATCTAAATCCTCTACTAACTCCAGGGTGTAAAGAGCCATAGGAGGGCAGGATGAGCACGTCCTCTATGAGATGGACGCCATCGCTCTGGTCTACAGTAAGCTCTAGGGCTCACTAGAGGGAGTCAGAAACCTCCGCATAGAAGGCACAGTCGTGGTTGGTTGAATGACTCCACATCTAATGCACCACTGCTGCTCCAGCTCTGGTGCAACTGCAACCGCCTCCCGTTGAGCTGGATCCCTTTGTTCTAGGCCGCACGACGTGGCTACAGGGTCCGTAAGCAGGACCGAGGTTTTAATAACAAGATGGTATTGAAGAGAAAGAAAGAAATAGCGTTCCATCACGTCTAAGTCTTTGCCTGCCTTTGTCTTGTGTTTTCCACGCTGCTGTGGGTACACTAGATGGCAAACTTTCACTAGAATCAACGAGAAACGGGTACATCTGACACAACGAGAGGGATCAAATTCTGCCCAAATTCTGTTGATGAATGTCTTAATCAAAGGCTGTCCCTCTCAGGTTTCGGCTCATTGGAAAGTTATGATTGAATGTTAATAATCTTCTATTCCACATCCATTGTGAGGAGGCTACATCAGATGGTCACTGATGTGTTGAGGGGATGATTTTGCAGTTTTGTCCTTCCACTTCGCTACGGACCATTTGAGTGTTAACTTTTTTAGTTTTGAGCGATTGAAATCCCTATTGACCTTTTGCTTGTTGCAGTTTATACCCATGAGTGTGAGTTTAATGAGAAAATGACGGCATAAACACCAGGGAGCTTCAGGCTGTTGTGTATGCTTCCATCCTCTGGTAAAAATGAACCCTTACAGTTTTGACAAACATAAACTTAAATACTGCTGCAAAAAAAAAAAAAAAAAAAAGAACAAGAAAGAAAGAAAGAAAAAAGGCGTTGTGATAGGAGCAGAGGAAGAAACCGTGTCCAAGACTGCTGGTGAATTTAAGACACAGCAAAAAAAACATCTAAGCAGATTCATTAAAATTTAAGCAATAAAGTGAGGCTATAAACTGCACTTGGCAAAGCTGGCAGAACACAAACCCATGGCAAATATGTAGGAATGAAGAGAAGCAGCTTAGACAAGAGATAAAAACAAAGGACAAAAGCTCAATATGTCCAGCAATGATGAGGCAAAGGAGATATGTGGTTTCCCAATAGCTCTTTTCTGACCTTTGCAATATGGCAACAATATTGTAGAGAGCCTTAAAAGGTCAGGAAAGACAGAGAGCCAAGAGAGCTCGGCACACTTTGCAGAGGTAAGGGCAGTATGAATGTGTTTGTACATTCACTGGTCTTAACAAATAAAACTTTTTTTTCTCTAAAAACTAATTTTCTGGGAAATTACGACAAGTTGTTTTCAATACAAAACCAAGAAATCCATAAAAGATACGTCATTGCATGAAACCCTGCATGTGCTAAGATATATTCAGCTCCCTTTCTCCATTTTCATATTTTTCTTTTCAATATTCACTCAGTTAATGTTTGAATACCTGTATCATCATTGCTCCACTTACACCTCTTTGCTTTTTGACTCAACCGGCAGCAATGTCAAGCCAACAGGTTAACTACTACCCCACATATTAGCATATATGAGGTAATTCAATTTAAGCATTGACCAATGAGAATAATCAAGTTGAATTTGAAATCCTTTGGGAGGAGATGTCATTTTTCCATTGTTCTATCTCTGCCACAATAGATCATTAGATTCAGGTAAATCTCATCATGCATCCTGTCAGCATATTTGAGTAAAAACAAGGGAACCCGGGCATGAAGCTCCACACTGCTGTGAAGTCACGCTCTGATTAAAAACTTATATTAAAAGTGATAGTGATACATTATTACCTGAAACAACTATTTCCCATAATAATAGCCACTAACACAATATGCCTAAGGTACAACACAAGCAGACCCTTTCACACTCAC
>JBBDHI010000008.1:15637812-15648140 GCA_037177115.1 Craterocephalus stercusmuscarum
AACAACTATTTCCCATAATAATAGCCACTAACACAATATGCCTAAGGTACAACACAAGCAGACCCTTTCACACTCACTTGTGAGGATCTTCCAAGTCTTTTTCTCGTCGTCATAGTACTGGACTAAATTGCTGGGAAGACGATCGGGTCCAGGAGGCAAACCACCCACCAGTAACAGCATTCTCTTATTGGAACGGATTCTGTAATGTCACCAGTGCAGGTGTGCGTACAAGTATGAGAAAACAGAGAGCAGGTATTAGACAAAAAACATGCAAATGCAAAAATAAGCACAACAAATACACCTTCAAGTCTTTCCTCGTATGATTGCATCTATAGTATCAGTATCCTTCTTCATCAGTATTTTGATTCATATGCTCCTTTTATCAGTTTATACAAAAAATGTGAATAGGTACATGGTTGAATAATTTGCACCTTTTGCTACTACTATGACTATTAGAACTAATCAAACAATAATGTGGCCACAATTGTGACAACTAATGACATTTTCTTAATAGTATATGTATCCCTATTATGTGTTATTGAGTGGTTTATTGTACTCTACAGAGATCTTTTCAATTAGGTGTGAAGCGAGGAAGGTCCAACAGGGTGCCATGCTGGAGGCTAAAAGCACAATTGAGTACATAAACCTGCCTATATAATGTCTCCATTTCATTGGCTGCACTGATTCATGTGACTTCTCCAAGCCAATTGTGAAATGTTTCCTGCTTTTTTTGTATATGAAATATAACCTTAAAGCCACAGTTTACTGTCCATTAATGACCATTATCAGAGGCCAAATGGATTCCCCCACAGACGAACAGATTTATCACAATATGCGCTAAAAACATTGACCTGGCCTTCATAATCAGACACATTCACCTTTTTTTTTTAATCTTTTATATTTTACTTTTTTTTTGCTTGGGTAAATCTGTCGTCTCTGTATACTTTCCCCGATATTGGCCCGTTCCAAAGTGTTTTGGGGGTATTCATATGCAAATGAGACATTGGACATAGATAATAGTGATTAATTGAGAGGAGAGAAACAGTGGCATGTGAAACTAATTAGGAGGATTCTTGATTTCTTGCTCATCTAGGTGTATATGTGAGTATAGATTTATTATTGTAATTGGTAATGTTGGGATACGTGTTGCATTAGCCTCTATTCAGAATATTCAAACAAAACTTCCCTGTCCAATTTGAATCCTGCCCTGAACAAACGTACACAATAATATAAAAAAAACATTAACTGTGCGTTAAATAAATACAGAAACATCTGTATTCTTTGTCTCATATATTCTGTTTTATCTGGCAATACAAGCTTATATAAGTCAACTTGCCAATAACCTTCATCAACTTAGAAGTGGCCAAAAAGTGCAAACAAACACTGACATTTTTGTGTGAGCTAGACGTGAAACTTAAGCAGAAGTGGGATTTCTTACAATCACTAAATCAATAAACTAAATTAGATTTATCAGAATATATTTTCTTTTTTTTTATAACAGTTGTGCAATGCCCCTATCAGCTGGATCATAAATGTTACACCATCACCGCATCATTACCATAACAATGTAATTGCAGCATTTCAAACTGCATTTATGAGATTTTCTACAATCTAAATCCACAAGACATTGGTTTCTTGAAAGTCTTTCACACTGACTGAGAGCAGATACACAGATATGTGAAGAAAAGTGCTGTTTTTACACAATAAAGCATTGTGTTAAAGCATTATCATTATGGATAAAGTGCAGCATTGAGATCAAGATTTTGACAGCTGTCACTGTGTTAGAGGAAGCCCCCACCACTCACACCCCCTCAACATCCATAAACTGGGCCTCAAAGTAAACAACTACACATTAAGGACCACACACAGATAAAAGGCTCGAGTTTAATTTGCTGACATCTGATAACATTGTTACATTTAATTACCTTCTGTCCACTCTTTTAGCTCACTGTGATGCGTTTGTGTGCATTAACGTATGTGTATACGTGTGTGATTTGCTGTTAATCTGACTTTTTCTCACCTGCTAGCCATGGTCTGCCTGCAGTGCTGCCTGAAGGGCATCAGGTGGTAGTTCATGGCATCCAGGAGCAGCTTCTGGCACACGGGGTCACTCCTCATAAAGTCAACAGACTGCACCCTCTCCACCAGCTCCGGGGCAGGTATGAGGGCAAAGCGCAGCCTCTTCATAAGATCCGGTGCATAGTGCATGCGAGTCTCCCGGTCATGCTCCAGCCACAGGACTGACATCTGGAAGAGAGCCAGCTCTGACTCCACCGGGGGTGGCAGAGCATCTAGCATGGCACACATCTCCTCAAAGTTCAGCATCAGCACATCCTCCACCAGGTACTTGTTGGCCAGCTTCTTGGTCTCATCCAGTCCATGCAGTGCTGCAATCTTGCATATCTGCTTGTAGTTCTGCACAGAAATCTGGTCGTTGAGGAACTGCACGCTAAGCTTGGTAATCTGGGGGATGTTGAGGATCTTGCTGACTGAAAGCACCTCTTCCACTGTGTCCAGGGAAAGAGTAACATTGGCAGTATACAGATACTCCAGCACTAATCGCAGTCCGATAGAGGAGCAGCCCTGGAGTACCAGGTTATTGATGGGCCTGGAGCTGGTGGTCATCAGCTTGTCATCAGGAGAGGATGATGGGGTCCCACTGCTGCCCTGGTCCCCCTTGCTCCCCTCGTTGTTGATGGCATTATGGGAGGAGAAGAGAGATCTGAAATACTGCGAGCAGGATGCCAGCACAGCTTTGTGGCAGTGGAACTGCTGTCCCTGGGCAGTGAGAGTCACATCACAGAAAAGCTGCTTTCTCCATAAGAGGTTGAGCCCGTGCAGCAGAGTGTCACTGTGTGTTGGGTCAAAGGTGGATGTTCTATCACCCGATCTGGACATGACTTCCTGACTGTGAACGCCACCTAGGCAACAAATAAACCATGCAAGCCATTTACCTCAGGTCATTTATTTACACTGCACACGCCACCTACAGATGCTACCGGTCCAACTATTACGCGAGATTTCTCAATAACTTATTGAACAGATCGCCGGTCGGTCCAGCGGGGAAAAGCCCTCATGACACACCAGATCTGCATCCAACACGGCTCCGGGCGCTTTCAACTTTGAGCTCTGGTCGTAAAGCAACAAACAAAAACGCAGCAGTTCCCACGGCGTGCCACTCTTATTCATGCTTAACTCAAGAACAAGACGGTTTAAATGGAGGCTGAGGTTTGAAGGGCGCTGTCAAAAAGAAAGAAGAAAACGAGGAACCGGAGCCGCTGCGGCGCTTTTCTTCTCCATAACGCGGCTGAAGTTGTCGGGGCACGGAGAGAGAGAGAGCCGCCACGGTGGACGCAGAGCTTTCAGCAAACACCGACACCTATCTCTTCCTCTGTCTTGCTGCACACATCCACAATGAGGACATTTCACTTGGCACAGATTTAACGGAGTCATACAAAAGCAATTAGTTTGTCTCCGAGCCGTCAGCAGCTGCGTTTCGCGTTTGTGCGAAGCGGACGTGAGTATCGAAAAATAATCACTGAAATGCAGCTTTCGGTAAAGTTAAACGCGACACGAGTAGATGTTGTTTGTTAGGCTCTAAAAAAAAGAAAGAAAAAAGCTAGTTCTATCTGCGTAATGTTAGCAAACTTGACACAAGCGTGCAGTAACGTTGTCGCCAGATTCTCTAAAAGCGCCTGTCACAACTAAATGATGTGAGCAGCTTGCCTAAGAAGGAGCCAAACTTACCTGACTTCAGCTCTTCACAAAAAGAAAGTAAGCTTCGGGTTTCCAATATCTCCTGAATATTCCTTTGTTCTCCCCTTTTCTCTTAAAAAAAGAAATCTCCTTTTCTTTAAAGTCTATGGTCGGTATCTCAAAATAAGCATTGATTCCAACTCATAAAGTCACTATTTCAGGTTATTTGTTGACGTTGATCATTTGTTCTTCAGAATTAACAAGAAGTGTGTGAGTGTATGAGAGGGAGCTGTGCTTTCTGCAAGAGAAGAAGAAGAAGAAATATACGTGTGACAAATTATGCTACCAAGAAACAACACATCATTATCCTTGGGCCTGGGGCTCAGTGAGTCGTAACGAGAGTAATAGGAAATCCACGGTTGGGGAGAGAAACGGTCGTGCATGGCCGGTGGAGAGAGACCATGCAGGGGTATGGATGCTGGAGAGACTCGCAAAATTATGGCTCAAGGCTATTGTAAAAACTGTCGAGCGTAAATGACTGCGATTTCAAACATCTATGGAAGAAAGAAGAGAGAAAGGGGGAGAAAAACCGAGTCTTTCCCTCGCTGTTATAGAGAGAACCGTCAAGTTTTAGTGCGCATTGCTAATTAGTCAATTTCTCTCTGCCTTCACAGCCCGACGACTTTGCTGCTGAGCTGAAACTGCTAATTTCTGGGACCAGCCTTTTTTTGGCTGTGAACTGGATGGATGAATGGCTTGTCTCGCACAAATGACAAAAAGCCCCTGCCTTAATCTCCATCGCCAAAATAACCCTTCATCTCTTTCTGCTCCTACTAGTCCTTCAAAAAAAGGTGCTTTACACAAACTCAAGTTTTGCATCTGTATCATAAATAATTGGCACCATAATGCACACGCAGTGTTTATTATGTTGGATGTTGAATGAAGGCATACTAATCTCCTTTTTTTAAAGAAAAAATGTGACAAAAGCATATGATGACATGCCAAACACAACTCCAAAGTGATGTAAAGTTAGGCAACAACATAAGTCTGGGACAACATGCTGTAGTTTCATGAAATCTTATCTTGATCTTTTCCTTGTTAAAACAACCTGAAGCCCTGCTATACAGTAGAGGCCTGAAACACAAAAGGGTATGAAAGCTAATACAGCATCCAATGATGTGTGTAAAAGTCCAGGTTGTATATTCACCTGCTAAAAACATCATTAAATGAAGTTGAACAATGATTCACAGAGTAACTCCTGTCACTACAGCAAACTGCTGAAAAAGTAGCTCAAGTGGTGGTCACATCATAGAAACTCACACCAGATAAAGGTCCCAACAAATGGAACAAAGACATCTAATCTTAATATATGAATTAAAATGTTCTCCTATAACCTATATAAGTGCAAAATCACGAATCACTTATTAGGAGCGTAAACTGTCAATTAAACATTGCGCTCAATTAGAGTAAATAAACTTACATGCCGGACTCCCATGGGACCAGAAGTGACAGTTGCCTCACAAGTTATGAAAATGACAGATAGGGATAAATGGGTTTGTTCATGTAGTATGAAATAGAGCAACACCATGGTACCGTCAAGCAATAACAGGCCACATATATATAGGTAGCATTTATTATAGATGGAACCGCAACACTGGTTGATGTTTAAGTGCTTGACAAGCACACAGCCGGCATCAGCATATCCCCCCACTTGCAGTTAGAGAGAGTGAATTCATTCTATGTGAACTCTGAGATGACTGATTAGATTGTGCATCGCATCTCAAATAATCATCACCACTGAAGGAAAACTAGCACTGTAATATTAATTAGAGCTTTGGAACTACTATATAAACAGTTTAGATTGTTGTTTACCACCATTATTGTGTAACCTCATTTTCAGAGGTCTTGTCACTACAGAGCATTACAGTAATTCACTGTACTTCACTTTGGAGCCACATACTGTTTTCTTTACTAGCTCTCAGCACTACATTACCCAAGTCTCGAGCGAGCTATTCTAATGCAATAAAATGACCATTTCCAACTCTTTCAGCTCTTTGTAGCAACTCAGTCTCCTGAGGCCACTGGTCTTCAGATTGCATGGCGTTTATGGTTGTAAGTTGTTGCAGTGTGCAGGAGGAGAGGGGGGGGGGCGGGGGGGTCATCAGATAAGAGAAGAATTTCTAGACTAATTAAACCCTTTGAGAATCACACTACAGTGATTTACAACTCTCTGTACCAGTTAACCCGACTCATTTTTATCTGTCATATTACTCAGATACCATATCTAACTCTATGGGCAAAAAGTCTTTTTTGTCTCATGTAAACAAGAAAGGGAGACGAAAGAATAAGTAACAAACAGGATTTAAATGCTGGACTGTGTGCGTTTTTAAGGGTAAATAAAAATCCAAGCTACTGCTTTGTTCAATATGTTAATAAGCTCTTTCCTTAGCCCTCAGTTAGGACACAACTTTGAGTCATACCGATTATAAGTGATCATTTCCCTTTTATTTTGACAGAACAATGTTATTCCATAACATAAAAAAAAAGAAATATTAAAAACTGTTAGGATTATTTTCTCCTTAAGTAACTGATTAAAGAGTAAGCATTTAATCTGATCAGTGCAATGAAACAAAAGGAGAAGCTCTGAAGTTGTGAATGGCAAAGCCTACCAGGCATAATTCCTTTAGCTGGCTGTTGCAGAGGGGTATGCTAAGATAGAAAGTATTATTTTCCTAAATGGAAGGTGTCAGATGGTCACGGAAATGTGATCGGCTGTTCAAGATCACTGCTTCCCATCTGCAATTTGTGACGTGTGAAAGATTCAGCCCAAATGTGCTCACCAAGCGTAAATCCTCAGCACTTTCTCTTATCGTGGAAAAGCAAGATAACCAGCTGTTTACAGATCAGAGAACATATCATATTAATATCATGGAGGGGGTGATATCATCTTGTTTGTAAAATATTTTGTTAACTAAGTGTGGTGTGGTATGCAACCTATAAAGTGAAAGTTGTAATTTGGGAAAGTGTTATAGTTTCAAGGGATTTTATTTGTAATAAGGAAAAGAGGAATATTGAAGGAAAAAATAGAACATACAGGAGGGAACCTCTATAGAAAACAGACCTGTGTAGAAACAGCACATTACATTAAATACTAACTCTGAGGATTTTAACAGTTATATTTCTATTATATTATCGATGAACACTGAATGCAACTTGAAACATTTCCTCACACAGTTTCACTGATATTATACTGTGATATGACTCCTCTGGATACATAAAGAGATGTTAAAGAGTACTGTGATGAGCTTTGATTCAGAGCCTCTGTATGAATACCTCCTCTCTATGCAAGCACATGCACCAGTTCATAATCTCTCCAAAGTCATTTTGACTGATGAGAACAAATTTGATATATGACTGAGTAAAACCGTTTTTAAGGGTTTATATCTAGTTGTAGATGTGGTTTATCTTAGGTAATATGAAAATAACAGATACACTTACCAGCCTTATGTTTTCCTTTCTATCATAAACAGATTGTGAAATTAGGACTGATTGGGGTGTGCTTGTCATTTTAGATAAAAGTTAGTCAGAGATGATTTATTTAAACACCCACTGTCTAATAAACTGGAAGCACATATATTTGCCATTCGGGGAGTATGGGAGGCCTGCTGTTTTAAACCCCTAGATCCCCCACACATGGCGTAGCCACCACAGACACGGCTCAGAGACTCAGCCGGCAGCCGGGAGGTGAGCAGAAAGGAACAGGCGGTGTCCCCTCCAGAGTGAGCACAGGAGTATGTGTGTGTTTCTGTGTGTGTGGCATTCTCAAATGACAAAAGGATACCAGTTGTGCAGTTCAGGTGGGAGGACACATGGAGGTGGTGTGGAGACTCACCTGAGGGAGAGTCTGGGCTGTTGGGACTGGGGCTGCATAGCAGAGACCCAAAGTTGTGCAGGGGGCTGCAGGAGGCCGCTGCACTGTGGAGAAGGTTTGGGGGCTGGAGGGAGAAATAGGGGGCTGCTGTTGCGCAGTCTCCCCAGCGTGATGCATCTACCTTCAGGGTGGCAGCAGGCGTGGAGTGGCGTGCGATGGAGCGAGCACAGGCTCAGTGGCGCGGTCACCAAGGGACGCTGAAGCTGCTGTAGCAGGACTGATAGTTATTCCTTGGGAGAATTGCAAGATGAGCCCCATTGTATTAGCAACCCTCCTCTACTAAAGCGGAATCAATGTTCTCAAGCCTTTAAAGAAACAAGCCAGGGTGCAAAATACCTGATGTTTACCGGGTTTTACTAAAATATTCTGCAGTGATACTATGAACACTTTTATCCTGGACACAATATATAAAAAAACCCCACAATTTCAGCGAGAAAGAACATTGTATGAAATCCTTTGTTGCAACTGTGAATCCGAATTAGTGTTACTGTCAAGAGTTAAACTTCAGTAAATTCCTTTGGCAGTGAGAAGCAAGCAAATTATTACATACTGATTTGAAATTCTCAAACATTAAGCTTTTTAATTTCAAAGCCCTACTTTTGTGTTGCAACTGTTTGAGTCATATCTTTTAGAAATTCTCTGTGTCTAATATGGTCAGCACTCCCAATTATTCACTCCACTGACAAGTGAAACAAATGGGACCAACCAGTGCATTCTGTATTATCTACACCCCTTGGATTCCCTGACAATAATTAATACAATAGCAAGCTGCTGTTACCAGCCTTGACGACATGAGCTCAACAACATAAGCTCTCCCTTTCCAAGAGCTCTTGAGAGAAAATCACATCCAGCGGTGAGGTCGTATACACTGTGGTCACCAGCAGCCAGGTTGTGTCATATTGCTGTCTGGTAAGCCTGGATCAGATAAAGATCCTATTGTAGGGGTGCTGTTAACATCACAAGGTCATTACTCACATCATTACACCATGGATGTAAGGTGCATGGAATATGTCAAGAATATATGAATGTAGCCCTGACCATTGAGATATACACACCCTTTAACAGCAAAGACTGCCTCATATATCAGGGGAAGTTCATTAACATGCCACTTGATCTCACTGATGCAGCGGTGCTGACCACTTCACTGCAACTGTATGGTCACACACCATTATGTAGTATTACTTCAGTTGCTCGTAATACAGATAAACAGAAAAAATGTTACTTACATATTGTGTGTTATGAAAAGTGGGAACAAGGAGTGATGGACAAAGGAATTTAACAAAGATTCTTGTTACAACAGCTGACCAATGCTTCATTTTAAAAGAGCTGCTATGCAATCATAGTAACACCTCTGATTTCAGCCTGTGAGGATATTAAAAGGTTTTTTAATTATAGAGGAGCGCATTCCCCCAACATCCATTAAAGGAATGCCTTGCTAATTTTAAATCCTCGCAGCAGGCATTGGCTTCAACAGAAGAAAAGTGGATGAGTTTCTCTTTAACAGCTGTAATTTGTGTTTTCCAATCACCATGCTGATTTCTGCTCATTATACTCCGGTTTCACACCGGTAAGTGAGCAAAGTTTGGATTGATTGACTCTAATTAACTAAAAAATGTTCCAAGCCATGGATTTATTATCATGCTAGCTAGCCACAAATGTCAGAGACTTTCACAAATTATTATCCTCTTAAGATAAATATCTTTGAAATCAAATGAGTGTGGAAACACAAGGAACATGTATTGTTATACTGATTAATTTGTTTGTCATGTTTTCTGCAGAGCTCCACATGAAAGACTCACCTGGGCAAACACACAGTTCCACTGTGTTAAGTTGTGCACTATTACTGACTGACAGGTGCAGTAGTTACTTAAAGTTTGAAGAAATATACTTTATAAAAGCCCAATGGTCTATGTAAATGCTGTAGTAAATGAGCAGTATGTCTAAATATGAATGATTCATGTGATTTATTACAAGTAAAGCAAATAGCCAACAGCAAGAGCAGTAATAAAATGTTGTAGTTTATCGCCTGGGACATCCCCATGTTAACAGCAAACCTATTTCCCCTTGTGTACTCCAAAACTTGGCAGCATCCCCCTCATTGATATTTTAGACACAGTGGCACCTCTCTCAGCTCACATTCTTTCCTTGACTCCATCAGCTCCATGGCTCAACTATCCACTTTCTCATGAACAAAGGCAGAATGGTTTCAGAGGACACCTCCATTTTCTTCGTTTTTAAAAGGGACTCAAAGCAGAATTTTGTTTAGCTTGAGAAGACGGAACGCTGCTCTGATTCACGCAGCTTCACTTCAGTGATCAAAAGTGATTACTGAAGTGAAACCAAATGAAACGGACCCACTGTCTGCATGGTGGCGCCAGGCTGAAATTCAGAATCAGGCTTCCAGTAAATCAGATTTTCCTAACATGTCTCTTACACATAGTGTCTTTATACAAAACTACAAAAATCCTCAATCCTAGTTTTATGTATTACAAAGAACAACCGCACAGACGCAAGCATAAGTGGAGAAAGATATAAAAATAATAAAATTTAGGATGAAATTAACATTTTTCTCAAGGAGCTTTTGGAAGCAAAGGGTACCATTGCTCTGTGAATACTCTGTCACCTAATATCAGTAGTGTATGTGTTAGTGTAACATAGTATATGTTCAAATAAAATAAAAAACAGGCAAGAAGAAAAGTTT
>JBBDHI010000008.1:15671305-15685739 GCA_037177115.1 Craterocephalus stercusmuscarum
AATGCAGATGAGCATGCTGGTTTATCTAATCATATAGCTGGAGATGCAAAGATACTGTATCCACTACATCTTGAGTTTCTTCTATTTTTGAGACGTTTCTCACAGTGTGCTCTTAGTTATTCAAGCCAAAAGCTCAATAACAGTGTCGTAAACTAAATCAGGGCACCAGTAACCATAAATTTGTAGCTGCTGTCAGGGTCCTGAAGTTTTTGCCTATTTGCAGCAGAATCCATGGTGATCATCAGCAGATGACAGAAGGTGAGAGCCCCCTAGCAGACATCGCTGGCTGGTACCAGAGAAAACTTCTTTCACTATCTGCGTAGCGGCTCTACTACAGCACCAAAGCATAGCAGCTAATTAACCCTAAGTCTTCATTATTCCTGTCAGTGGAAAGGATTTAGATGCCACAGTAGTTTTGCAGTCTTGTGATGTAAAAATAACTCTGACCAATCAGTGGTGGTAACAGCTGCGATGAGCCAGCCTGGAAGATTGTACTGTAACTCACGCAAGTGCTTGTGTTTGGTAATTTTGTTCAAAGTTCATTGTCATAAATGAACAGAACAGCCCTCTGTGTGTAAGTGAGCTGCTACAGAAATAGAATCTACATGTAAATACATGTCTAAAAAGGCTTTTTGTTGTTGTTTGACCTGATTTTTGGCCCACACAAACACTGTGCAGCATTTAAAGGTACTGTGAGTCATTCCTGTGAGACCCTTGGCAGTGCGTAGCCCTGCTAGTTCCTTTCTACTCATGATGGCATGAAACGATTTGCTCTTTTAAGGGCAGTTATTTTCTAATACTGGCAGTGACAGTGCTACAGAGAAAGAGCAACGTTTGCTGGGTAGATGCCAGGAAAGAGGTTCGGGGTCTGCAACTAGAGAGCCAGAAAAGCTGTTCAAGAATGTGGGGCCTTCTCATTTGTAGTTAAAGATAGAGGCTGCACACACTGTATCCTGGTTTACAGCTTCTAATTTCAGATATCTTCAGATAGAGGCGTCCACATGGGCCGATTTTGTTGCATAGTCTTGTGTAGCTTGTCTGGAAATTTGTGTTATGGACAGCTGCTTCACAATGGAAGGCTTGGCTTTGCAATAACTCAGCTCGGGGAAGGAAAAGCAACATGACCATGGTGCTTTATGAAAGGTATGCTGATTATCTTTTTCCTTCACAGACGTACAAGTTGTATTGGCTGTGCGGGTATAATATTTGCTCTTCCAATAGATTGTATCAATCTCAGTTGTTTCCATCAGTGAAAACAGATGGCAGAAGGTCACATAGCTGGCACTCGCGATGCGCCTGCTTGTGATGGGGGAGAGGATATCACTGTTAATCTCTACAACTGTGTATATTTGTACACTTTTACATTCATTTAGTGTGTAAGTGATAAATGGGCATGCATATCTATCACTTTCAAGATGACATTGGACTGTGAGCCGCCTGCAGTGGCCTGACATCGTTAATTATTCTTGTGACTGCATTCATCATTGCTATATCAATGATGAGATGGACATTTATTATTTGGTTGTTTCCATCTCTTCATTAAACAAACTGTAAAAGCAATGATGGTTTTCACCCTTCTGTGTATGTTGCATTTAATGATTAGTTCCTTCCTTTGTTTCTGCTGTATATCTGAACAGCTGTGATGTGCAGTCATTTACAAGCACTGCACTTGGTTCTATAATTCTTGGATAGCTTGTTGGTTTAATCTCTGTTCTTTTATATCGGATTTCAAAGGTTCCCGGTGCCCCCAGAACAGACCGCTTTCACCGGCAAGAATCATTGAATGGAAACAGAAAAGAATGTGCTCCTGTTTATGTTTTAACACTGGATGAATTCTCATTTCTGCACTGTGGGTCTTTGCAGCAAAATATTTAGGTCTACCAATTACTGTCAAAGTAATTTAAAATAGCATGCTTGAATGGTCGTCTTGCAGAAAAGTGTTTTTCGAGCCACTCGCCCAAGATGTGCAACTGTGCCCTCAGGTATCAGCCCACCGAGCATTATCTCATAAAAGATATTTATGAGTGAAAAAACTTTTCTCAACAAACTTTGTTTGCATGCCGTGGGAGGTGTTGTGCCTGTGCGGGGGTTTTTTTTGTTTTGGTTTTTTTGTAACGAATGGATCGGCTGGGATCTTTGCTACCATGGCAACAAACCACATGACTAGGTGTATTAGATTGCCTCGGACAGTGTGCAGTGAGGCATGGTGAGAGCATTCTTTCTGCAGCTCTGCCCCTTTTAAAGTCTTGTCATTGTCTAACTTAAGTTTTTCTTAAACATTTCTGATAACCAGTGTAGTGTGATTGATTCAGGTTGCAGTTTTTCTCAAAATACTCTGCAAAGTGGGGTCATTGTGTGAGTAGTACGGACTGGATAATTCTAATTATATTGTGGGTCCCTTTTAGCGCCTTTATTGTAAAAGTCTAAGCCTCAGAAACTCCAGCCTGTTATTGCCAAGATATGTATATTATGGTTATGTGTTCATTGACAGTTTTTTTTAACTCTTCTGACTTGTTATTATCTCTACAAACAGAAAAACAAAATGCCACATTATTAGGAATCCAGTAAATGTGTTTAAGCCCTATTGTTAGTATCTTTGGTGAAGTAGTGTTGGAGCTTACAATGTTAGCTATACATTTACGATGGATATAGCCTCTGGGTCTGAAAAGCAAAGCCAGTAAGGGGGCTTGTATTAAAAAAGAACCTCCTCAGTAAACATTTTCTTCATTAGTTCATGGTGTTTTACATTATTTTTCTGGTTCATGTGCTACAGTATAGTCATATGCAGGTAATTCATTTAAAGACATGTTTCTCCTTTTTGGCAGAGATGCATAGTCATTTTGTCAATTTAAGTGATCTGAACATGTTTTGATGTTCTTGGATATTTTTTAAGCATAATGCAACAGATTACACACTCTAAAACAAAGAGTTTGCTACAGGTGCGTGACATGAGTGAGGAAATAACATGAGGATTTAATAACAAAAGCAAATACAATGGACTGGAGAAGTGAGTTAGTTTTTTCCATTTTATAGATTTCTGTGAGATTGGATTAAGATGGACAGAACAAAGTGGGCACCTGGCTGCAGAGGAGTCCTCACAAGCCCACTTACTTTTATGGCTCTTTCCCTGCAGCGAGCGGGATGAGTTGGGTGGATACTTTTGCTTTCCTAGCACCAGTTTTCCTCCACAGAGATTTCACCTCTCAGAATGAAAGCAACTCTTCTCCGACACTGTAAGACATGATAAGATAGGAGAAAGATCTACAATTAATTTTGAGATTCAACCCTTTAACTGCATTCATTGGACCGATCTCCTCAACATTGTAGGGATAATGGTGTTCGAGGAAGAAATAGCCTCATTCATAACACTTGCTCCTGTCCCTCGGCCAGAGGCAGAGACAGTCTTTTTCACTTGGTGTTTTGAGACAGAGTCAATAAAGCAAGTCTCACCTTTTTTTTTTATATTATTACTATTATTATATCAATTTTCCATTTGGGTATACTCGCATACAGAATAAAATGATTAATTGCAAGAACATCGCATTAAAGAAAAATATTGCATTATCAGTTTATACATTGACTAGTTAAAAAAAAATTGTCTCCACCAAAGTAGCAAAGATGTAGGAGTCTCCTAATGGATAATTTAACAACAACTGATGCAATGAGTAGCCGCTCATTTCTTAAACAGCCATATAAAAAGACACATTATGTGGTCATGAATAGATGTTTAGAAGGGTCAAATCATTGGCAACAAGCAGAGAAAACAGCTAAGGAGATTGCAGAAGCTATTAAAATAGGGTTAAGATGTTTCCAACACATTATTAAAAACAAAATAATGGAGGGCAGCCTTCGTCTTCCAGGAAGAGATGTGATGGGAAAAATATCTTGAATAATGGCGATCGCTTAAATGTTGGATGAAATTGAACTATAAAAAAGTTGAAAAAAAAAAAACTAGCTAACTCTACAGCAGTGTGGGGGCTGTCTATGATCAGGGGTTGCTACAGTTGGGCAGGTCTAAGTTCAGCAACATCATGTGCCCAAAGAATGAGGCATCTGACTAGCTGAATATACTTTATCATTAGGTTATTCCTTCAATGGATTTTTTTCTTCCCTGATATCTGAGGCACATTCCAAGATGGCAATTTCAGGATTTATCAACCCCAAATTGTTAAAAGGGTGGTTCAGGGAGCATGAGTCATCATTTCACACATGGACTGGCAACTGCAGAATCCAGGATGTGCTGGAGAAGGCTATGCACAGTGGTCATGACTCTCACATTATCACTACAAGTTATTGGTGAAAAATTAATGCAAAACTGGATGGAAATGAATCTTGTAACATTGCAGAAACTTTTTAAAACAATGCCTTAGCGAATGCTTGCCTAATCATAGATAAATAAATAAACATTATCAGGGTGCCTGACCTTTTTTTTTCTTGTTTGTGGTGGTGACCTTTTTTGTACAGGAAGTGTATATGCAGCCACTAATCTCAAGTCTTCTTCCATAAAGCAGGCTCATTTAGTAAATTAGAATCCCATTAGCGAGTTGTTGCCTGGGGATTAACAGCTTGCTGCCTGATGGGTGTGCATGATGCGCTCAGGTGCTCCACCCTCTTGTCCAAATATGTTTACATCTGCCTCCTGAAAAAAAGATAACAGAGAGAAAATGCTTAACTCAAGGATTCAAAAATTCACCATGAATGAATAAGTGACGTCAGAGTGGCTTTATTCATCATTTAAATTGTCTATGAGTAAAATAATTTACAAGGTGTATATAATCAACAAATAATAATTTGTTAGGTAACAGTCTGTGCACAAAATTAAAAATATTTTTGTGTTTCAGAGTCACAGGATGTCCTCTGCAGTAAAGGAACATTTGTAATTCTCTGTCTCTTGAATCATTGGCTGAATTTACCTTGTGCAATGTTTCATCGTTCCATCAGAAAAAGTCCTTGACTCAATGGGCCAACTTTATCTGAATTTTGTATCTAGCCACAGCTGATTACATCTACTGGTAAATAGCTGGAGTTGAGAGGTAGCTTTTGCCTTCTCTGTCCTCAAATGTAAAAGCAGCGCTGGGATATAATTGTGATTTATTCTATTAATTTGAAAAAAAAAATCTTTTATTGAAAAAGTGAATAAGTTAAGCTGCCTCCTTCATATTTATGCATTTGAGATGTGCTGAGAGACTGGAAACTAATATTTCCACTGATTATGGGTTTCTGTGAAATGAAACACAGTTGCATGGTTTCAAATGGATCAAATGGACCCATTTTCAAATGGATTAAGTAAGCGGATAAATGGTAAGTATTGGAAAGATGAGTCCAAAACAGAACTTCAACAAACGCTTTGTGTTACCTCTGAGAGTACAGTTTAGATTAGTGTGTTCATTTATACATAATAATGATGAAAGCGTTAGGAAAAGCCCACTCTGTGACTGAACAATGCCATGATTGAAGCTAAATGCTGAGGCTCACAGGCTCTGACATTATTTTCTCTCCTCTTGATCAGAATGATTGAAGACTGCGGGCAGAGGGGTGACAACATGGCAGATAGAAGGCAACTGTATGTCGAGATGAGTAAGTGCTCAGGGCCACAGCTCAGCATGATGTATGCTGGACCGTTTCACTCGCTGTCCATAAAAATGAGAAATCCTTCTTTAAAAGTTTCACGTAAAGCAAATATCATGAAGATCAAGTATCGGCACTGATGTCAACCTGCAGTGCTGCGTTTTTCACACAGTGAAGAGGGCACATACATGGTGTTTGAGATACAAATCATTGTAACACTTTCACACGTCCTCTTCTCACAAACAAGTTTAGTACAGCTTATTTTTATGTAGAATAATCTGTGTTTAATTTTTTTTGTGAGAGGTGGGATACAACCGGGCCACACTAAAACTCGTACTTATAGCCAGGTTAGAGTAAATGTGCAGTAATCCAACACAGATTTAGAGAATACATTATATTTGCACTAGAAAGGGAGCTACAGTAAATTATAGAAAAACCAAAGTACATTTTTTTAAATAAAAACATGAAATAGAAACTATTTGAAAGCTCAAACTGTCAGTTTTTATTGTCATAGATCATGTGTCTTGAAAACAGTGAGCTCTGGTTGCATCAAGCTTAGAAGGTAGAAGCATGCCAGTTTTTCTGCTCTGAAAAGGGAGACACACACTCACACACAAAGGTTAGATCTGGTCTTAAGCACTTTAGAGTTTTAGATTTCCTGTCAGCTCACCTTTCCAGTGTTAATTAATGAATAAATCTTCCTCAGGGGCTCAAGATTTGGATTCCATACGGTTGTCAACATACAGAACCGCCTGCAAACTCAGATTTGTGCAGAAGAAATGCAACTGTGAGTCTGATGCGGCTTACATTTATCAGTACCTGGTATTCATGCTTGTCCCACACTGAAGTGCTCATATTGTGTCTTTTTCCAGTGCATTTGGTTGATATTTGGAACATCATTGAGGCTTTCCGAGAAAACGGCCTGAACACCGTGGACCTCAACGCTGAGGTGTCTGTAGCTCGTCTAGAAGTGGTACTGTCCACTATCTTTTACCAGCTGAACAAACGCATGCCCACCACCCACCAGATCAACGTGGAGCAGTCCATCAGCCTGCTGCTCAACTTCCTGCTGGCAGCATATGATCCGTAAGTAACGCGTCACATGACAGTCGGCTGCTGCTGGTGTATTTTCATGATGCAGGTTTTGACGTGAGTTAATGAAGCATGAAATGTGAATGTGAAGTGTCAGCCAAAGAGGAAGGAAAATTGTTTTTTTTGTCCCTTGAATAATGCCACAACATGTGGGTTTACAGTGAAGGTTTTTTTTTTTAAGTTAAAATACAAAATGAATTTATTACTCTTCAAGCTGAGTCACTTTTATGCAGATGTGCCTTTCAAAGACTCAACAAATGTGCCATTTCCTTAATCATTTAATGAATTTCGGACTTCAATGTTCCATTTAAGATGATCTTTGATCCTAACATGACTTTTTTTGTTTGTCTATTTTTCGTTTTAGGGAGGGTCATGGCAAGTTATCCATCTTTGTTGTGAAGATTACCCTTGCAACCATCTGTGGAGGGAAAATTCTGGATAAATTAAGATGTAAGAAACACAACAAACTTTTGTCTTACATTTTTAATCGTGAAAAATTACAGGACAATCACCAATTATCTTTGTAATAAATCAACAAATTGCCTTTGTGGACTTCACAGAACTGCATTACAGTTTATCATACAAACTTGTTAACGTCTGTATTTTCTCTCCTTCTGTCTGCTTAGTGCTTAGTTTCTTTTTTATTTCTTTATTTTTTGACAAAGCAGCAGTGCAGTTGCTCCTCATAGCCAAGAAAAGTCACCATTCATTACATGTAGGATACGGTTTATTACATAATGTGCAAAATCTGTGGGAGTAGCAGCTTGCACGGGCAAAAGAAGAAGGCTGGTGTGTTGCTAATTATAGCTTGTTTATTTGGGTTTCGTTTTTACAAACAAGTGTGATAACTGTGTTGTGTAATTTTGTAATTAACCAACTGTGGTGGAAACTGACAATTAGTCTGATTAATTTGCGTTTTGTCTCCTGTCGTTGCTTTGCAGATATCTTTTCCCAGATATCAGATTCAGCTGGAATAATGGTACACTCACAGTTTGACCAGTTTCTGCGGGAGGTTCTCAAATTACCTATGGCGGTTTTTGAGGGGCCTTCCTTCGGCTACACCGAACAAGCTGCACGGGCATGCTTTGCACAGCAGGTGAGGGCTCATTAACCACCCAGCATAATATCAATAATTGTTTTAGCATTGATGTTGTACGTGAATTTCGCTCTTCCTTTGAATCAAACCTCCAAAGAAAAACATCTCCCTCAACACATTCCTGGATACGTTGATGTCAGACCCGCCCCCTCAGTGTTTGGTGTGGCTACCGCTCATGCATCGGCTCGCCAACGTGGAGAATGGTAAGAGACAACACGGAATATCAAACGGGAAAGCTTGTGGGCCTGGGAGGATGTAAAGTTCAGCTTTGCATCATAATCACACAATTAGCCAAGCAGGCATACACACCACGACACACGCGCACACACACCAGCGGTGAAGATAAACTGCGGGGACCTTACACGCGTCTGTGAGTGTGCGTGTTTGTGCGTAGCTGCGATGCAGTCATCATCACAAACAACCTGCATGTGAGCTGAAGAAGCTATTTGACGTGTGCACACATAAAAACAGCTCATGCTAAACTCCTTTTGCGTGTTTTTGTCAACAACGCACGCTTAATATGCACATCTGCCCTGAAATGAACATAAATGAATCCTCTCCTCTCTGCGAATGTGCAAAATGTCTGTTTCATGGTCACATTTGTTTATGTTTGTGTGTTTGTGTGTGTGTGTCCGTGCCTGGCCCCTCCTCTCCTCCCTGCAGTCTTTCACCCAGTCGAGTGCTCCTACTGCCATACTGAGAGTATGATGGGCTTCCGCTACCGCTGCCAGCAATGTCATAATTACCAGCTCTGTCAGGACTGCTTCTGGAGGGGGCATGCCAGCGGTTCCCATAGCAACCAGCACCAAATGAAGGAGTATACGTCATGGGTAAGGAAAGAAGAAGGGGGGAGGAGGGGTGGGGAGGTGCAGGCTAAAGGAGGTGTGTCTGCACAGGACCAGTCAATGTGGCTATTTCTGTTCTGCTTCCCTCCATGTAGGGATACTGAATGTTCTATTCAATATTACCTTATTATCGTGTGTTTTGACAAGACATGAGTGTCCTTATAATTGGCTTGTCACCTTTGTATTCCCCCTAGAAATCCCCTGCGAAGAAGTTATCCCATGTCCTCAGTAAGTCGCTGAGCTGTGCTTCTAGCAGAGAGCCTCTTCACCCCATGTTTCCTGAAATGCCAGAGAAACCTTTCAATCTAGCTCATATCGTGTAAGTTCATCTGTCATCTTTTGTCCCCTTACAATTGTGAGACTGAGAAATCTCTAGTGCAGTCAAGGAGTTGCCTTCAACTTCAGAATTTCCCCGTTTCAGCTATAATGATCCTGTAGCAGCCACAGAGTCAGAGGTAATTCCAATCAATCTTTTGGGACCAGATTTCGGATGCATGCTGCAACAGGAAACACAGGGGTCTTTAGTATCTTTCAATGTTTGCCCCTTTTCTTTATGGTGATATCAACAATCATTGTTATTTAATGAATAATTAAAATAAGATTAAGATAGAGGTCAAATTTATAAAAAAAAATCCTTTTATATACTCACTCTTTTAAACAACCATATGTAGTCCATTTAGTAGAGATGCTTAATCAGGTTTACTTAACTTATTAAAAATAACTTTTAATAATGAACTGTATGATTAGTGAATAATGTGCCCAACAAATGTTATAGCAACAAACACATTAATGAGAAATTCCAAGAATATGGGAATTGTTAGAGTTTTGTGAGGTGCCCAGTTTAGCTTCTAGTTATCCTGCCCAAATGGAAAATGGGCCTTCTGGTTGCTACAAACAAGTGTTAGCCAGAAAATAACAATTAAATTCATTCATACATTCATTTAATGTACTTTCTACTGTAGCACCTCACCTCACCTTACTCATTTTTACATTCATATGTGTACAGTTGGACTCTGCAGTGGGTTTTGGTAACAGCAACTTGTCAAAAAAGTTGCCTTTTTGGAGGGGGAAAGTTAATGTTAGCAGCAGCATTTAAATGTAAACAAGCCCAGTAAAAAATAAATGTAAAAACTTATAATAATAAATTTAATTCAATCTGTTTGCAACCTAATCGAGCAGTTTGACTCAGATTGAAGACTATCTTGAGAGATTTTTAGCCTGTGAATTTTTGGAGGAAAATCTAGAAATGTGGTTGCTACTATATGTTTGTTATAGCCAGTTGTCTGTGGAGCGTAAACTAAACCTGTTTATTATTGTTTTAAAGACTTTTACAAAGGCTAAAACTAAAACACAGTACAAATACAGTATATCTGCTGTAAGGTCATATTAATTTGGATATAACTTTTTGCTCACATTATTCATAAAATGTGTTTCACTTCCTTTATTTCTGCTGTAAATATCTTATATTGTTACCTTGTTTTGTACTGCTGAACAGACTGTAATATGATATTCCCTTCCTTGTTCTTTACTTCCATCAAAATAGAGACACATGGTGAGTTTGCTTTGATTATTTAACATTTTTTCCTGTAAAATATTTAAAATATATCAATGTAGTCATATATAGTCACTGCTGTGCACTTCTGTCTTGGCACCTGATGTATTTATTGATTTACCTATTATTTCATTAATTTAGTCCGCCATGTTTTCACACATGACACATAACTAATTATATTTGTTTTCATATTCTGACACATGTATCATCTACTGAAGTGGAAAATCAGATTATACAGCTGAAGGAAATCCACAAGACAGAAAGAAGGAAATATCAAATAAAGATACACAGGCTTTGCTCTTAAATGCATTAAGATTCCTTGTCAGTTTGGATTAAAGATAACATTTATTTACCGTTCAGGCCACCAAGACCAGTGAATCTCACCAATGACTACTCATTCTCGCACTCCATGCCTACATCAGGGAACCCTTACTCCACCAAAAGGTGAGTACAGCCACTCTAACAATGGATGCCCTGGATTTTACAACAGATCTTTTCAGTTTGCAGTATTCCCTAAAGGCCCTGCACCATGTGATCCACACTGGCTTTTATTTTCTTCCCTCTACTAGCCACAGTGTGTGTGTTGGTGTGTGCGACATTTGTGGATGACTATTTTATGGCTTTTTGAGCTGAATCTAAATGACTTGCCTTACAGCAAGAATAAAGATGTTGGGCAAAGAAAGCCCCTGACTGGGGCTGCTCCACATCTGTTGAAAGGGAAAGGGTAAGTGACACAGGTGTTCACAGGAAAATGCCTTTCTACTGCAAATGCATGTGAACTAATACAGATAATAATCATTGGGCATGGACCTGTATAGCATATCTGCTTTCTTGTGGAATTTGTTTCATGAGGACTTGTCATTTCTTTGGAGTGTCTTTAACACGTTTTCATTCACAAAGGAATGGGAAACACTAACTCACAGCTCCTAATATACAGTATGTGTCATTGAATGTTACAGTTAGTGTCTGCAATTTATAAGAATCAGCACTAAACTCCCAGGCACTTTGTTAACAGTGTTTGTGAATCGACACCTAGCACATGAAATGAGATGAACTTGTTTTTTTTTGTTGATGTTAATGTTATATTTTGGGAGATAAAGGCAATGTTGTTCTTTCTAATGAAAAGCAAGTCAGCACCTCCTTTGCACCTGCACCTGAAACTTTTTTTTTTTTAGAGAACAGTCCTCCCTTTCATGGCAGCCTTATAGACAAACACGCATGTAATGCGATGAGCGAGCAGTGTTCGTTAGGCTATTCTTTATAGACATGTCAAAATATTTGACATTGCAGGCCTGTTTTTACGGAGCTTTGAGGAGATGTGGACTCAAGATTATACAATCATCATTCCTTAAATGATAACGAATTAGAAGGATTTTGGTAACAGATTTTAAATATGTTTATTTTAATGTATGACATTGGGTATTTCATCACTGAGATTGATTCCCTTAGAACTGACCATGAGTATTAAGTTTTGACATTTACATACCAACATACTTGTTTTAGTTATGTGTATGCACAGTTATCATTACTGCAGGCATTTTCACATCCTCACAAAGTAACAGTTATTGGTGGGACAATACATCGATCTACAGTACATCGATACATCAATCATATGCTCAATGAGTCAATGATATCGATCCAAAATCCTAACATTGGCCAAAAATCGATAGAGTAACCATTTATCAAACGCACTTTTATTTGGAAAATCTTTTCTTTTAAACTGAATGTTAATTCCAGAGTTTAGGAATAAAGAAAGGTTAAATGATGATCTAGTTGCTTTTTGTGATGAATGGAAATAATTGTGATCAATCACTAATAATATTGCTTTATTTGTTTCATATCAATCAGTGGATCCTAGATCAAATCGGATCGAAATCATGTCGTTACTGAATTTGAGATATCAGAAAACGTCAAATCGCTGTATCACTGTATCGATATAATATATCGTGATCAAACCAGTGATTCCTAATCCTAGTAACGATAGTGTGAAATCTCTAATATGGCCCCTAGTGGACGCCTTTGGTAATAAGCAAAGCACACAAGCAAGCAGGTATGTGAACAATTACACTCATAGAGGTGGTTGTTTATGCGAACATAAGATTAAAAAGCAAGTACAGTATGTCCTCTGTCTTAGAGGCTGCTGCTTGAGCTAAAACGTGTGTTCTGCTCTGCTAGCTGTCCATCGCATACATTCCTCGATTTGAGTTTGAAATGATCAGAATCGGCATCTCCACTTTAACACAGACAATCATGGTGGACTAAATCATAGGTGCACCTAACATTTTCACTTTATGTTTTATTAAGAAAAAATATTCTAAGTGATGTATTTCCTGTAACCACAAAGCAGCTGACATGGTTTCTGTATTTGTTAATGAAACAGGTATAAGGCTTGCATTATTGCTGGAGCTACAAGTGAAAGGACTGTGCATGCTTTAGCACTGATTGATTGAATTATACATAATGACTTTCTGTTGTTTAATTATAGAGTAGAGACTGAGTGATGACTGCAGGACATAAACAGTGTAGCTTATAGTCTTTTTTGCTGGGCTTATCTTCAATCATGCTCGTAGCATTTATCAGTTGTGTCTCTCCCAACACAATATGGCCTTGTTTCTCTCTAGTCACCCATGAATAGCTGCTTTTCAGCCACTCTCCTCCTCTTCTCTTTTGTTTTGTCCTTTTCTCCCTCAGTTTTCTCCTCCCTCCTATCCCCCCACTGCCCCTCTGTCGTCTACCTGTGTAATGTAATGTCTTATGTTTTGTGAAACCCTGCGCTGTTCTAGGTTGAAGTACAACCTCGATGTTGCTGATAGGCTTGCTGACGAACATGTTCTCATTGGTCTCTATGTGAATCTGCTCCAAAACAACCCCAAAACATGGTTAGTGGGTGTGCTGGTGTGTTTGACGAACACCAGCGGAAACAATGTTCTCTGCTGAACCGCCACCTCATGGCCTAACCCTGAATACTTCTGAGTGTGTTACAGTATTTAACACTGCATGCTGTCCAGTAGTTGCAATGACCTTTAACATTTCTGCAACCTCATTATTTTCATTCACTAGCAGTCGCACATGATTACACAATGTTGAATTTAAAAGGGATCATATTTGTGCAATTGATGATTAAATTACTTTTAAATAGTACAGCTGGACAGATGTATTCAATTTAGAAAAACTTGAAATGACTATGACAGATGTACTCAGAAATGACTTTGCCATGTTTTATCTGTAAATGTTGTGTCAATGCTCAGTAATGCTGATGTTCATCTGGGCATATGTGTGATGTTTGTGTGATTTGATATTGATCCCCCAACATCATATCTTCTTTTGTGAATTTGTCTCCTGTCATTTTTTTGCGTGCATTTACAGATTTACATTTCTATTCTGTGCTGGTGAACAGGTTGGATTTGCAAATTCAAAGCAATACATCTTTTCATCACCACTTTCACATCACAGAAATCCCTTAAACCTTTTGCGGGCTCAAATAGCTTCGCATCATTTCCTGGGTTGCTACGGTAAAACTTGTGAAGGCGTCCTAACAAACTAATCAGACTTTTTTTTGCCATCTCTTTTATATAAAATGCATGTTCAGAACTGTGGACTCTTAGCGGTGTTATGTTGTGACTCCCATGTCTGTTTTCTGCTCCAACAGTTTGTTGGAGAGCAGTAACCATCAAGACGAGGAGCACAGTCTCATTGCCCGCTATGCTGCTAGACTGGCTGCTGATGCTGCGGTGAGATATACAGTATATGAGACATTTATTGCACATGGATATCAGGGCATCTTTCATTGTCGTCCAATGGTAGAAACCTGTCGTTTGATGAGAAAAGGATTTAACATATGCTACACCACATTTACTGTTGAGGTGGTAATCATTTTTAAGCAGAACTGTATAGTTCATGCTCCCATCGGATTTTGATGGATGGCTGGAGACTTAACTGCTTTGTTGCCTCCTGTGAGATATGAGACTGTCTCGGGGATGACATCACCCAAAGGTTAAGCAAGTTCATGTGATGCTTCTTGCTTGGTTTGATCAACAGGCTCAACACCAGAGGGTCCCTACAGACTTCCCCTGCTCTCTGGATGCCAACAAACAGCAAAGGCAGCTCATTGCTGAGCTAGAGAGCAAGAACAGGTTAGCAATGAATTCCCCATTTTACAGTAAAAAGGATTTTGAAACAGATCTCAGGAAATCCCTATTTTGACAATAATTTGATGATGAGTCAAATCATATGGTCTCGATATGCATATAGAATATAGTCCAATGTTAGAAAGGTAATGTA
>JBBDHI010000008.1:15699477-15710237 GCA_037177115.1 Craterocephalus stercusmuscarum
ATCGGTATCGGTTGGTCAGATTTCTTAAAGATCGGTGATCGGTGATCGGCCGGAAAACTGCAATCGGTGCACCCCTAAAAAAGACTGATCTTAAACAAAATATCTGTTAATGGTTTATGTTTTGAGCTGCTAAACTGAGAAATCAAGAGACTTATGAAGAAGTTTCAGTGTTTCCAGACTAAGTTATGAACTGACCTTTAGACTGGCAGTGGTGTAATGGATTGTTGTATTGATCCCAGAATCTACAGAGGCTTTTAGTTTAGCAAGCGACAAACAACAAAGAAAATAAGTCAAGGCAGTCGAAGCAAGCTGTATAAAGGCTGTGCCTTTATGCCCAAGCCACATGAGTAATGGTGGAAGCTGTAAGAATGGCTGGACATGCTTCCTGTATAAAATTCCTGCATTAAAACATCATAAATGTGCTGTATTTTGGGTATTAGTAGTCCACAGCTGTTGTAGACCTGTGACTTTTTTTTTTGTCCTAATGAGAAGCGTTCTCCATCTTGCTTGTGAAATACTGTGACATGCTGGTCCATATAGTAGCTTCTATTGTTGATTACTAACCATACAATATTTGGCAGACAGATATCTTAATGTTCAATGATTTATACACATTACATATTTTTTAAATATTTTTTTGCGAATTAAATGAGCCAAACAGCTTGCATCTTGAACTTGATAAAGTTCACCTGTTAACTATGAAAACTTTCCTCCATCCCAGTTTGTAAATACCAAAGCGACACAAAAGTAGTACTAAGGTCATTCACTTTTTGTATATACCATAGTATTGAACTGAATATGGTTAATATTTTGCCATCTTCTTTTTACATTATGGTTGAATAATTTGAAAATCGTTTAAGTAGGATGTTAAGTGTAAATATTTACTGCTGCTACTATAGATCTGGGGGTATGTAAACTGCAATATTAGTTAATTTAGCTATATTTTAAGACTTTGAAATGTTTTCTGAATGTGGGCTAAACTTGCTATTCCTAGTCTGTATTTAATGGATTTCACATCCAAATTGGTGGACCAATAAATTTATTACACACGTGTCAATGAAATATCACCCTTTACCTGAATAATGAGAAGAAAGAGGTGTGGAGAAGGTTGCAAACACCATTATTCAATCATGCAGCACTGCCCATTAATACAAATGAAGCTACTGCAGTCATATTGGCATGCATGACTACAGACTTTATAGAGTGATTATTCTCAACTGGGGAGTAGGGATGGGCATAATTAAATGACCATTGATTTGATTGATTGTTAAGATTTCAATCAAATTACATTATCTTTAATCGATCAAATGCATCTTTAGACTTGCTGAAGTTGTATATTTTAGAGTGTAGCCATTGGATAAGTCCCGTTAACTGCCACAAGAGTCGTTAATCTTGTAATAAAAATCTAAATAAGAACAAAGTAGGTTTTTTCTACTTTCACCTCATTTAAAAATAGGCTATAAATGTTGACTTTCAATATAGAAATATTTATGATTAATAGATTAATGTTAATTGTCTTGATAATTGATTAAGACAATTTTATTGAATGCCCATCCCTACTTAGGAGTCGCCAGATGGTTGTGGAGAAAAGATTAAATATATAAAAACTTTTAACATTTCAGACTGGATAGTGGTTCATTTACTGAATTATCTGTCTAAGTGATATATTTTGTGCTGGGAAAACTTTGAGCGGTTTGTGAGCATCAAAGTTTGCATGTACGATTCTTTGGTGAGAGAGAGGGTTTGCGACCAGCTGCTAAATTTTTCTTGAAGATCGTAGCTGAAAAAGGTCAAGCATTACCAGTTTATAACAAACTTAGGAAGCCACAGAGAAATATCCGAAGGTTGAGAAGTGGGATAATATGCAACAGTGTAGCCGATCGCCTGATTTGAACCTGAACAAGATTTGTTTGACGAGTGAAAACTAAATTATAAGCAGAAAGACTCAGGCTTATTATGCTTTATTGAGTCATATGGTTAGTAATCAACTGTATTCTGTGACACACATGTCTGGTCTTGATTTCCATCAGCACCCCACACCACTATCATGTCTGTTTTATTGCTATCCATGTACGTTTTAGTTGAACTAATAAAATATTATCACACCAGAATTTGAGGGTGACTCTGGGTTGGCTGCATTTTCATTGCAATCTCACAAAATTATTTATTTTCTTTTAAGAAAAAAAAAATCGGATTTGGATATTTATTTTAATCTGAGAGTCAATCTGGGTTTCACGTAGGTGTTGATCATGCATTGATCTGAATTTTGATTATGCTTTTTTAGCGGTCAAGTGGAAGGATCAATGTAAATTGGTGCACTGAAATAGACCACCACAGGGAACTGCTAGCCAACCCCATAAGTCACGTGGCACAGGGTGCAGTGACGTCACCAGGGTAGAGATTTGTGAGGAATAAGCAGACGGAGGCAAAGAGCCCCGAAGGTGCGGCAGTTTGTTACCATTTGCATCGTACCTGCTGTCTTTTTTCCCGGTCAGACAAAGAACAGAGTATCTGTTCTACATTTTAGAGACCCAAATGCCCGGTCCCACCCAAGCCCTTTCCCCAAATGGAGAGAATAACAACGACATCGTCCCGGACAACGGAACCAACATCATTCCTTACAGGAAAAATACAGTGCGGGGAGAGCGCGCCTACAGGTAAACTAGTGTAATGCCGCATTTTATATACTAGAGAAAAAGATCACAAGGCACACATTGCTGCAAACAGAAACATGTTTTCTGGCCTTCTCTTCTCGTGCGCTGCTTTGCAGCGATCCGCTATTTTCCCCCCTGATGTCTTCCAGTGTCATGTCACGTTAGCTCAGCGAATCCGACACTGGCGTAAATCGCCGCCAAGTTATCTTATAACCATGTCCCGCTTTGCAAGACTCCGCATTTCTGCTGGGAGCAATAAAGTATTAAATGTGTAGGTGCGCAGTTGCATAGGGACATGTATGAGGGGTGGGTCGATACGGATCAGCTTGTCAAATGACAGGAATACAGAGACAGGCTGCTGCTGCTAGAACATTCCCAAATCGTGACTGCGGCTACTTATCGTTCCCCTCTGAACATTAAAGGGTACCTGGTCATGTTTGAGTATGTGAAACACGCACGACCTGCAGCACAAACCCCTTTTCCCCCGGCTGAATTCAGACACCAACCCAGCCCGGTTGCAGGCTGCTATCCCTGCCGGGCTAACAAAGCATGCTAACAGCACCACATACATCCGCTTTGTTGACATGAGATGGGTTGGCCCAGTTTTCCTTCCTTCCTTCCCAGAGGATCAGTCAGTCAAGGCTCCGCTTCTTCAGAGCTGTAAAACCCCAATTTAGATACCAGGGACCTGCATTTTTTATACCTTATACCCAGGTGTCGGCTAGTGGACGTTGGTGATCATTATGAGCATAATTTATGTTTCATGGGCAACTATTAACCGATCAGAGGGGAGTGTATGTTAATGCAGCTACCCCGCTCTGCATGAAATGGTTTGTTTGCAGAGGGATTATGAAAAACTGCACACTTTTTATGTGTATGTTGAACACTGACCGCTGCCTCATTTTGCAGATTTTAGTGTTATAACAGTTACACATGGGGTGTTTAACTTATTTCCATAAACTCATTATATTCTCATCTTTACATTTAAATAGAAGGCACACACGCTAAAAGAAAGCTAAAGCATGGTGATGTGTGACAGTTAAAAAAATCCTAAGAGAGGTAGGGTTTGTCTTTTCCTTTTTTTCTTTTTAGAGCAATCGGACTATAAATAAATGCAAAATGTTTCTTGTTTATCAACTTTGGCTTATTCTGACTCAGCAGAGGATTTTGGTCAAAACAAAAGAATGCCTTATTGGAAGAGAGGTATTTCAACTCTTCATCAGAGGACCTGGGATTGTTTTGATTCATCACCTTTCTCTTTGTAAATGTGTTGCACACACTCTGAATGAAGCCCCTCTCTAGTTTGTAAGGCGACTTGTTAAATTGGAAGCATTTCATGGGGATCCAATGCAGCTCAGTTTAATTCCAGTTTTATTTGTAAAGCACAAAGTAAAACAGAGTGCTTTACATAACATTTTTGTGGACATTGTGCATGACTGCATAATCTGTAGCTTAAGGAGCAAAGTTTGAGTTTCTTAACATCTGCTTTCAGTAGTCCCTGAAGCTCCAAATTCCACCAATTTGCCACCAATTAATGATGGAGCTTTATTTCCTCAGTTAATATCAACTATTTCTATTGTAAGGCAAATGAGATAAAACTGAATAAAACAAACTGCAGTGGAAACAAGGTTTGAAATCTTTTTCCCTGAATCAGTAGTGGACAAACTTTTGTTTGTTTAGGTATTTCACTAACAAAGATAAAGATCTTTGAATATGACAACTACTAACAAATTGAGGTGCTTTATTTATATAATTACCATTTGGCTGTAGTTGTGTGGCATGGGTCTATTTAAAGCTGATTATTTCTGTGATGATGATTTAGCGGTAATTATCATGCTATGAAATGTTGATTTTAATAGATTCCTCATTCTGTGCGTTAAAACTTGTTTCTAAAATTATTTTGGTCCTGTTTATAGAATAATGCATTGTTTCTTAACTCTGTTTGTGGTCCCGAAGAAGTTGAGGCATTTCTAGCTTAATTACTGGAACCTAGTGGCTCGGTGGTCAGTACTACTTTCATACTCCATGGATGGCTTTTTATTTTTGTACGGACTTCTTTGCAAATCCAGCAAGACACTGTTATTAATAATTACTTTGGATGGATACAATTTTTTCCTTAGTGAGTTGTTACTATTTTTAGACATCTTTTATTTATTCCAGTTGTAGGCTGCTGTTCAGAAACTGTCTTCAAACAGTAGGAAATGGGCCATTTGCTGTAGCTGCATTGTTTCGGTTACCGACTGTTGTCATTTTTTTGTTGCAGCTGGGGGATGGCGGTCAACGTATATTCTACCTCAATAACCCAGGAGACTATGAGCAGGCATGACATAACAGCCTGGGTTAACGATATTCTCTGTCTAAACTATACGAAAGTGGAGCAGCTCTCCTCAGGTAAGACCAGATTGACCACCTAAGAAAAAAAAGAAGAAAAAACGCAGCTCTTTCTCTTAATGTCCTGCTCCTCTGCTGCATCTGCTTTAGATGGGAAACATGCATTAGATGTAACGTTTCTGCTTGTAAAGCATTGCAAAAAGAGAATTTCTGTGTAAACCGTCAGTTAAAGCGACCTGTGGAAACATGCTCACCTCTCCTGGGCAGAGTTGTCTATATATAAACTCTTCGCCTGTCGTGTTCTCCTGCTGTGACCAAGTAATCCAATTTCAATCACTTGTTTTCTACACAAGCGCACACACATATACAGGCCTCCTCTTCTTCAGATGCATGCTAATTGTTTGATCACTTCTTAAGTGCTCTCTTGTTAGGTTTACATGGGATTTAGCTTCGATTTAGCCGTTGTCCTCTTTTGAAAATTGATAAATGTGTAACTTGGCCTAAGTTAATATTTTCCATGCAAAGAATTTCCATAAATCTATTTATATGGAAGTTGATTAGTAGTGTAGATTTGGAAAAAACATTATTTTTTTGTTATTTTAAAGCAGGCATGATGAATATTAAGCCATAGCCAGATTCAGATACTTATGATGCATCTCTATTATTTCATCAGGAGCTGCCTACTGCCAGTTCATGGATCTGCTCTTTCCAGGCTGCATCAGTCTCAAGAAAGTCAAATTTCAAGCTAAATTGGAACATGAGTACATCCACAATTTCAAACTGTTGCAGGCGTCTTTCAAAAGGATGAATGTGGACAAGGTGGGTCTCCTTCATGCCATTTTAGTCTGAACTAATGCTTGCTTGCCGTGGCTTATTTTTTTCCCCCCTTTTTGTTCAGATTATTCCTGTGGAGAAACTGGTTAAAGGCAGATTTCAAGACAATCTTGATTTCATTCAGTGGTTTAAGAAATTCTTTGATGCCAATTATGATGGTAAAGAGTATGATCCTGTTGAAGCCAGACAGGGTCAGGATGCCATTCCTCCACCTGACCCCGGTGAGCAAATCTTCAACCTGCCAAAAAAGTCTCACCATGCAGCCAGCTCCCCAACTGCAGGTAAGCTTGCAAGTAAAATATGTTGATTTTTGTGATTTCTTTTTACATGTTTTAAGTTTAAATCAAGTGGCCAAACAATTAGTGTTAATGGTCCAGTTTATATCCTGAAACTATAATATTTTAATGTTATTCAGCTTATTTAGAATAAAATAAACCTTTCATTTGTTGCAGGAGCATCAAGGTCGAGTTCTGTTATTCCTAAGTCCTCCACACCAACATCAAGACCCTCGTCAGCCAAAAAGATCCCCGTATTGACTCCTGCCAAAGGAGAGAAAGAACTGGACGCACAGGTCACGCATCTTACTGAGCAGGTATATTTTTAATGCTTCTCAACATGCCTCCTTTTTAGGACTGTTTTTGATAAACTACCTTAATTGCCCTTGCGAGAACATGATTACCTCTCCACCCTATTTTTGGATTTAGCTCAAATATGTGGTTGTGAGTGTCTGTCCCACATACAGAGGGAGCTGGTCTAAAACAATTCAGTGCAGACAGGCTAAATTAGCAGAACCAGTGATCTTTTCTGGTCTCGATCAAATGATAAATAAAATTTTTATGAACGCCCATAAGACATGAATGAACAAAGTTAGTTTCTTTTTCACAATAGTGAAGACAATAAAGCTTTGAGGAATGTGCCAGGAATGCAGTCACCAAAGACACTGATCCAAAAGCAACAATTTGGACCGTTTTTAATAAATCAAGAAGCTTCACTTTCCCAAAAATCTGAAGATGCTTAGAAGAAACTCAGTCAGCATGTAAACATTGGTCTGATTGTAATCATACAGAATCGTAGCTCTCAGAAAGATGGATCACCATTCTGCTTGCTATCAAGATTATTCTATATGTATCAAATCCCTCCTGCATGTTTACATTCAGCTGGACTCAAATGATTCTGAATGGTTCAGGCACATTTCCATCTTTCCATTGACTGTGTTTCCATGCAGCCAATGACCTTTTCATAACCAGAGTATGAGCAGTAACCTGGTTGTGCACGGCCATGTAAACAGCAAATATTACTCCTTATCGAACCTGAATATTTGATCACGTAAAGGTGTGTCGCAATATCTCCATTGAAAGGAATATAAAATTGTTTTCTAAATGGTAAACAAACATTTACATTACAACCACCCCCTAGAAAACGTCTTAGGAAGCGCTAATCTCCACCTGGAAATTAGAAACTTTTCCTCAATCATTACAACCAGTTCCCACCAGTCTGGACTGCGCACCTTCATCCAACGAGTCCGAGTGGTGGAAACAGGAAGCATGGTTGAGTATGGCACAACTTCGGCTCCCTTTCCACAACACTAAAGCCCAAGCAAAAGCAAGCGCTATCAGTCCCTGATGGTTTATTCTCTGCACTCTCTTGTTGCCATGGATACTGGAAGAAGCGGAAAATGGCTCATATAAATGTCATGACATTCTCCGTGCAGCGCGGTTACGGTCGGGATTTGGGGTGGGCGATATATCGCAAATTTACCGATACCGAGATTTACAATAAGTGATATCATTTTTGCGCATACCGATTAAATTTGATATTTTTAAGAAAATGAAAATACAATGGGGCTGCCCAGGCAACGCTTATTAGTCCCAGTATGATTAAATTAATGTGAAATATTTTACAAAAACTCCCAGCATGCACAGAACAGAGTGGCACAGTGGACCTGTACATCAGTCTAACATTGCATCTGTGGCAAATAGAAATTTTGCACCATAGTGCTGTTATCGTCCATTTATCGTTATCGAGATAAGCTGCTCAATATATTGTGATATTGATTCGCCCAGCCCTAGTCGGGATATTCCAATTGATTACAACTGTACACAGGAGTAACTCTGTCTGCTCATGCATGTAAATGGGGAATTCTAAAACTTTCAGAAACCGGAATACTGACCTTAATGAGAAAATTGATGGCATGTAAACAGTCATTGTAAAGCATAAAACACATGTCGGTAAAGCAAAATGCATAATAAACCTACTTCAATTCACATATTTTTCTGTCTTTTGTAGCCTATAATTGCATTAAAGCGTTGTAAATATCCACTATAATTCAATATGGCTTGAATAAAAAGAAAAGAGAGTACAGGTCTGTAAGGTGTGCTACGCTTTTGGGTAGATTTAAAAATGCACCATTGCTTCATTCAGTGGATCTAATGTAGTTATTCCACTCTGAGATCCAACATGTTTAAGGAGGGACAGCCGGTATTTCTAGCTAGAGCAGAACACATGAGATCCAAGCCAAGGACTTTACAAAGTCGGCCGGAGTTTGTTTATGCAGCCAGGAAACACTGCCAACAAGCTGTTAAATTGTATAATGATTTTAACCTTTGGAGCAGCAAAAGACACATTAGGGATAGTTTCACACAGAATAAACAGATAAATAGTGTTTTTCTTTTTTCTTCTAAACCTCCAATCTATAAACTACAAAGTCCACTTATTGGTTAAGCGTGACTTTGTCTTGCTTTTCTTCTGCTTCTTCTCCACCTGTTGTCCAACTGGTCTTGTGAAGCACTCTGACTGCAGCCAAAGTTTAAACCGCTCTGCATGTTGATGCCGGTGGTTCTCTGCTCTTCTTTTCAGGTGAACACATTAAAGTTGGCACTGGAAGGAGTAGAGAAGGAGCGGGACTACTACTTCAGCAAGCTGCGAGAAGTGGAGCTGCTGTGCCAGGAGCAGGGTGAAGAAAATGCCCCGTTTGTCGAGCGACTAATGGAGGTTCTTTATGCCTCGGATGAACAGGTCAGCCTTTGACTCCAGATTCTTGTTGGAATTGGTGCTGGTGGAGAAATTTGTGGGATTTATTGTGTGGTTGATGGTAAGAATTTAGTCTTTGTGTGTGTAATCACATGCTTGCCTCAGACTATAGTAAGTGTTGGAAAATCTTTTATTTATTTTTTTTAAGGATCGAGGCGAACTGGCTGAGGGTGACGGACAGGAAGTGGACCAGCAAGCCCACGAGGAGGCACCAGATGATCAGCAGGAGGAACAGGACGAATACTGACTGCCATCATCCCTCACCGCAGTTACACCCCTCTTTTTAATCTGTGAGAACTTTGGAAGGAGTTTCATTTTTTCTTCATGGTTTCATTTTCAACTTTTTTTAATTCTCTCTAAGACTGAGCACATGATGCAACCTCCTGAATAGAAGTACCATCACAGGCTGATTATTATTATTATTATTATTATTATTATTTTTGTATCCCTCTGCTCACTGTTCGGTGTTTTTTGTGACTTTTGGTGAACTGCTGTCGCAGGTTTGTGGTGATGACCACCACTGGCAGACAAGCTCAGACCATCATGAAGTTTCCAAGGACTGTGTAGCTGGAAAGTCAATTCAAATCCTATAGTAGACGTGGTGAAATGCTGAAATTCAGATGGGTATCTGTTACCTATCAGCGCAAATATTAATCTTCAAGCTTTTGTCCTTTTTTTATTTTATTTTATTATTTTTTTCATTTTGTTATTGTTGCATATCAATAGTAATCACAAGAATGCAATAAGCAAAAGCCCTGAAAGGGCTCATAGTAGCTCTTATTTAACCTCCTTCCATATGTTGCACTGACATTGACTCTGTATTGGACAATCTGTCCACAGATCCTCATCATATTTATTATTGTTATAAGCCTTAGGAATAGTGCAGAAATCTACACATCCTTTTGAATTTGGACTATACAGTCTACAAATTTTGAATGAAATGTAGTACGACAGCAACTTTTGAATAGTTGACAGCAGTCCTCACAAATTCAAGATGATAGAAAATCAGTATATTGATCAATGTGTTACTTGCACCATACTACTTGGCTTAGTGGTAGAGGTTTATTTGCCATAAAGTATAGGGAAGGAAGAATAATTATTGTGGACTAGTATAGTCTTATGACAAGCAGCATTTTAATTTTTCAACTTTTGCTGGAACTTGTGATCTAAGTTTTGTACCTATTTGTTATATTCTTGAAGCGCTTTTTATGTTTTAAACCACAGGTCTTAGGGAGATGAGTCAGTTCACTGAGTAATTGCCTCACTATATTCCAGTAAGTACATTGTATACCCTTTCTTAATATTGCATTTACTAATATTGAACTGGGCAGTACACCACAATGCTTTAGTTATATATTATTGTGTAAATGAAAAAGGAATGTAAACATGTACTGTCAAATAATTAATGAATGGTGGTTTTTTTTCTTGTCCCACTCCATTATGCATTCCCCAAAAAATCGTGTTGCATGTTTGCATTTTATTTGTGAATAACTTGACCTGCTTTTTACATATTTAATAAAAAAAAACCCAGACATGTTAAGTGAGCTTTTGTATGTTTAATCTGCTATCTGAAAAAAATATGTTAAGATTGGGTGAATTTGATGTAATAAAACTACATTTTGAGTCCATGGGAGGTTTTTAATGCAACTTCAAGCAGTGATGGCTCTGTCTAAATGATCTGCTGTGATGATTTAAATGACTAATTTTCTGTTTCTATATTTTCAGTTCACATAAAAAGTAATCTCGGCATCTGAAAGAAAGTATGCAAGTTCAGTTTAAAACATATAGTACATTTTTATTAGCTAATATGCAGAATGTATATTAATTTTAATGTGAATATTTAAAATGTAGATAGCGTTTCTTTTTGTACACAGTTTGTAAAATGCTTCTTTATATTGCTGGTTATTTTCT
>JBBDHI010000008.1:15710337-15732439 GCA_037177115.1 Craterocephalus stercusmuscarum
GAATATTTAAAATGTAGATAGCGTTTCTTTTTGTACACAGTTTGTAAAATGCTTCTTTATATTGCTGGTTATTTTCTGGTTATTTTCTTATTGCTGGTATCTCTCACCTCTGCTGAGAAACGCGACACAAGCATTGGAATGACAACTCCATCTTAATTTTAAAAGCAAGAAGAATGGGAAGGGACATAAACTAGTTGATTTTAATTGTAGTTCTGCAACACGTTGTATTAAGTACCCGCCCGCCTTAGACACACTGGTCATAAATGAAACGCCCGCTTGTTTAGTAACAGTAAATGCGACAAGTTTTTTTCTTTTTATCTCCACCTCCTTTTAGCTTTTCTGCAAACCACAGGACGGCAAACACCGGCAAAGTTTATAAAATGGGTTAAAGAAAAGGATCGTCTTATATGACACTAGAAAAGCACCAGCTTATGCTACAATAGTGACCATAACTTCAACAGTTTTTCTATGTCTTCTAGAAAGGTAAGGACGCAGCTAGCTGGGCTGCTAGTCAGCTAAAGCTAACCACATCAGCTAGTCGGCTTTAGCGACCCACGTTAGCCAACTTTACCCGCCCCCCGAGCGGAGTCTGCCTGCTTGTCTCGTACAAGACAAGTAGATATGTTTTAATTTTATTTGTTAATACAGTACACATTCCTAATATTGCAACTAAACTCTATGAGCAAACCTAGGTGGGAAAATGAATGCATTTAAGATTACGTTGTGTGAAGCTGACTTCTCTAATTTTCTTTTGTTAACCTTTGTCAGCGTAAAAGATACTCCAAGGACATAAAGTGTGTCTTTTTCCCGGATGATGTCCAAAATAGTCTCCAGAAAGGAGGGAGGGAGACTTCATCACTTTCATCCATTTCGTCAGCCAGGTGCTGGGAGAAATGTGGAGACAGTTTTTTGGACGCTCCTACGATCAAGGTTAAGTCAAGTGGTGGATTATCATTTAATGATCTCGTTACCTCTTTTATTATGTGTTGATGTTAACGGGATTGTTTTTTGTTGTAGACCCTCCAGTCATCAGGGAAGAAGCTGTCTACCATTAGGAAGCTGACTCAGTCACCTGCTTTAGGTAATTTGTGGATGTTTCGAGGTGTCATCTATCACTTTTGGATTTTTTTTTTAATTTTTGGTTTAAACTAGCGTTTAAATTTGCATTTAAGTCATTCATCCATCTATTCTTTTAATGTTTCTGGGAAATATGAAAGGCTGGTAAACAATATGATCAAATCTTCAGTTTTAGCTTATGTAAAAAAAAATTATCAAAGATTTTTAAAATTGGTGAGACTACCCATTTTTGTTAGATCCTGGCATATTTCCTTCATTTTTTGTCTTTTCTTTCCAGAGCAGAGCAGTACTCCTTGCCGTAACAATGACCCATTACATATTGTGTGGAGTTCCAGTGATGGTGAACAGTCTGACAACCAGGAACAGGATCAGTCCAAAATTGTTTCACAACAGCAATGGCATCTTCAGAGAGCGGGCAAACCCACAGCTCCCATTCAGTCATACACCAGTGCACTTAACATGCTCACCACTGATAAAGGTAAAAATAATGCACTATGTTGCTCTCTGTGTCTGGCTTTGTTTCTACTATTGTGAGGCTTTTTGTTGTTAATTCGTTTTTTGCCCAAAGTATTTTTTAAACACGCAGCAACTAAATGAGAAATAATTGCTCAACTAAAAGAGAACGAAGTAAGACTAAATGTTCCTTCCCAGGTCCAAATATTGAACTGAACTATTAAATTAGAGGTAGATAAGACAAGATAAGCTATACTTTGTTGGCTTGAGAGAACATTTGCCATTCACAATTACTAAAAACATGAGAAGCACAGGCAGGGACCCTGGGACAGTTAAACTTGTTGGCTGCCAGCATTAAAAGTTGCTTTCATTGAGCATGAGACTGTCCTTCAGTGAAGCACATATTTTGCCTCACCAGTGTCCCGCTACCTCTTTGGCAGTGAACAATCGGATTTCAAAAGATGTCTTTGGCAGCCAATGAGTTAAGAAATGGTTGCTTCAAGTTCAAACACACAACAGTGTCTCCCCTTGTCCCTCTCTTCTAATTTTTAACACAGATCAATGAGTCAGGTTTTCTTAAGTCTTATTATTGCATTTTGACTTTGGGGGGTGGTATTGAAACAAGCCATGATACTGTAGAAAATTCGAGTCCAGCTGCTTACATGCTAGATACATAATTTTATCTAAATATTTAAACAGAACATTTTTTTTGCTCAAACTATTCAACTCCTCATTTAAGTCAGAGCTAGTATACCCATTGTGTAGTGCTGCTTTGACTTACATAATAAACTTTTGTTAAAAGAGCAAACTATCTATTGGTTTGTTTATTTAATAGGATCCCCATTAGTTATCACTATATTAAAGGATCAATGGCTATTCTTCCTGGGGTCCGAGACAACAACATACTCTGGATGAAAACAAAAACCTAGAATTATTACAACATTGTCACCTCAAACCCATGAATTACAGAATTCACAACAAAACAATATAACAAATAAAAACACTTGATACTTTTTCCAACCAATTAAAACCCAGGACCTACAAATAAACAAACATCATAACAAATGGAAACATAAACGAATCAGGAAATCAGAATTTATTCAACTAACTTTCTAAAATAACTTTTTAAATTTATTTGTAAAACTACTTTGGTTTACTTGTGATGTTAATTTGTGTTAACTATCTGTGTTTTAACTATCTGGGTTACACAACTTTTCTTCTCCCTTTCTTTTCTTGTTTAGATGAGCTTCCTGTTATAGACACAGACAGTGATCTGTCCGAGTCTGAGAATGATGCCGAAAAGGACAGTGGGCAACAAATCTCAGAGTGTGAGTCAGACTCTGCTGATGAAAAACCTAAAGGTGTTCTTCTAAAATCTGCAATTGTGAGTTGCATTAACACAAAAAAAACGTTCATTAGCAGAGTAACATTCATTTGTTTTCATGCACGTTGTAGGTTTTTACACAGCAACACGCTGTTCTTTTAGTTTTACTTCTGGTTGAAGTTCTCTGAAGTTGCGGGTAAACAAGGCTGTCATTAGTATGAAATGTCACTAGGTGGAGCTACAACCTTAATCTCTATCCAGATTTGTTCTCTATTGTATCACCCACATAAACAAAATATAGAAGATATTTACTGAAAATTTTGAGTTGTTGTTCAGAGTTTAAATACTTTTTGTAGAATATGATTTTCTCTAAACAAGGTTATAAACCCCCACAAAAAACAAAAAGAAGTGTGGCAATATTTAGGGGCTTATTCATGGTTCAGTTTCACTAACAGCTTGCATTTAGACAGCCCTGTTCATCATCCTTGTGTTCACATTTTGTCAATGACAAGTTATTAACAGATTTATATTTTTGTGTTGTGGTATATCCACGACTGCTGTTGGATTTTGTTTCACGAGATCATATGAGATGAAGGGACAATCACATGCAATTTAGCTGCCAGGGTAACTCTGTTACACATACATTTACATACGTTCATTAATATTTGTACTTATGTTAAGGAATTGCACATTAACGTACATTTATGGGCAATATTGACCATTTTGAATAACGTCTTAAAATTTTCAATGAAGGAATTGCCATTGCATGATTCTGGGTAAATGCCCAACATTCATAATATCATGGTAACATAAACTTTACTGTTGATGTTTTCCATAAATTTATATATATAAGAAACCCCTGGATTCCAGATTAGTAGGGCAGTGTTTCATTATAAAACAAAAACTAAAAACATTCAAATCCCATTAATCAATATTTTATACACAACATAACATATATCACATAACAGATGCCTAAACTGAGAAATTTGGCAATTATGCACAAAATGAACTCCTATCAAATGTGATGCTTGCTACAGGTCACAGAATACTGTGTATGGATGCAAATACAAATTCATCTTAGAGGACATCTAGCAAGTAATTAAGGTTATATAAAAGGGGATGTCCAAGAGAATTTCAAATTTTTGCAACTCCTATCATCTACAGTGTATCACATTATCAAAAGAAATCGGAGTAGTCTCTGTGCACAAGGGAGGGAGCCGAATAACTTTAATGGAGTGACGTATGGTATGGGCAGCTTGCAGGTTTTGGAAGAAACTATGATTGCTGAAAAGTATATTAAGGTTCTAGAGGAACACCTGGTTCCACATAGATATCTTTTTCAAATAAGGCCTTATGTGTTTAATCAGAAAAGTACTTAACCACATACTGGAGCTATTGCAACATTTGGGTGCTGAATTGGCCTGCCTGCAGTCCAGAACTTTCACCCATAGAGAGCATTTGGTGCATCAATAATAGGAAAATACACTGAGGATGACCATGAAATCTTCAGCAGCTGGAAGTCTTTATCAGGCAAGAATAGGAAGAATAGGACCAAATTCCAGCATCAAAACTCCGAAGCACAGGACCTCGATGCCCAGATGTCTTTGAATGTCAAATTTTGTAGTTTAAACATCTGTTATACATGTGAATAAATTACTTATTGGCTTATGGGATTTTAAGGTCTTTCAGTTTTGATTTTGTTCTCCCCTGAGTAGGGTGGGTAGCTGTTCACCTAGATTTTGGGTCCTGGGGGCTAGAGGGTCCTGCACAGTACCATATCTGCTCCCATGACTGTGCTCTTGGGGATGAAGATGTCGGATGTTTATCCAGTTATCAGTTGGAGCTACTTCTGCTGAGTGGGGGACATGACTCACAGTGCTCAGATGACAATGGGCAGTACCGTTGCCTTTTTCTTTTTTCTGACATTACCATCGTTCAGGGTCTGGGTATTTGGTCCTTATGCTTTTGTTGGTCTGTATCAGGAAGTCCCACAGAATTTTAGCCGTCTTATTTTCCACCACCTTTGGAGGTGTTGCCCATCGTGACCAAGGGATCTCTAATCCATATCCTGTACAGGTGTTTGTGTAACTTGGTTATGGTGTTGGATATATGCTATCCCTGCTGCAAGCACCACTGAAACCAGTGAGCTGATATTTAGCACAGCGACAGTGATTGTGGAGATGGTTATCTGTAAACCACTAGGTGGAGTGCATAGCAGTGCATTGAAATCCTAAAAGGGGCTGAGAGGCATTGCAAAAAGCACTTTCTAGAATCAGGCTATGCTCTATCAAACTTCACAACCTGAGGAAGCAGTAAAACTCTTTGCTTGATGTGAAGCGTATATGCTGGTATCTAACCTGTCTATCACAGATGTTAGTTTCATGCTCAGAATTTGAAATGCATGAAACTGAACTTTATCTATTGTAAAGATTCAAGAAGTGTGATTTTTACCCTCTGCAACATGTACTACATGTACACACTAGATACCACATCACATCTCTTGAGCAAGATTTTAATGGTGGGTCGACTCTTCTGGTTTACAGATGTGCAGATTCTTTTTTGCTTTTTTCCCCTTATCTTTCATTTCAGTGAGTAGCTTCTTTGTGTATTTTTGTTTGCTTAGATTTTATACTATGCCATCCATAAGTAATGCATAGTTTTTATGAGAAAAAAATAAAGCTGATAATAATAATGTAGCTTAGTACTTTAGCAGCGGCTGGGCACTTCTATTATTAATATACTAGTGTTCCTATTAAAATCTAAATTAATCCTTTTTGCAACCTCATGTTTCTACCCTGAGATCTGGATGGACTCTCCTTCTCAGAAATCATTCACCAGCAGTGTTTGTTAAAGGTAGGGCTGGCATGGAGAGAATGTGCAAGGAGTGGTGAAGGTGCTTTGCACAGGTTCAAGCCCACACACAGCATTTAGACTTTTAAGGACAGACTCATAATTTATCAGCCAGATATGGCCAAATTAATGAATTATGGCAGAATTTATGTTTTGGATGGCATTTTATTAAAGTCCTCCTAGGCACTTTTGGATCTACATTCTATATAGTCTTATCTCTCATATTGAATGCAACTAACCAGTAACTTCTTTGGAGAATGTATGTTTAGAGGAAGTATGTCAACAGATCAACATCACTCCCGCAGACCCAGCTACTTCCTTTTGTCACAATTTAATTTGCTGTGATCAGCTTTCTGAGGTCAGAAGATGTCTTAAACATCGGGCTTGTGGTCAAAGCACGTGAAAAGATGAAGTCTTATGTGGCATAACTTTATATATTTCTATATTTTTAATAAGATTATTTAATTTCTGCAGGTAGTAGTTTTTAGCGGTTGATATTACATATTTTTTCATTTAGATGAGGTCTATTAAGCATGTAAAGTTACTAGCAAAAGCTTTTTATTATTATATTCCAGTGTATCACTTTATTAAGTGTTCAGTAAATATTGACTAAATAATTTCAGGAGAATGTCGAGCCTCGGTGGGCTTTTCATTCCACGCTCGGAAAGGGTGCTTACTCATTGGCAATTGTAAATCAAACCGGATCTAGCAGGCTTCAGAAGGGGAAGATCCTAATACAAGGCAAAGTTTATTACTGCTGATAAATGTGTGGCTGACTCAATCGCTGTTTGTCTGCCAGATTTCTGTGTTATTGTACTAGCTGGTGAAAGTGGACGGGCGGAGCCATGAACGCAGCTTTGCATTTCAAGGCCAGAGAGGATGGCCGCTTCCCAGATGCAGTGCGTTGCTCCATCTGACTCCTGTAACATAAGTGCTTAAAGGGGTCAACAACCTTTGCTCATCAGAGCAAAAGGAGAGACTATAAACAGTTTTACTACTGTTTGTTCTGGAAAACTTGAGAATGGATCAGCCTGCATAGAGCGCTGTACTTACAATGCTTTCAGTGCTGGGTGAAAACATTTTTGAGTCCAAGCCAGGAACATAGTGTTCCTTTTTCTCTGTAGCTGGTTAGAGTGTGACGTCTGCTGGCACGCAGCCTAGCAGGGTCAAGTTGATTCAAATAAGAGAGCAGATTGGCTGACAGGGCTTGGTATGCCGGTCTTGTCTGCACATGACAGGAACTCAGGTTTCTTGTGGATTTTTCCATGTGAACAGATTCCCTCAGGTGAAGCGAGCAGTGATACAGCAAAAAAGTTTGTTTTGTGACCATACCTTGTAGATTAATCAGTCAGACATGGTCAGTGTACCATATCCGCCCACAGTGTTATTGAGTTAGTTGATTTTATTTAATTATGCCTAATTAATGAGTCATTTTAGGTGTGTAATATCACATTTTAACAGTTATTCAACACTCTATTGTCTCTATTATGTCGATTTAATAAAGACTAATTTCATAAACAGACAATTTCCCCCCTTGTGTATAAATAATCATTTTTACTCTTCTTTGAGGTAAAAGAGTTCGAGATCTCAGGTTATGTATCCGATGGAGAGAATATTGGCAGCACGGCGACCTCAAGCAAACTAGACTCTGAGATCTTTCCTGTCCAAACTGGTGAGGGCAGCAAAAGGTCAGTAAGCGACTGGGTGAGGTCTGCTCAAGCGATGCTTCAGACCCCTCAAAAACTGACTGACAGGCAGCCCAAGACCCCAGAAGACTCCGCCAAAAAGAAAAGAAAGTTTCAGAGGTTTGAATCATGTCATTTTAAAGTTATTTAGACCTCCACCAACTAGTTATCTGCACACACTCAAGTTATTTTAGCTTAATGCTAAAACTCTAAGTGCAAACAGCAACTTCTGAGTGGATTTAAAAACCAATCAAAAAGTCAACTCTTTTTATGTAGGAAGAAGTTTTTTGCGAGTGTTGCATTAATGAGGCGTCTCATAAAATGTCAATGTTACATTGGATTGTTTCATATCAAGAACAAGCAAAGTCAACATAGAAACGCAAGACATAGCTTTCTTCCACGTTACAATCAAACTTTGACTGCAATGTTTCCACTCCAGAAGTGATGATGAAAGGGACACCTGGTGTCATAATGTGGGTGCTAAATGTCATTTAAGCCCACCAAATCTGACAGATGGCTGCCTGCAGTCTCAAACAGCCTTTTCTCGGCATCAGAAAATCTTTTTCTTTTTCTTTGAAACGGTTCTGCACCAGCGTTTGTTAGGTCATATGTACTCTGTAAGTTTATCACATTACATCATCTCCCTCTGTGTGTGTATTTGTTCCACAGTGGAGGTCTGGCAGAGAGACTGAGTCGACTTCAATGCAGGCAGAGGTCAGCTATCAGTTTCTGGAGGCACGAGTCCGTCTCTGACACCTCAGCAGCAACAACCACACCAGGTGATCTGCGTCACACAAAGCTGCGCATTTCAGATAACATCAGGATCATGATCACATAAATCTCTGGTTTAAAACTGAACGTTAGTGTGTGTGTGTGGGATGCAGCTTGTCTAAGCAGGCGTGGGTTTTTTGTTTGTTTGTTTTTTTTGTAACAAACAAGATTGTATGGAGGGGCCGCAGTGAAGCAGTACTGGCTGCAGTTGATCGCTGTTGGTGAACTGTGAACTCACAATCTAGGTGACAGGAACTAGACTGCTTGCCTTGTTGTTGTTTTTTTTTTCTTCTTTTTTCCTCTTTCCTTTCCGCGGTGTACTAAACCACTTATGCTCTCTGGTTAAGTATCTCCTCACTATAGGACATGAGCATACTTAAAAGGTGACGGTTGCTGAAGGAAAAAGAAAACGCCCACCGAACTCAGCTCTGTTTGTGGGCAATTGATGCTTCGATTAGCATAAAGAGTTAAATGGAGTTTAAGTGTGGAAGATTATTCTGACCTGACCTCATTTTTAAATCTTGTCAACACTTTTTCCGTGTCAAGGACTCTTCCTCTGTTTCACACAGTTGAAGTCACAGCTATGTGTTATATAGGATGTAATAGAACAAATAATAGCTGCTTAACTATAACAGTGTTGCCTGACAAGGTCATGCTGTTATGAGGCACCTGCTTATTTTCTTTCAGCATGCTCAAGTATACACATGTAAGAAACTTTAAATAGTTTCTTTACATATTTTGTTGCCTGCAATTTATCATTAATGCCAAAGAAAAGGACTTGAATATATGTAACTGTTCGTAGGGTTTTGCAACGTGGGACCTGAATGCACAAAACAGAAAAGAAGTACTTGAAAATCATGTTTGGACAAATGCATGTTAAAACTTAGGGGCCCTCTTAGTGATCTCCTTGGTATGATTTACTCTCATCGCATTAAAATCTACCCTCTGGCCACCAATATAAACAGACAATGAATTGCATTGATTCTGCCCTCTCATGTTGTAATTTTCCAAACTTAGTGCTGTCAAGTCTATACACCAATTTTACATGCAGCTGAATTGCGCTCTACTTTCAGATTGATTTATATCTGCAGAGCATCATCACAGTTTCCTTTTGTTTTATTAGCTCTGTTGACTCTCATAATTCAAGTTGAAAGCACACTCAGTTTTGGGGTGAATTTTTCCAACGCGTGCATAGTCACCCACTTAGATATTCTAAGTTTTGTAACCTCCACAGCTTTACATATGCAGTGCTTCTCTTTTTTGTCCTAAAAATGAGTTGGTCTCATGAAGAATAATGGCTCCCACAGAGAGAAATAGTCCAGAACAGCACGAGTACACTCAGTACACAGAAACACAAGCAGATGCATGCCACTCAGCAGACTCGACATCTGTGTTGTTGTTTTGCTCTGCAGTGGACAGGCCTGGGGTGCTGGTGCTGGAGGTGCTGGAGGTCCATGAAGAGAGCAGCTTGCAACTGGCGCACTGCGAGCACCATCAGCCCCCCGGAGACGGCCACCAGCACAGCAATGCCGTCTCCAAAGAGAGAACTCGTATGTTAGTGTTATTCAACAGAGACACAGCAGCCCAGCTGATGGCTTCCCCCAGAGATATCATCCACATATACCCACCATGGTGAGAGGATGCAACCCAAGTCACATTTCTAAAGTCTCCACATACGTTGTTTCGCCTTCAGCGTTAAAAATGTGTTTGCAGAATTCTACAGAAAATGATTGCCATCTGCTTTGGAGAATCTACATCTATGCTTGGTCAAAATTAGGGATTTTTAGGTTGTTTTCCACCGTGGGAAGTTCATTTTGATGTGTCTTTCTAAGATCAGCTTTCAACAGGCAAGTCACTCTGGCTTACTGTGTTTTTCCTCTATACCACTTGAAAAGTGATGTCATATACCCGCACCACTAAACATTCGCTGCTAACTCTGAGATTAATGTGCAAAGGTTTTGTGACTTTTCAGTAAAACTTCCTGTGGGTTTGCCAGTGGGAGGTGTTAAATGCTTGGAAACAGTAGCAGAGAGCATTTAAATCATACAATTACTCTACAACCCTACAACCATATTAATGATCAATAAAGCCCGGCTGGTTTAGGAACAGAAAAATAGCAGTGAAACAAAGCAGTTAAGCTCAAACATTCAAGTGAAGCTACAAAGCATTTAAATTCTCTAGTGTGAAACATAGTTTAAGTACTGAAGATGGAAAAGGAGGCCAATGTGGAGAGGCTTTAGCTGACTGCTCCTGATCACAGCAACATGGCCAAGCTGAGCTTGTAGAACTCTGTGTGCACATCATGGTTGAAGTCCTTTGTGTGAAACACAGAAAGCATGTAGAGAGAAATGACATGGTGTGGCATTAAAACAATAAATAACAATAGGCCGTATACTAGTATGAACCTGTTCTAATGGAAATGTAACCTGAAATAATCAGGCTTCTGTGTTTTGGCAACAGCTTGCATTTTGCATTTAGTAAGTGTAGCTGTTCATATCTCAGCTTTGTGTCCTCGTGTTTCATAGAATCGTACACTGTAAAATGATTGGACAAACCCTAAAGCCACGTGACTCATAGGATTTTGATGAGCTGAAATGATGCACATTGGGCGGTTCCTTCCTTCACCACATTGACACTGTCAGGAGTCTTGTGACTGCCGGAAAGCCCAAAAATGGCCAATGAAGAGACGCAGAGAGGGGGGCTGTGAGCATGTGGAGGGATGTTTGACGCCCATCAAACTCAGCGCTATGTGCTAACAAAGCTAACCCGGAGCTAACAGGAGCTAACCAGCTAACTGAAGTAGGCGAGCTGAAGATCAGAAACGTTAGCTGGCTAAAAATCGCGGTTGTGCTACTCTAGGCCTTGTTTTCCTAGAAATCTGGCACCTGTCAATCAAAAGGAAACGCCCATAATTATGAGGAATTTTAGGAAAACATCTAAGCAGAGGAGTTAGAATTTTTTTCACTCCCCCCAAAGTTGTCATGAAGGTAAACCTGACATTTTAAATCTAAAATGTCTTCTGCTGTAAATTCTGCTGTAAAGTTGGCCTTATGTTCTGTTTTGCAGCCGGCACGTAGTGGATGAGGAGGGAATTGCAATTTTTGCACTTCCGTATATGCATCACTTTTCCTAGCGGGAGGTTGCCGATTGGTTAGGATAAAAAAAAAGTTTAAATGTTGATGTCATCTCTTGTGGCTACCTTCTTATAGATACATTTCTCCATGAACATTGAACTGAAATTGGACTTTAAATGATTAAATCACAAACCAAATCACAATATTGTTCAGTAAAATTGCGATTAGATTTTTTTCCAAATTTTTTGTTGGCTAGTAAGAAAAACAGTTTTCTGGATTTCCCTGTTCTTGCTTTGTCTTTTTTTTTTTCTCTAAATCATGTGTTGGCTGGTGATTGGAAGAAAAAAAAAACAATACAAAAGAAGACATTGTTTGAGCTAGAGTTACACAACACAAGTATGAAACACAACATGCAGGGTAGCGAGTAAATGCTCAGAAAAGAATGCTGAGGAGGCATCCTGTTGATGTTAAATGTAGTTTTGATGTTTTAAGTATAATATCTTCATGATTTAAGCCCAGTATAGTAAACAGTAAATATGCAGATGTAAGGATGAGTTTCTTGCGGGAGGCGGGGGAGTGGGGGGGATCCAGCTGTTGGAAGTTTGGGTTGAGTACGCGCTGGAATATCCAGGCTGGCGGAAGCACAGGGGCCTCTTCAGTGTTCAGACGTCACAGACAGCTCCAGGGAATGCTTCGCATTCCTCTTCCTGGCAGTGGTTAGGTCATTTCCAGAAAACCGAGTAAAAAACACAGTAGGATTATTTTCTGGAGCATTTGGGAGTAGAGAGTGGATGGAGCCAGAGGACTCAGATTGAAAACATATGGCGGTTTGAATGTATCCGTAGCTTTAGCGCCTCTACTGAGCTGTTTATATTCTGCTAATGTGAAAGAGTTCAGCCAGTAAATCACACTGATTTTATATTATGTGTAAATCTGTGTAGTCAAAAAAAAGGGGGAAAAAACCCATGTGAAGGAGTCTCAAGAAAAAATTAATCCATACGCTACCTTAATCAGAGATTGATTTACTTGTAATAACACAGTCATAGTTAAAAAAAACTGATGGCAAGGTTGATATTCCCAGAAGAGTTATTATATTATCCAGCTTTTGACAGTTGCCATACAGGTCTTAGTGGAAAAATACAGAATTCAGCATGTCTGGTAAAATTCCTCTTATCAGTTTCCTGTGTGACACTGAGGGGGTGGGGTGGGTTGGGAGTGTGTGGGGGGTTTAACCTCCTACGTAATTTCTGCAGACTAGGTTGACTCCTTCCACCTCCCACGCCTTGTGAGCACGCCGCTGCCTGAGCGGAAATACCTGCAGGGGTTATTTACTTACACACTGTGACGCCAGCAGCAGGCAGGGCCACTCCTTAACCTGGCTACCTGTCTGATGATGACAGCTGCCCACTCACCTGTTGACAATGGGGCCACACTTCCTGTGTGAGTGATGTGCTGGTTCTCATGAACAGCACGTTCTGCTCTGACAAGATTAGATGCTTTTATGATGAATGATCTCTGTGCAGATCTCAGTCTGATAAACATCCCTCTCAGGATTTATCAGAGCATGAGTGCTCGTTTTGGGTTTTATACGGGCGAAAGAAAGTCAACCACTGTACACTGTCAATTGTACAGTGGTTGAAGCATTTCTCAACAAGTACTAAATAACAATAAAAATCACTTCCAGGGAAAATACAACGTTTTCTGTTAAAAGGGCTCAATTCAGAAAGAATTAGTTAAGGTGCGTAGAAGAAGAATTACACAAGGGGAAAAAACAACAAAAAAGCAGGATGGTTAAAAAGTTATAGAGTGAATAATTACATTTACTGTATTCTTGTAGCCGTTCATAATCTTGCTTACAGGCACACAGTGCAAGGGATGGCAATAAGCCCAGGCACTGTTGGTATTCTTTAATGTGGTTAGGGCAGATATCATCAAAATAAATAAGTATAATTATATCTTTTTATTGATATCATGACAGAAAAAAGTTCTCTTTGCTCCTCTGTAATGCTGGAATTTGTGTAGATATTTGTGGTAGTTGTTCTGTCATCTCTCTAATATTTGTTTATAAATGTAATGTAAGAAAATGTCAGGCAAGATTATTATTTTGATAACTGTACCCCCTGATTTGTGAAACGGGTTTATGATACTGAATCGGTTGTTATAAATGCGTCTCTCATATCAATGATTGTCTAAAAGCTAAAGAATGGCTGAACAGTAGCCTTCAAAACTCTTAAAATGAAATGATTGGCTATCTAAGAACTTCGTTTTGTTTCTAATTCTGGCACCTGTGTTGGGAAAGAAAAAGAATCCCACAATGTTTTAGATTCATTTTACATTTTTCCCAAATTATAATCTTATTTTCCAATCTCTTTTTTCAGTGTAAGCCTGAAACAAGCGGTGACATGTACGGCAGTTCCAGTCAAAGCGTGCACTTGGCACTGAGTCAGCTACAGTATAACCCATCATCCCATGTTTATCCATTTTTGCATGTGGGAGAAATTAAGTCATAATTCAAACTAGGCACAGCTTGCTGTGAAATTGTCTGGCTGTTATTTAGTTTTTTTTATGCTAAGTGCTACCCAGGTGTCCCAGTACCTTGATGGGCTGGAATAAGGTGACGGTTAGCTTACACAAGTACAAAGGACTTAAATACAAGCTGGTTCCAGAAATGTAAGGTTTGGCACAAGAACATTATTGACATTTGATTTGGTGTTATCAACAAATTCTCAGCCCATTTATTATGACAAGTGTTGAAGTATTTATCTAGAGATGGCATCACATTTGGAAAATGTTTTCAATTATGCTCTACAGCGCTGTCGGGCTATACCCGATATTAAGTCAGGCTATTTAAGTTAGCGTAAGCGGCTAGCTTTTAGCTTTGGCGTGACGCTCTTTCTCTGCCATCGGGGTTAACTTCTGCAACCTCTGGATTCTGATCAGCCAGTAAGAGCATGGCCTCAAATTAATATCACGACATATTGAGAAGTTAATCTCTATAACGATAAGTGGACGATAACTGCACTCTGGTGTACGTTTGCTATTAGCTATCGATGTAACGTCAGACTGATGTTTGGGTCCACCGTGCCACTCTTGGTTCTGTACATGCCTGGAATCAGAGTTTTTGTAAAATATTTAAAATGAATTAATTAGTACTGGGTCCAATACGCATTGACTGGTCAGACCCATGGTATTTTCATTTTCTTAAAATATCAAATTTATCAATATGGGTCAAAATTATATCAGTTATTGTTGTAAATCTCTGTATCTGTACATTTTGAATATATCGCCCACCCCTAATTAATTAGCATGACTATCACAGAAGCTTTTTATTGATACTCAAGGCCCTTTTGTTTGAATTTCTGGTTGATTCAGTTCACAAACTCAATAGTTTGATGTTGTACATTAAGAACTTGATTAAAAAATTGGAGTAAAACTGATTCTCCATCATCTTGCATCTCAAATTAATCAGCATATTCTCTGTTTTAGGCAAAGCCTTTCTATAGAGGGCCTCAGCTATCCGGTCATTCTGAACACACACTTCAGTCAGAAAGTCTACTCTGCTTCCAAACCAGCCAACACGTCGTTTGCAAGAGTCCGGCTGTCTGCAGTGAGGTGCATGCCATATCATTTGGGTAAAATATTTGGACTGCTGGATGAGTGCAGGACAATAGACGATAACATGGCCAAGCAGGTGTGTATGATTACTAAAATTAGGGGTCTTACAAAATGAGGTCTGAAAAGGAAAAATTAAAAGTTGGGTCACAGTTAAAGATATAAACAGGAAGCATTGAAAGTAAGACTGTTTCAGTATATTTACCCATCTTAAATTTGATGGCAGCAACACGTAAAAAAAAAAGAAAAGGGAATAGGCCCTTGTTTATTATTTACTCTTTCTCCTTTTAACGAATGTCCAAAAGCACTTGCGAACTGAGATGACGGATTGCTGGATATACGAGAAAGAAACAATTTCCAATTCATTAGTGAAACAAGATGCTCAACAGTCCGGGTCTTTATTGTTATATTTTCTGTTTATTGATGCACCAAATGTTTTTGGTTATGAAAGGATCTGGAGAACAGACAGGCCGATCCAGGAGTCAAAGACATCCAAGACATTATCTGGATAGGAGGCTTATGTTGCTCTAAAGCCTGATTTACCTTTTAGCTTATAGTTTTCCAAATGTATAACTGGAGATTTTCATAGGTACTGGTGCCACCCAAACCTTCAGAGATGAAATCTTTTAAACAGAGTATTGATAACGGGCTGAATGATCGCTGTTCTTTCTGTCTCTTTATCTGATCCTGTTCTCTTTTTTCTGGAGGGCATGACATTCATGATTTCCTAAAAGAATCTGAAATATCTATATGTCTAACTACAGAGCAAATTTCCACTCTGCCTCAGACCCAAGTAAAGAGGTTTGGCCCTGCAGTGATGGAAATGTTTTGTTTGCATGAAACAGCTTTGACCTCCATTTGTGGATGGCACGGTGAACTGTATTCACAGTGTTGACTCCATGCAATTGTTACCATGACAGAATCAGTCCTGTTTTGCAGCATCACCCGAGGGCCCAAAGATCACTGGCATCCGGTATCATTTTTGCTTGTATAGAGATGCATTTTGCTGATATAATGTTCTGTAAATTATGTCTATTTTTTTTTTTTTTTTTTTTGCTTTGCAATTTTATTGTGACAAACATTCTAAAATTCTCCACAATTTATCATATTGCTCAGCCTCTGGACATCATTACCTCTTGGGGACTCTTTCTCTCTTAGGTGCGCTTTTTTGTGCATAATTATATTATTAATCTCTTGCCAAACAACCTAATTAGTTACCGCATGTTCCTCCTACTGTTTGTCGTTTAGCATCATGTGCTTTTTTCACCTTTTATTGCTTTTGTCACAACTTTTAATGAGACATAGTGCTGCCATCAAATTAAGGATGTGGTTATATGTTTTTTCTATTTGGCAATTTTTTCATAATCATCAGTGTTTTTTTAACTAATTGATTGTGATTTGCAAATCTCACCATTCTGTTTCTCTTTCCTCTTACCACATCAATTTTTCTTCTCAGAAATTGAGATTTTTACAGTCATCTGACATTTTTAGTTATAATATCTTTGTTGTTCTATGGTGTAGGTCATGCTGGAAACTAAAACAAACTTAATTATGAAACTTTAACTCCTGATCAGTCACTGAGACAGAAAGATGTCACCAGTCCAAGAGATCAGCAGATAAGCATGTAATGACAGCACCGCGGTGTTGTGTGCACAGTGGTTTGGCTGCAAGCCAAAAGGTTCTGCCCAAGTTTGGTTAACGTTCAGAGCAACAAAGCTTCAGAACAGTCATGTCAGTTTTCTTTATGTGTTTGCGTTTATTAAATCACAGGTGCAGCTTTGCTGACAGCAGGTTTTGCCACAGGGCTCATCTTGGTAACTTGATATTAATCACTGGCACAAGGAACAATAAATGGTTTCAGAGAAAGGTCTAACCAACAGGAATTAGTTGTATTCAATCTTTAGTGCTCTCTCTTGCAATTTTTATATATGTTAGATATATATTTTAGCCATGATAATCCGAAGAAAGGCTAACATAATTATAGCTGTTTGCTCATAAAGAACTTCTGTATTTCTGTCATTTTCTCTCTGAAAAAACATGTAATCACTTTTTTTAAACCAGCAAAGTAGCAATTTCATCAATAACGTGAATTATTATTATCATTGAATGTTGCAACCCTGTCATGACTCGCATACTGTGAGAAAAGGCTGTTCAGTCAGGAATAAGTCTCGACAGTGCTGACTATACTTTCAGTGTTATGAGTATAGAGCAGGAGCTATAACTGTCATTATTATCTGATCTGTGAATGTTGGCTTAAAGATGTCATAAGAAAGAGAACCTTTTTAAAGAATTTTCATATTGACATACTGAGATGCATCCAGCATCCAGCCAGTTGTTCAAACATTGAGTATTTGTACATAAATGAGTGTTTGTATGATAACTAATCTCTGTCGAAGAAATATTATTAAGCATTGTGTAATTTTCCTTCCATTTCTCTCCTCCAGGTTGCCGCCTCTAGTCCTCTGTGCAGATTTGGAGGTCCAGCAGTTTTGATGAGACACTGCATCTCTCTCCTGGAAGCTATTGAAGGACTTGGCCAAGCTGGGTCTGTGGAACAGGATGTGGAGGTGGTTGTCCAGAGGGTTTACTCTATCCCATTGGTTGACTGCTCTCCTGTGTCCATCCTCAAGCATAAAATCCCCCTGCAATCCTCCACAGCTCCTCCTCCTGCAGAGAAAGGCAAAACCAGGTACTGTTGGACAGGCTGATAATTTGTGGCCCAGGGGTGCTTTTGGTTTATCACTCGATGCCAAAAAAAGACTGAGAAAATAATTCATGTTTTATCCTCTGTGCATACTCTGCCACAATATAAATTATTCTTTTTGTTTGAGTTGCTTGCTGGTTTCCTTGGTCTCAGGCCTCGCATGCCTCTCCTTGGTGGCATTATGTGTCTCAGTGGTCTTGCTATTGTTCACAGAGCTGCAGGCCCCACAGAGTGCTCACACTGTCTCCAGCCATATGGCATTGCTTGACAAAGGACACAAACATTTCTAATTGAATCCAGCCCCTCTGCAAGTGATCATGGCCAATTCTCAGGAAAGACAGCGTGATGTTTGTGCACCAGCAAGCCAGAGTTGAATCAGTGCCCACTCGTACTCCAGCAGCAGTTTTTTTCTTTCCTTTTTTCTTAAACTGTTGTTCTCTGAAGAAAACTGTAGGTGTATTTTATGGAAATGTAGGGGGGAAAAAAATCTTTTTAGTATAATGAAAAATCTGCAACTCTATGATGTAGCCAGATTAGCCTTTCTCACTGATGACACGGAAGTTGATGAAAATGGGAACTATTTCCTGATTTCACCTCTTTCAGCATTCAGAGCTGGAAAATTTTAAATAACATGTGGGGCCATACATTTAACTGTTTATTTAGGTTTCTAGTTTTAGACTCTATAACCTGAATAATGACATTTAGAAAAAACTATGTTTAGCATTGCCTAAGTTTTCAACATTTTTTTTTATATATTTTGCAAGTAAAGCAGTGAACTGATTATGTCATTCCCTTATCTGAAATCAGTTCAGAGATGCAGCAGTCGGGCAGTTTTCCTTGACATTGGGGGAAAAAATTATGACACAAATGGGATTTCAAAGATACTGAGTAAAAGATAGCCCCTGGTGCAAATATGGCATGATGACACATTTACTGAGCTGCATAGACAGTGATGTGAAACTTCAAGCAGCGTATCAGATAGTTCATCCTTGTTGTTTTATGCAGGCTATGTAAATATGTCCCATTTTTAAAGTCACTTCATCACTAAAGTTGTTTATAAAACCCAAAAGAAACAAAACTACCACTCAAGTTAAAAAAAAGTGTCATATCCAGAATTTTACATCCTTATGTCAACTCATATTGATCAGCATGAACCTCCAATCAGTAAGCCTGCATGGAAGTTTCCTTAAATGTGTGGGATGGTATTATCTCCTTTCCTTTGGAAATGGATGGTTCAGTGCATCCTGTGCTGAGATTACAAAGGAAGAGCAGATTTTCCTTCCCTCCACACTTTGAGAATCTGACCCACTCTTATCATGACTGAGAGTGGTGGTTTAAACCCTTTCAACATCAGATCGGCAGGATGCACCAACCATGTACTCATTCTGTAGTATATGTGGTTTCTGCACATGGAGGTTGTGTGATATTGTGAGTTTCAGGAAAGACTTGTAAAAACAGTGGTGTCAAAACAGAGCTGGACTGTTGTGTATAAAATGTTTTTGTTGGAAGGGGTTATGCTGCATCCATGTAAACATGTCGGCTGGAATCTGATCAAATTAAGTCACACGATTAAATCGTGTCAGATAGATTAAATATTTGTCCATGTAAACGCAGCTATTGAAAGGGCTTTGGATGGTGAGTTTGTGATCAGGTTATATTAAAGAAAATCTTTAAAGATCTTCCTCACCATGTTCTGAATCTGAATGAAAGTAGACAATCAGAGAGGGAGGCTTAAGTTTTATATGTTTGCAATTGATATAATGCTCCCGCTTTGCCACAGATTTAAATAACTATCCCTTAGTAAGGGAAGGAAAAACATATTTTTGTCATAAGGGGCATGTCATTTTGATTGTTTGAAGTATAGTGAGATTTGAACTCTTTCCAAATTTGAAGCAATTGGCTGATTACAGGGTTATTATTAAAACAGAAGAAAATACGCTAGGTATGGGACACAGGCGAATGTATCAGAAGCATCAATAAAGTAATCTGCAGTTATTTCACCCCCAGAAATGTGCTTTAGCTTACATTTTACATTCACTAGTAAGAAAAATCTGAATTTGCAGGTTTACACTTATAGTTTTTATTTGTGTTTAGATGTAGATATAAAAAGGCAAATGGGAATGGTAAGAGCTGGGAAATATTCTACTTGTAGCAAAAATGTTTCGACACTTGCCTTGCGCTGGTTTATGTTTGTTTTAAAGAAATCTAAATATGTGTTAGGCTGAATAGACACAACCTTATAAATCATATCTTAGATAACAAAAATTAAAACAATGTGACTTGCAGAATTAACATCCCTGGTAAGTTGTTTTGTTTTATCTGGGAATCCTGAAGAAAAAACCTCTAGATTTTTCCATTGTGAATGTCCACCACAGTTATTGTTTTGTTTTTTCTCCTTGGAAAGTATGATAATATTATGATTCTGCTCTGCATTTCAGAGCATCATTTGATTCATGACAACAGTCAGACAGCATCACATGCCTGGTGCAGCAGCAGCAGAAGTGCTTTAACCTCAGAATAAACAGTGTGGATTGTCATTACAGAATGAAAACTGCTTACTTTCATAAAATCCACTAGACAATCATCTAAACCCCTTTATCTGATCCAGAATGCCGGGAATATTAAAGTAGAACAGCATATGCAGAAATTTCTGTTCTTTACGTAAACCTGTTAAAATAAACTCTGTATACTTTTAGGAAAAGTCAGGGACTAGCAAGCTTCAGGGTGTCATTTGAGTTATTGAATATACAAATTTTGAAATGGTCTAAATGAAAGCATTTAACATTTACATATCACTGCAAATATATTATATTAATTAGGGGTGGGACTTTATATCGACCAAACGACCGACATTCGACACATGCTCCACTCAACAAAAAAAATAAGAGTGTTGACATGTTGAGGAAATAAAATATTTTAATTAAAACAAATGCACGTTTAAACAGTATCCACTGGACCCTCATTCAACTCCTCATGTGACGGCAGGTAGTCTCTCACCTCTGAATGGAACCTGAAAATACCGGCACCGCGCACAAGTCAGCCTTTGTCACATCCTTTTTGGATCCATGCCACAAACACCTTATGCTCACGACGAGGCAGCGGTGGCAGTGAGGTTAGAGATCTGCTGTCTCCATCTGAGGCTCCATGCAGTCTCAGGTGATGGTGTGTGCGTTTATGACAAGTCCGAGCGAAAATGGGGAAACAGGTGGATGCAATGGTTTCATTTTTGGGAGAGGACTATTTCACATAGTACACGGTCACATCTGAAGTCGCAAGAAGCGTGTGCTATTTGTTTACAAGGGTGTTGAATAAAGAAATTGCTATGTTTCGTTTTAATTAGTATTATTTTAGTTGTCAATATTGGACATGCCATGTTTTGATACCAAAATGAACTAGTAGGCTACAACAGTGTAGAATATTTTCCACCCGCGGCTTTTAATTGAAGTTAAACAAAAAGACCATAAACAAGATCCATTGAAAATTACTTGAATGGTTTAGGGGATTTTATTGTAAGTTTTGCACAATAAATGTTCTGAAAATGGTATTTTATACTTTTTTTGAAGGATTATTTTGGCTGTGATGTATGAGTATGTTCAAAAATGTTTTTTTTTTTTTACATTTTATGTATAGAAGAAAGAATATATTGCAATGTACATCGTTACCATACAATGCTTCAAAATTATACCTCAATATAGGTTTGAGGCCATGTCATCCAGCCCTACTGTGATATAAATATTTGGTTTTTTTAAACTTCTTTGTGCACTTTGCACCAAATTGCTGAAGTATGTTCCAGCTGTTGTAAACAACACAGACGAAAGCAGTAAGAGTCAACCAAAACAGTGAATCATAATTGCACAATAATGACATTCAAGATGTGATGATGCCACAAGTGTTGGTTTGCTGCTGTAAGAGATGTCTGTCAGATAGTATGAAAATATTTTACAATTATAATATTAAAATATTTGAGTTTAAGTGTCAATAGAATAATTAAAATTCCTGTGTTGCAGTAGCAGCTCGGAGGATTAAATGTGTGGTCTTGTGGTTCATAAGTGAATGTGCTGTTTAAGGCAAATCCATCAAGTACGACCGTTAGTTGCCTGGCCCCCCACTGCCATGTTGTTTTTGTACTTTGCTGAGTAATAGAATAAAAGTATTGGTTTCTCTAAAAGTGAGAGGAGGGGGGGGGGGTAAGGAGGAGAGCTCCTGTCAGCTGACAAACTAACTGAATAAACCAGCAGCGGTTGTAATACGACACTCTTGCCATGCTGCTTCTGTGGCTGGTAAACAAACGCCGCCTTCTGACCGGAAAAACTCCTGCCGTTCCCTCTGTTTCCTTGTAACTCAGCCAGATTCAGCTGCCTCTGTGTAGTGAAAGGATGTAGAGGGGGGCCGAGGTTAGGAGGCGACTGAAAGTCGGTAGGTTCAGGGTATGTGGATGATGGTGGTTGGTACATCCTCTGACAGATCGGGAAGTTGCCAACAAAGGACAGTTTGTTCTGAGGGTTCAGATTTTCATTTTCTTTCTTATTTGCATAATTTCGAGCCATATATA
>JBBDHI010000008.1:15735718-15760203 GCA_037177115.1 Craterocephalus stercusmuscarum
TATAATATATGCTTTATAAGATGTGGACCTCTGTGAATTTCTACTCTGCTCTTATAGTAGTTTCCTTTGCAAACTACTGGTCCCGTTCTTTTTAAAGGCAAGGACACTTTGTACCTCTCATGTTGTGTCCCCAGCCTCTATGACTCACTCCCTGGTCAGGATACTTATTTGATCCTTTTGTTGTTTAGCCTCTATGTTAACACACAGGGGAGACAGGCCAGTATGGTATTTATGCTTGAAGAAGAAGTTAAGTTCCCGTAACTTTGGAAAAGAATAAACAAAAAGATTAACTGTTTGCAGGAAGTGTCGAGAGGCTGGTTGGTGTTTTTTTTTTTTCTTGGTGGAGAAAGAACACAATGTGCTTCAGGGATCCTGTTACAACCATGTTTATCACTCTGCATGCACCGATTGGTGGACAACGCTTAGGAAGGAATCCCGCCTGTCCGCCCCCCCACCAATGAAGCCTCTCTGCTGTAGTTTTAATGTGTGGGTCGCTTACTTAGAGTGTTGCCAAGTACTGTGAATGTGTGCTGGCTAACATGCGCTTAGAGAGTGACTGTGTGTGTTAAAGACTGGTTGGATTTGTGTGTGTGTGTCTTCACAGACTCAGTGTGTCTTACTTCCTGGAAGAAAACCTGAGTTGCTGAGAATTCTGTGATCGCTCACAATAACAAATTCCTGAAAACGGCGTAGTGACTGAGATCGGCCAATGGGAGAGAATTTTGGAGAGTGGGGTCACTGTTTGAGGAAGTGGGGCTGTGAGCGCTTCAAAGGAGGGACTGAGGAGGGAGCTGGTTGTTTATGTCAAGCTGGTACATGACAAGCCCCATCAACTGTTTCTTTTCTGTCCCTCAGATGCCATGCAGGAGGTTTTCAAGTTTGAACTTGTCCAACTTAAACTGGACGTGTTTCATATATTTATATGAATACACTTTGGGAAAATCCAAATTTGATTAAGAAGGTAACAAATAATGCCAAAATCATGTTTATTAACAATTCTTTGTGTTGGTCTTCTGTGGCCAGCCATGATTGCATTTATATATAAAGGAGTAGTGTTAAATCAATTTTGAACAGTGGCTTAAAATTTTTGATCAATTCCAGCTCTTTCAGAGATGATAGCCGTGGGGTTGGGAAGCAGTTCACTATTTGTTGCTCCACAATAATTCACAGATGTTCAGATCTGGTGATTGTGTGGGTCAGTCCAAGTGTTCCACATTACTGCCATTTTCGCTCTGCCAGTTTTTAACTGTTTTATTCATGTAAAATGGTACATTTAGTGCCGACTAGGTAAAGGTTATTCAATTTTGACAAACATTCCTTAGATGTAACCCTCCCACCCTCTGCGATTACAGGTTTAGTTAATTGGCTTTTTGATTTGTTATTTTGCTGCCATAAAATGACCTGGAGATTTCACAGAGGCAGTCATGATGAGAGCTGGTTGAATTCTTTAAATGAAGAGAAGTTTTTTATTTCCTTTTAGCTCCTTTTAAGAGGAGATAGTTCGATCCCATAACTCCTTGTGATCACAACAAGAAAAACAACACTAGATTGATTTCATAAAGCCATACAAACTGATCCATGCAAGTATGTCTGATGGCAGTAGGTTGAATGTGATCAGCATGTGTCAACAACCTGTTAAATCTTTTACTTTTACGGCTTTCTCTTAACTTTTCCAGATTTTTAAAAATATAAACACTTTTAGATTTGACCTTTTTATAGCGTTTATATAATTTAGCTTTTGTGAAACAACATAAGATTTCAAAGTAACTAATATGTTTTGTGTTGAATATTTTTGAACTTCTGAGTTTCATCAGTCCAGACACATCCACAGCTTAGAGAAGACAACTACAGAATTATTTCGGTATCTCTGCAGATGACAGGGCTGGAAGTCTGAGGTGTACAGTGCGAAGAGAAATGGTGAAAGTATATTCCCTTGTCGTGCTCCTCTGTGGCTTACCACCATGTTAGACACACGACTTTTCAGTCTCACAGACTATTGTTAGTCAGGTAGCCATCATTCCAGGTGGTTGTGGAGATATCAACCATGTACTTTCAACACAGGACAAGTCTGAACTACTATGCTCACATTCACGAACAAACAATTTAATTGTTAATTGATAAATGATCAGCTTCATCTCAGCAGCATCCAACGTGTTGTTTTATTGGATAAATGAATGACCATGTAGTGTTTTAATGCCCTGCAGTCTTTGTCACAGAGTTCTGTCTTCTGCTTGTTTTATGTAATGGAGTTACTTTTTCCTTGTTTTACTATGTCAGCATGATGTTACACATTGTTCTTCTCACGATGCTTAACAAGCTCACAGTTCCTGTCAAAAAGGGTCAAACAGTTTGACAGACTGCCCTGTAGTTGTATATTTAATGTAAGTGTAATAAGAGATACACTGAACATCCTCTATATTCCATTTTCTCCATAATTAACTTTAAAAATCAAACCCAACATGTTTGACCCTGTTATAGTTCCTTCCTTTGAGCCAAGGACCCCTATTATTCTGCACAAACTGTGTTCATCTGGGTGACATGTTTCCTTTTATTGTCTTTTTCTCTTTTGGGTCAGTAACACATGTGCTTCATGAAATGAAAAAAATGTGATTTCTTTTTTTTTTTCTTTTCTTTTTTTTTCAAAAGTCAATTATTTGCCACCCAGATTCAAAGATTTGATTTTGTAGGACATCTTTCTGAAGTTGGAAAGTAGTTAAAGACGGGCAGAAACACATTGGAAGTTTTTCTGGTTTACACCTTGAACTTCTGTTCTTATATTTTCAGCTTCATAACTATTAAACCTGCAGAAAGTGCATTGCTCCGCTTTTTCTGTCAAACCTTGACAACATATGTATGACTGACTCAAAATTGTGCATTAAGTAAACAACTGGGAATAATCTTGGTTAAAATGTTGGCTTTACACCACAGAAAGTCATGTCAGGAATCTTATTTACATATTTATTTCCACATCTCTCAAGACAAACAAAATCCCACTTTAGCAACAGAAAACATTCACTGGCCCAGTCAGGTGGTTGAATACAACCTCAAAACGTTCCTTATGTCTGGGATGTGTGTGTGCATGCACATGCATGGTGGACAGTCCTCCTCCCTCTTCGCTGTTTTTTCTTCCTCCTCCTTTTCTGGCCGTTGCTTGTCTAACTAGGGGATATGAACTCCACTGTTTACTCTCGGGGCTTGTACAGGCCTGTGTCTGGGCTTGACTCACTGATACTGGAGCCTGCAGCAAATCAGGCTGTTAACTCACTGGGAGCAGCAGAGTGCAGGAATACACAGCAGTTCACTGCCTCGCAAGTTTGTAGGCCAAAGGTCTTTTCTGTCAGCAGCAGCCTGTCAAACCAGCCGCTGATAGTAACACTCACAAATGTCAGGATTAAGCTTTGACTCTATGTATGGTTAGGGTACCTTTGAAAACTGCAACAGTTTATTCCTTTGAATGAAAATGTAAGTTTTATTATAAAATACTTTTTTTTTTAAAAGCAGAAGCAGATAATCTGATTTTCTGAAACAAGAATAATGTGTTCAGCATGAAGTCTTTCAGTTGAGTTGTTTTTCTTTTTCTATGGATACATCAGTGATATTTACTGTGATTAATTGCATTGTGTCCACCTTCAACCCAGAAAATACAAAATTTCTTCCCTCTTAGTTTCCTCCGCAGCAATGCTTAGACTTTTCATTATTCACTAAGGCTTTTGAGGTATTTTCTTACATGTCAGCTTTGCCTGATTAAAATGTGCAGAATATCACAAAATATTTCTAAAGTATTTAATTTTGGTAAGGTACAGAACATTTTGACAATTTTTTAATGATAAGTGAATGTGATGTACATCTTTATAGATGAATGAATAAAATGGATGAATTATAAATGACGATTCTTAACTTTTTGAAACAAAAAGTTATCATTCTCTGATTATTCTACTATTGACAAAAAATCAGGAAACAGAAGAAGCAAACGTTTAGTTAGTTCAGATAACAAGGATCAGTTGGCTGTGTGTGAGGAAAAATATTCAGCATGTTTGTTTCATTTTCCTCTTCCTTCAGGTTATGTGTGCTTGTCCAGGATGGCTATGGGACGTTCAGCGTGGTCCAGCTCCATCCCCTGCCCCGCAGTGACGAGCTCCGCCAGTACTGCCAGATGTGGCAGGGGAGGACATGTGTGCTGAGAAACATCAAAGTGTTACAGCGGGTCACACGAGAAAGGTGAGACTAGCATAAAACGTCTTCCACTGTTGGATTATTTTCTTTCAGTCATTACCTGGGACAGCCTGATAAGTACTGGGCCTAATCCAACACGTTGCACATGTACATATTGGCTTTAGTGCCTCCCTCGTGTGTTAATTGTTCCTCCACAGCGCAAATGGTTTCTCACATAAACACCTGCATTTACAACACAATGATCATTTAGTGTTTGGAGTTTCCATGAACCTGATTCTGCTGTCCTGCCAGCAGTGCAACAGTGTTTACATGTAAAGTGATACTGAGGTGCATGCTCTCTGTTCCTCGTGAGTTTCCATAGTTAAGATCCCAGATTAGCAGCAGTTGGGAGAACTGACATGGGAACATTCAGAGACTGGTCAGGGGTATGTTTACATCTTTGGTATTTCCAGTGCTACTGCTGCCTATAATTTTTCGGGTAGTAGTCTGTGGTCAGACTTTGAGGGATGGTCTGTATTCAGTGCTTTCACATGGACCATCTGATTAGCTAGAGTAGGAAAACACATTGGGTTGTTTGGGATAAATTCAGAGCAAATAAAAGTTTCTAACAGATTATTTCTTGTGGATTTTTATCTTAGAAAACTCTATCTAAGATAAAAAAAAGAGGTTATTTTTACTCTTTGGCAAATTTCCTTGATCACTATCTTTCCTGAAAGTTGTATGAAAAAAAAAGACTCATTGCACTCAGATATCTGTGTGGTAAATATAGAGCTTCAGACATTTTAAGTTCAATGTAGCTTGGCATAAAGGTGTTAGTTAAACCAGCGAGTTGAGTTCTGTTTGAGATCCCAAACACCCAACATCCAGCGCAGACTAACCTGAAAGCCAAACCTTAATTAACCTACCAAAATGTCCCCAAATGCTGAAATAAGTTCTAACAATATCAGTCTTGCGAGGTGTGAGCTTGGCATGTTTGATAATATTGGTGTGACTTAAATCATCATCACAATCTTCTCAGGAAGTACTTTCTTTTTTTAAAAGAAAAAGGGAAATAAAGTTGCACTTGGGGAGAGTGATAAAGCCATACAGCTCTTTACAACAAATGTGTGTGTGAAGATTGCTACCTACAAACTCCAGGCACACCTTAGAGCAGTCGCGACGGATATACCTAAACACAAATAAATTGAGGATTAACATTGCGGAGCGTTGTATTAGCCGTGTTGGTTTGACATTACTCATCCATGAGTAGACCTCACTGGACTCGACCGGGTTGTGGAACCAGTTCCACACAAAGAAACACTGTGATTAGAGGTTGACGAACAGGTTGTTAACCATTCGCTGACAAGACGGCAGCCCTACGGATGAAAGAGTTGCAGTGACTTGAACGGAATGAGTTCTTAGAAGAGGGTCTGACTCACCTTGGAGTCGCTACCTGATGTTCTCCCTGTTTTCATTTAAATCCGTAGTTCCAGGATTAGTTTGACGTCAATGACACATGAAAGCACCACGACTATGATCTAACGTTCGTCTGTTATAAGTGGGATTAGGAATGTGTTGAAGAAAGGCTGGTGTCTCTAATCACATCCTAAATCACTTGTAATTGTTTTTCTAAACCTTGTTATTTTTGCATCACAGTGATATTATAATTTATATAGGGTGAGAACTTTTTTAGTCTTTTAAGACCTGCTTGTAAAAACTATCCCAGAGTTTCTGCTCTGCCAGCCCCAGCACGCTTGCTGTTGATTGTAAGTGATGCAAAAACAAGCTCTGTCTTTACAAATTCACATGTCAGTGGAAGTGAAACCGGCTGTGAAAGCTCTCAGTCTCCTCAGTAAAGTCTCTTATTCAGTGGTTTCTCCTTATTTCCCCCTCTACAGTGCCCCTCCTCACTCTTCTTTTTTCCCTTTTTTTTTGGTCTCACTTTCAGACGTTCCAGGCTTTTCAGCTTGATAGACAGCCTGTGGCCCCCAGCAGTGCCTCTTCAAGTTCATGGAAACTCACTCAGTATTCCCAGTGTAAGTTCCCGCTTTAGTGAAAATAGTGCATAACCCCCCAGCTAATCAAACTACCTCCTGATTTCATTATCTTTAACCTGATGATTATTTTCTTTAGTTTGTCATTTGTTTGAATACATGTGTCATCAGATTGTTTTAATTTCATGACAGCAGAATAAATCTAATAATTGTTCCATCTAAATTGGGCTTGTACAGCATATCTAAACCTGTTTATTCAAATTAAGTAAAACTGAATCAAATGTTCACAGTTGTGCTAACACCCTCATAATGTGGCTCTGTTAGAAGGAAAGTTCCTCCTCCATGTACAATAGTTAAAAAATGTATTCATAACCTGCCATTAAGAAAAAATCTAAATTCTTAATAGTAATTCAAATAACTAGAGACTGAAAAAAGTAATAATAAATATCAGTTTGCTCAATTTTAATTTGGCAAAAGAAGACCTTTTTTATTTAATTGGTTTGAAAAATAATAATAAAAAAAAAACAGTCATGGATCAATGAGAGCACTTTGCTGATGAGCAGTGGGCCAAAATACCTGCCAACAGGTGCAGAAGTCTGATGGAGGGTTACAGAAAACACCTGATTGCAGTGATCGTCTCAAAGGTTTGTTCAACAAATTATTAGCTTATGAGTGACATAATGTACATTAGCTATTATTTTTTGCTTTTTTTTTTTTTTTTTTTAGATATATCTGTTGAACGACAATTCAAAAGCAATGTCATGAGAATTTTATTTATTATTACTTTTGTCAATTTTGGCTTATTTCAGTTACAACAGGATTTTCTTCATCTTTAATGGAACCGTAGGAATAAATTTGTTTATGACTGCATATGCGATTGGACTCAAACTGGGCCGGGAAGTTCTTCTTAGTTCCCATCCCAGGCTTTGACCCAGAAGTAACAGAATAAACCCCTTTGTTCACTGAAGAAGAAAAAACAACAACAACCAGACAGCACTTAAAAATATAGTTATAAATGCTGTAAAATTCACTACTTGACATGGGTCCAATTTGCCTCTGGCTTAATTTCCAGCTGCAGCTTAATTAAATGGTTTGGTTGTGCTATTCCTGAAAACTAATGTGCTGATTGTTTGACAGTTGTAAAACAGAAAAAGTACATCCATAGCTTCTCACAGCTCTGTTGGAAGGAGGTTTATCTTCATATTTAACATAAATATGCCAACAGATCATCTATGTCAATGTGATGGGCTCTGGCAGTCTTGTGCAGGGGTTGACACAAGCCTTATACAGCTCCGAAATACCCAGATAAAGAAACGAGAAATAAAAGCAGAGTGCAGAGGAATAAACTTAGACTCACCTCAGGGGGTCTTCATATATGATTTTAGCTTTTTAATAATTTTCTAAAAGTACACCTACTTCAATCAGATCAACTGGAATGAAGCTACTTTTAAGTTGATTGTGGGAAAATAAGGCTAAATGTTAATATTCACCAAATTCTGGACTTGGGCAGAAAGTATCATTTGTGGCGAGAAGCTTGCAAATGAAGGGGAAACTAACATAAAATATATTGGGAACCTGTGCCCTAAAAGATCCTGTAAACTGAAAAAAACAAATGTGCTTTGACTAATGTGGCTTGGCATGTGCAGAAGTTTTTAAGAAATGCTGCAAACAACACAAAAACAAATATAAATTCACTCAAAGGGTTGAACAAAACAGATTCATGGAGACAACTTATGAACATAATCTAAAAAATATTAATGTGGATAATCTGTTTAACATGCAAAACTCAAAGGTCTCTGGTGTTTAACAGGAAAGCAGACCTCCAGGTCCGGCTCCAAGTTTCTGTTACCTGCTGTCAGGTCAGCCAAGTTCAGTTGAGCCCACTGAGGGTCAAACTGTCTCCCCACTCTACCTTCACCCCACAAACCGAACTTTACAGGACATACTGGGGGTGAGCTGTTTTTCACAGCACGCAGCAGTTTACAGAAACATCTTCTGCAACGCTGTTTAACGTGTTTTTCTTTGTCCTTTAGAGTGAGGCGAAAAGTTGCCGCTGCAGTTTTGTTGCCAATATTCTATACAAGAGAATGCAGGTATTTCTGTCCTCAGTTTCATACCACGTTTAACTCTGATTTAATCTCTTTAGTGACAGAGCACGGTAAATATCAGGCCCCACTCATCTTATTGAGATCATTTAAACCAACACAGCTGATAAGCCTGAGCTTTGACATGGAGATCAGTGTTCCGACTGCTCTGTTTGTGACAATCTGTGTGAGGCCCTGCCGCTCTTCGTCATTGATTGGTGAGACCTTTAAACTTTGACCAAGATGAGATAGCAACTTAGATCACAGCGCTGGACTTTGCCACACACTCACACCACTTTTAAATATTATTGCACTCGTAAACCACCATTGTGTGCAGCTTTTTGAATTGGTGATCTAGTAAAAGCGCTTTATCGTGGATTCTTGCGTGCATTAACAGTTTCCTTCCAGTTTCTTCTTTGTGAGATTTTGTAAATTTCTATTTAAAATGTTCTTTTCTTTTCAGGTCTCTCTGTTTCAAAGTGATCCTCACTCTGTATTTATTTTGCGCCTTTCTGTTTTGACTTCAGGGCACTGATGTAGGCCAGGGCGAGGTGTGGTTTGTGCTCACAGACCCTAGTCTTCAGCAGGAGCAGCCCGAGAGGCCATGCAAGCGAACAGTGACTGTGTGTGTGAACACTTCCTGTGTGCTCACTTCCTCCGTCCTCAAAGCACTGAATTCCCCCGATGTCTGTCACATGGCTTTCAGAGATGCCATCAGAGAACATGGTATAGCTTTGCTGTGACCACTGAATCGTTATCTGTGTTTTATCACCTAGGATTGTGTTTATCTTTCTTTTCTTTTTTTTTTTTGTTTGAGGGAAAGTAAAAGTTCTGCATCAAAATGATCAGCTTTTTGTTCTAATCAGAGCAGTAAGATGCGCTCTGTGATGAGTATTTAAGCTGCAGCATGCATGAGAAAGAAGCTTTTTGCTGCTGTAGCTGGTTGGGGTGGACTCTGTACTCCGTATCAGCTCAGGTACTTGAGCCCAATAGTTCCCAACTGAAAGACTGAGCCCCACCCTGGGGCTGCATAGTAAAGTGCTTCTTGGATGATTAATTAGGTTAGAAGGGAGAAGAAAAGTCTTCTTTCTCATATTGATGTGTTTTACTAGAGTAGCAACGCTCTCGCATGCAAGAGTTGTTTTTTGTTTTTACCTGTGGGGCTCTCTGCCTGGAAACTCCAGTATAAACCCATCCTCAATGCAAAGATACGCACTAGCACATAAACAAGCGGGCCATGCACATCTGGATGGCAAAGAAATGAGTTACAGTTTACAAATGGTTGCTCCAGGTGAATAATTTTACTTTTGACATGGTTTCAGGCTTCAGTGAGCTGTGACTACCGCCACCTTATAAAGTGTCTTATGCAATTCCATGTTTCCCCAACTCTGTGCAGCTGAGGGAAGTTAACATGATGCTTAGTTGTTAGCTAATAACGTTTTCAATGCGTGCATGTTTGACGCAAATGCGTAGTTTTCCTCATCAGTGTTACTTCAGGTTTTGGGGGGAGTTGCTGCATCTGTTTAAAAAGCTTAATAAAGCTTACTGTTAGTCTAGAGGCTCTGATAAATCCATCGCCCCTCAAGCCAAGTGCTTTTGCTGTTTCACTGTTACTTCTCTTAAAAAGTCTGACTACTTCCTCTATTGCATCTTAACCAATTATTCAGTATTTAATTTCACTTTTCGACAATTCCACTTGTAGAACTTCTCCTCTGTGGGGAGCAGTCTGTTATTGAGGTGTGCAGCATGGGGCCCCCAACAAGGTCAGACTCACTCCTGCAGCCTGTGACAGAAACCCAGGCTGAGACCATGCCACAACCTGTGAGACTGGATCCCCTGAGTCTGGAGACCACACCCAACTCCCTCTGCACTCTCACAGGTTTGTCTCTTTGTCTTTTACTTAATCCTGTGGCATTCCATGTGATCTCTCTGCTCAGACTCTTGCAGAACAGACCAAATGTTTCCTTTTTCTCTGGGGACGGAAACCACTTGATTTTTATATATAAAAGCTTCCAGCACAACAAGAGACTTTGATGTTGCTTCCAGGCACTGTCTTCTGCTTTTTGTTGTTCAGTTCGTTTCATCAGGCTGTCATTGTTTGGGACTATATGAAATAAAAACACATGAAGTATAGTTGGATTTATGTCCACTGTCATGTCATTTTGCAGCGAAATAAACAGGATTTCTCCACATGAAGCTTTCTGTTGGTTTAATGATGTGAATCACTGTTAATGAGGCACATTTTTCATTATTCCTTTTAATCTTGTTTTTTTTTCTCTTTAATTTTAAATTGTTTACAAAAACCAGGCATGTTTACCCCCAGCTGCAATAGCTTCTACATAAAAAGAAACCTCTCAGGATCCAGTTTGTTTTAATCTAAGGATTAACTAATTTGCTGCAGTTATCAACCACATTTGCTTCAAGGTTTAGATGAAATGCTCTATTGCGAAGCCTTTTTGTATCCTTTTAATTATGCAGATGCAAGTATAGAAGTCTAAAGATAATAATCTGCATCTGCTGACTTCATGTCATATTTGAGGGTGAAGATCTAACTGTGAACCCCGTTGGCTCTGTTTTTATTTTCATTCAGCCACCTGACCAAACATGTACAGCCAAACTCTTTTGCACTCGTGCACAAATTGTACTCCTTGGAAATGATCAGTGTAGAAATAAAAGAAAAAAAGAGAGACAAACCCAAAAGTACAAGAAGTTAAGTTTAAGATTAAGTATCCTGTTTTAGGTGCCATGTTTACATTTGCAAGGCAGCAACTGTGGTTGCCAAGTGAGATGGTGTTTTGGAAGGGAGTTCATCTCTGATGCATTTATCACTACAATCTCTGATGAATAGGAAGGGGATCCATTTATCTCTGACACCCTCTTAGAAACATACACTGAAACCAGTGTGTAGATCATTTATCAGTGTTCCTTCTTATTTGGCGGATTTTTTTCTGTAACTTTTTCATTCTGTTTCTATCTGTAGGGGTTATAGTGGGTGTGGATCAGAACACGGCATATTCTTGGCCTGCCTGCAATCTTTGTGGAAGTGACAACTTAGAATTGTCAACTGAAAGATTGTAAGTTTGGGTTATTATTTAATAAAATAAAATAAAGAATCATGTGAGTTTGAGAACTTTCATCTTGTTCTTTTCAGTCAAAACTTCCACTGCGTTTCCTGTAAATCGGCGGTGGACAAACCAGACACAAAGGTCCAGCTGGAAGTATTCCTCACATCTTCTGCATTAAGTAGCTGCACCATAAAGGTTAAGGTGAGAAAATTTCAGGCTATGAGCTTTAAAAATCAAAATTTTACTTTGTGTTTAATGGAGTAGTTAAAATTCAGGGAAATTGAGATGAGAGAGGAAGAGAGAGAGAAAAAATGTAGTTTGATGTAGCAGCCACTTAGCTTAGCTATGCTTAAAGAATTAAAGGTGGTCACTCTTTTGTCCAAAAGTTAACAAAAGCAGCCAGATCTGTGTTAAACCCAGAATATCTGAACCCTTGCAAACATGATTAGTAAAATGTTAAAATGTAGTCATGCAGTCTTGTGTGGACGATTTCTTAACCAGGACTAATAAAATCACTCCTAGCTGCCTGCAAATTAATTCAGCACAGTATCTGAAAGTCTTCAAGCTTCATGACAGGAAACAGCAGATAAGCACAAGTGTTATTACGCACGTTAACCCACTAATTCATGTTCAGCTGACTTCTACTGCAGTAAAGACCCTAAACATGTTTTCTTTTGCCCCTGTAAGACTTAACTTATTTTGTTGGACTATACTCAATTCAAACCAAGGTGAACATTAAAATGTTCTTTTAAATCTAATGTTTGTACTACCTTGTGTCGTTTTACAATTAGACATTAGTTTTTGAGGACATGTTTTCAATGGGCTACACCTTGTCAAGCTCATGTTGATTCATTTATAATTATATTTCTACAAATTGTTCTAAAATACAGAAAAAATATCTGTTTGGCCATTGTCCCCCACTTCAGTATTTGGCTGCTTTCAGGGCTCTTAAAAAGGCTGCTCGCATTGTGGTTAATGCACAGGATAAACAAGATGTTGGAAAAAGTCTGCTAGTTTTTTCCACCTGTTTCCAGTATTCATGCTAAGCTAAGCTAACTGTCTAAGGGTTATTTGTGTCATAAATAAACATGACAGTTCAATTGTACAACTCCCAGCAGAATAGTGGATTTTAGTTTTATTCTAAATTGATGATTTTATGCAGGAAAGGTGGAGTTTACAACATTTTAGTGTATGATCATACTAAAAGAAGAATGAGGGGAAAGTATCCGTTTACTCTGACCTGTTGAAAGGCAAAGATCTCGAGAAAGATCCATGAGTGTCATGCTTCCTGGATGCTTCTTTGTAAACGGGACTCAAATGTAGAGTTTCTATTGTGCACAGTGAAAGCTTGAAGAAATGATAAACACATGGCCGCATGAAAGAATGCGATTCCAGAAAATTCTATGGCTGTAATTACAAATCTAAGTGAGCCAAACTGATAAAGTTTATCGTTGTTCTTATCAGCCAGCTCATATTTGAACCCTCTCCAGATGTTACTCAGCAGAGAGCAAAGTCTCTTACTGCAGCATTTGTTTTTCATTTACAGCACCAATGTGATAATTAAAAAGACATTACTCTACATCTTTTAATCTTCCCGACAGCTGCAGCAAAAGACGATCGTGTCTGTCCTTAACATCGCGGCACTGCAAGGCGATGAGGTAAGTTTACTTTATCAAATTGTTACATAAGTCTGGACCAAACTCTTCAGGTTGCATTGATCTTCTGTCAATATGTCCTGAAAGACCGGCCATCTTTGTTTCATGTAACTGTGGTGAAGTCCCTTTTCAACATAAAAAAAGGAGAAGAAAGGAAGGGAAAAAAAATGCTGAACTTTTGCTGCCAGAATCATGACATAGTTCTCCACCCTCTCTTGTATTTAGTGATTGTGTGTGTGTGTGTGTGTGTGTGTGTTTAAATGAGCATGCAGTGTTTTTGCTGGGCTGTTCTTGTTAATATCTTATATAATGTGCAGGTGTTAGAGCTATTCTTAATCAATCAAATGTATTGTAGTTGAAGTGCAGCATTCATGCTTTTTTCCCTCCCCCATGGGTGCAGGATAATTCTTAATCGCCAGAATTACAGCTGATCAGTGTGAACAGGGCGAAGGGCAAGGGTGTTAAAAGATAAAACGTCATCAGGCTGCAGAGCAGTAGTTTTTGCTTGTAAAAGGAAGGAAATCTCCAACACAAACAGTTTGCAAGCAGAAATGATCAATGCAACATGTGATTATTTTTCTTAATGCCCTGCCCTCAGTTCCAGGGGTGCGATGTGGAGAGTGTCTTGGGAAAAGAGGTGGGTCCCATCCCTGCTTATGTTCGGGTCATCACCAGAAAGCCTGCCCTCTGGATTGGTCTGGAGGAGGTATGCCTGTGAGGCTTCATGTGCTCCTGAGGATCTGCACATTGGACCTTGGTCTGAACCAGTTTATCCTCCTCTCCCCCCTCTGAAGGCCTCCCTGACAGCTTGAGGCTGTGCTGAAGAAGACAAGGTCTTGTTTATGTTAATGATATGTGATCCTGTGCAGCAGGAGTTGACAGCCCAAGGCTTGGCCAGTGGCATACAGTCATTCAGATCAACCCACGTGGTTCATTAACTTGGATGTGACTTTTTAGAGCAGGACTTTAAAAGCCTTAAAAAAGAAAAAAAAACTTTGCAACAGTTTACTACTGTATGACATTTCTAACACTGTCAATAAAAAGTTTATTTTTTGCTGACTTTGCACTCCATTTCCTGTTGCACTTCTTGTGTGAAGCTGTTCCCCTCTTCATAAATCATGACAGGCAAGGACTACCCACAAGACCAGACCGCTTTGCACTTTTTCAGTGAATTTATTAGATTCCATAAACAAAAATGTTCTCAAGGTTTCATACAAACTATATAAAAGATCATGCTCTGGCTCTTATACAAAGTTTGGAATTATAAAAGTACCATATCAGGTATATCATGTAAATGCAGTGGTAAAATAACTTAAATAGAGAAAATCCCACAAAAATATGGCAGCCATAACATATTTTCCAGTGCCATTATGGTAAGCTTAAAAAACATCTGTTACAGATGGTAAAAACAAGTGTCTGTTGAGGTATGTCTTCAAAACGCGCAGTTCACAGAAGATTGAATTTGTCACCGGCTCTCTGTGCTCGCGGAGCCCGCGAAGGAGGAGTTGGGTATTTGCTTGAAGAAATCTCTGAGCCCGGTGAGCTCCCTGGTTAGCTGCTCGATGGTTTTGTGAAGCTTGTCGTTTTCGGCGCTCAGTTCAATCATTTTCTGCTGCATCTCCAAGTTGCGCCTCTTGGCTTTGTCCCTGCTTTTCCTCACCGCAATGTTATTCCTCTCCCGCCTCTGCCGATACTCCACGCTGAACCTGTCCACCGCTTTCTTCCCCTTTTCCCTGCTCATCTTCCTCGGGGAGGATTTGACGGAGCTGACGGTGGAGACGGGTTCCGGGGTCGTCGGGGGAGTGGGTTGTCCCGTGGGGAGGCTGACGGAGGTCTGCGCGCAGGTCTCGATCTGGCATGGTAAGGATGAGGACATGTCGCTGTCACTCCAATCGGGCTCCTGCTTGATGGGTGCGCTAAACGCCCCCTTTTCCAGCGTGCAGTCCATTTTCCTGTCGGCGTACGAGGCTGGCAGCTGCTGCATGCCGCCGGGCAGCACAGAGTTTTGCATACTGAAGAAATCCGCTTTCTCCTGCTTCACAGTATTGAACAGGTCGAGGAAGAGCTCGTCGTTGCACAGCTCCAGGTTTGGCACGGCTGTCATGGACTCGATGTACTGGCTGAAGTCGATGGCGCTCTCATCGTCGTACATGGCGGAGGTGGTGCTCAGCTCCACCATGGTGCTGTCCTCGCCCGAGCCGTCGACCCTGCCGCCCGGTTTGCAGACGCCCTGCTGTGGGCCCCCCAGCTTGGTGCTCTCATAGAAGTTCGCAGGCTCCATCGCCCAACTCATGTTGCATTGTGGAGACACGCAGTGAGAGTCCAGGCTGTATATGTCACACATGAACACTGGTGATTTGCCCACGTGGTTGATAAGAAAATAAAAAAAATAAATCACAGGTGTGACAACTCTGCACCGTGAAAGCAGCGAGTTAATCTCCCCCCAGTGCGGTCGCCTTTCTCCCTTTTTTAAAAAATCTCTCAAAACTTTTCTTGTCGGGCTTCAGCTGTCAAGTTGCTGTCACGGATAACGTTGAGGATTGTCACTTCTCTGAAGCAGCACTAATTTCGCGCAGTGTTTTGTATCGTTTCCCCGCAGACGTCACACACGCCGCCCTCTCAGGAGCCAGTCAACTGTAAAAGGAGGTCACGTGGTGTTGGTTGACTTCCCATTTGAGGAAGAGGGGGCGTGGCCTTCCTGCCACCCACTTTTTTACTATGATTGTATGAATGGTTCAGGGTTGTTTACATACTGCAGGATGTGCTCCGGCGCTTTGGGATCATCATGAATTTATCACTGGGATTAAAGTGTCGGACTCAGGCAGTCAAAATAAAGGAGCATTACACTAAAAGTTTAAAAATACAGCATTTTAAGAAAAATAAATATATGATGTAAATGTAGAAAAAGATGAAGTAAATGTTATATTAAAGTATTATGTGTGGAGGATTATTACTTATGGCTTTTTAAAATGAAAAAACCCACCCCCAAATAGTTTTGTAAATATAATGTATCTTTATCTGTTAGATAAATTGTGGTCTATCAGAACATAGTGGTGTCAGCAGAAATACTCGATGAAATTTTAATATTTTCACTATCCTTCATTATAGGTTTGCGAGCAATAAATACATGCTAGTAGAAATTTAACATGAGCAAGTGGTATATTTCTGGTGTTCTTTTATTACAGATGGTGTCTTCAAGAGGCTCCTTTAAATCATGCATGTACTGACACTTCTTGGAAATCTTTCCAGTGTTTTCCACCAGGGATGTTTGCAGTACTTTTCCTCTCTCACACTCCTCTCTGATATGGAAACTGCACCACAAGGTGGTCAGAGTGTGTATCTGCATGTCATTTCTTTAGGATCATAGAATTTGATCAGGGAAAATGACCTATTATGGCTCCCGCGATTATCTCACATGAACAATGAAGGGTGATAAACACATAATAGAACATCTGATAGATTTTTTTTTCATATAATGAATTGGTTAAAAATAGAAAAACTCTGCTCATGTGGGTGGCTGTCCTTTCAAACTTCAACTTTCAAACTAAGGGCTTGAGAGTTCTTCAAAGTATCTTAAATGTTCCTGGGACAGCACTCCTGATTCAGTCTCCTACTTTGTTCACAGCTCAGTTCTCCAGTCAAGACCAGCACCACTGTGGCCATCACAAGTCACTTCTTTTCAACCTTCCTCCAACTTTTAGTGTTTTAAAGCTTCTTGGGTCCATTCTTGGCTGCTGTTCAGGATCGGTACATCTATCTCTGTCATCTGTATACTATCATCTATATTTTTGGCAGCCAACATGATGTGTGATTGGTCAGCCATCATCAACATCTGGATGTGCAAGTCATACAGGATCTTCCAGCCCAAACTTGGTATAGATTAGGCCCAGCATCCTTTTAGCTATCCCAAGGAGATCAATGACACTGATTCACACACAAACACACACATACACAGAAAAATTATGGATAACGATCACTATAAAGGAGACCTCAGGCGAGTCCATTTGACTTGACTCAACCTACACTGACTAAATAGGTCAATAAAATGATCAAAATTAATACAATTTTATTTACTGATCTCCTGGTGCAAAGTATCATAAAGGTGAGTAAATAAATAGGCAAGGGAAGCTTATTTGTCTTGCACATTTCCTGATCAAGACAATACAAAGTGCTTTTGACACATTAAAAGCATTACGGCAAAATGAATAAGGAACTAATGGATCGATAATTGGTTTTAGAGTAACCGTGAAAACATATTTTACCAACAGAAGTGTGGAATGGGTATAACAAGGACTAATTTGAAGTTATATTGTTTTGAATGGTTGCAAAAACACGAAGAAGCAGTAAAGGTTTGTGTTGGACCAAACCAAAATCAGAATGTGGTGTCGGTGCGGACAAGACTTTGTGTCGGAAAAGGTATTATTGTTTTGTCTACAAACATGCGGGTAGTATTAGTTCTCTTTGATATTCTTTTAATTTATACATTATGCAAATACATATTGAACGTTCAATTGAAGTTTTATTAAGATCATGTCAACAGGAAACCCCTTTTAATAAAAGGAGTCTCCCGGAAAGAGGAGGCCAGTCCGGGTCTTTTATTGGTCTAAAGTTCCCCGCGAAAAATACGTCATCCAGAGTTTCGCGCCAGTTCTACAACTCTCGGACGAACACCCAAGAAGAGGTAAGAGAAACATCTTTTTCCAACTTATCTCATCAAAGACGGGTATTTATAGAGAATATATCAAACTGAGGGTTGTTGGAAGAGTTCACTTTAATGCACGCGAGGGTTTTTTGTTCTATATCATCTAATTTTGAATCAGTCGAACCGGATTAAAAACTGCGAGTGAAACTTCATTGTGTCCCAGCAGCCACATGTCAAATGGTGGCCTGTAGTGTTGTTAAATGACTAAATTAACCGAAGCAGACAGTTAGGATGGTTTATATTGCATTAAATACTTATTAGTTACACACTAATGTTAAGTTTCATGTATATTACATTTCTGAAAACCGTAAAATTGTGAAAAGCAACCTTCATTACTCTGTTAAGCAAAAGATGCAGGGAGGTTTTTCTTTTTCCCGAAGTGATGGCAGACAAAAATAATGGTCCTTGGAAAATAATCGTTTTTATTTTTGTACCAAATGTTACTTATACACACGTTTTACAAACATCCACTGTATGGATAGAAGACTTGATGCATATAAACCTATTTAACCTTGAAACACTACTGCTGCATTGGTTTTGAAAGGCTACTCATAAGGCATTACTGTTCTAGGGTTAAGGGTGGTAGGAAAGTGGAGATCAAATGTTTGTCAAGCATCTCCTTTGTCTGCAAGACTGAGCAGCAGGTGTCTGTATGAAAACAAAAACCTTGTGACCAGATGAAAACAAGAGTGTGACATTCAGGCTTTAACATTAGGCATGAACACAGTGACCTTTTAATTTTCTTTACATAACTTGATAAAGCTGCTTAAATGTCTTTTTTTGACAGATATCACTGCAACAATGTCTTCTCCAAGTTCGACTCCTGGTCGCAAACGTGGAAGGAACACCAACCCACCCACACGTATGCTCCATGAACCCTTCTCCCTTTCAGTAACCCTGCTGTAATGTTTAGTAATCATTGCAAATCTGTGGTTTACGTTTTGACAATCTTGTCTTGTGTGATGTCAGCAAGTAGCCAGGATCCCACCTCGCCTCCCTCTCAGCGGCGCAGAGGCCAAGACTCCTCCACGGGGGACCTCATGCCGATGCCGACCTCCCCGGCCACCGACATCCTCAGTCCTGCAGCTCCACAGGACACCTCTCTGTTCTCCAGCCCGCGTCCCTCCGGTAAGCTCATTTCATTTGATTTATGACTTTTACTGGAAGAGAATTCACTGAAAGTGGTAGTCATGGTTCTAATATGATTTTTTTTTTCAGTTCTGCCTAATGAAGTGGACATGAGCTCCCCTCTTATGTATGGGACCCCCAGCTCCAGGATTGAAGGCACCCCACGCAGTGGAGTGCGCGGCACACCGGCCAGACAACGCCCTGATCTGGGATCAGTTAGGAAAGCTCCGCAAGTTGATCTTCATTCGGAGCCGGTCAGTGTGGGAGCCGCAGCTGTGGTGCTGGGATTTTATTTGGCTTTTATAAAAATAAAATCGGGAGAAATTAACTGTTCGCCATCTTCTCTCAGCCCAGCGCGGAAGGGGCTGCTGCCAGCGAACCCAACGCAGCCCAGAGGCTGGTGATCTGGGGGACTGACGTCAATGTGGGGACCTGTAAGGAGAAGTTCCAGGTATGAAATAAGTCGTGACATTTGCTGCATTATGGTACCTCCTCTCAGCTTCGTCAGAGCGAACAGTGTTATATCCTGTGCTTCCAGAGGTTTCTGCAGAGGTTCATCGACCCGACTTCCACAGAGGATGAGAATGCTGGTCTGGACCTGAACGAGCCGTTGTACATTCAGAAACTGGAAGAGGTAGCGTACTGATCTGTCGCTCCACGCAGACTGAAATCTGTCTCGCTACAACACTGGTACTCAAATGGGGGTACAAGTACCTCTAGGGGTTCTTTGGGACACTCCAAGGGGTACTTGAAAAAGTTAAACATAACAAAATTGTCTGTAAAATTTCTGATAATCTTGTAATTTAAAGAAAATATATCTGTTAGTTTATGAAGAAAATGTATGCTCAATATTTAACTTAATTTTGCATTTATGTGAGATTTTTATTTTGATCAGGCATTTGCTCTAGAACTTGTGCCTCTGTGAACATGGGGAGTGTTGAGCAAGTTGTGGAAAAACTTGACTAACACACATCTGTTCTGTAAAATATTGGAGGGAAAAACAACAGGAAAGGACATAATTATGTTTTTAACACATATCCACATTAATTTAATAATCAATGATTAATGTTTGAAGTAAGTCTTTCCATTGGTACAAATTTAACAAATAGGCGCTGATGGCCCTGTTTACTTCTGTTTCTAACCAAAAAGCTCTCTTTGGGTTACGGGGTTCTTAGCTAATAAATGAGGGGGGTATATTACTGAAATGTTGTTCAGAACCACTGCTCTACAAGATGCTGATTTCAACGTGATCACACTTTTTAAGTCTTATTATCACAGAACATTTTTGCATTTTAGATATTTTTGACCATGATGTTTTTTCCCTCTGTGTCTCAGATCAGTGTTGTCGGGGATCCTGTGCTGAACGTGAACTGTCGCCATGTGCAGGCCTTTGATGCAGAGCTGTACAGGCAGCTCATCTGCTACCCACAGGTGAAATAAACAAATCTGTTATCAACTACTTTCCCAAACTGGTTCAGTATCAAATCTGAGCCGAAGATATCAAGCGATAAGTGATAAATTTGTATTGTAGTCTTCATCTCTAAATATTCACACAAGCTTCAACTAGAAATCCAGTTAATAATAAAATGCGGAAGCTGTAATTTGACCCTGTGGGTTATTAGATTTGGGGTTTTTTTGCAGTTTGCAGCATAATGATGCTCATATAGAAATTCCTTGTTTACTTTGCAGGAAGTCATTCCAACCTTCGATATGGCCGTCAACGAGCTTTTCTTTGAGCGTTTCCCGGACTCAATCCTGGAGTACCAGATCCAAGTCCGCCCCTACAACGCCCTAAAAACCAGGAACATGAGGAGCCTGAACCCAGAAGGTAGGCACATACATGTGTTCACAAATCCAGGCTGCGTCACCAGACGAAACGCCTGTGAAAATATTCCATCGCACATTTCCCGTGGGATTCCTGTGAACGCCAAAAGTATGGGGTTCAGGCTGAAGCTTCTGTTCCGTGCGGCTCCGCAGACATCGATCAGCTGATCACCATCAGCGGCATGGTGATCCGCACCTCGCAGCTCATCCCCGAGATGCAGGAGGCTTTCTTCCAGTGCCAGGTGTGCGCCTTCAGCGCCCGCGTGGAGGTGGATCGCGGCCGCATCGCCGAGCCGGCCGTGTGTCGCCACTGCAACACCACTCACAGCCTGGCGCTCGTGCACAACCGCTCGGTCTTTTCAGACAAACAGATGGTGAGAGTTCGGCGGGGCTGGTTTTTTGGGGGGCACGTTATTAACCTCCGAACGTGTCGGGTGGTAATTAGCGATGTGTCACGATGACATCTGTTCGTTTCACTGATCTCTCTATGAAACAGGTCAAAATTCAGGAGTCTCCTGAAGACATGCCAGCAGGCCAGACACCGCACACCACGATCGTGTACGCTCACAACGATCTGGTGGATAAAGTACAGCCAGGAGACCGAGTGAACATCACCGGCAAGTTTCATTCACATCAATCAGCCTTTTTTTTTTTTTTTTTTTTTTTTAAAGTCCACCAGTTTGTAACCTCGACTCTGTCCCCCCAGGCATCTACAGAGCCGTCCCCATGCGCGTGAACCCCCGTCAGAGCAACGTGAAGTCTGTCTACAAGACCCACATTGACGCCATCCACTTCCGCAAGACGGACGAAAAGCGCCTGCACGGTTTGGACGAGGAGGCCGAGCAGAAGCTGTTCACCGAGGACCGCGTGCAGACCCTGAAAGAGCTGGCGGCCAAGCCCGACGTCTACGAACGCCTCTCCTCCGCCCTCGCGCCGAGCATCTACGAGCATGAGGACATCAAAAAGGTGGGCGGGAGAAAGAATAAAAAATAAATTACTTTCATGACTTCTGCCTCTTTCACCCCCCCCCCCCTCCTCCATTCTACCCTCTACCCTCAAGGTGGGTGGTGGGATGAGAGCGGGAGCAGCTCGCCGCTACTATCGCGTTAGTTTGTGGAGAAGCAGGCGCGTCTGGTTATTCCTGTGATACTGAGGCTAACTTAACCCATTGCAACAATGCTGGTATATTATAAGGCGGGAGCATAACTGTGGTTTCCCTCCACTTAGTTTAACATGTGTGCATACTTATTGGGGAGAGATTAACTAATAACACCCCTGTTGTTCTTTACCGTTGGCTCGTCTATATTTAAAATGGAAAAAAATGTTAGTTTTTCCCGAAAAGGGAAGTTTAAAATAAAAACGACATGGCTTTGTGGTTAAAGGCTGTATACCCTGCAACTAAATAAAGGCTTCCAGCAAACCAGTTCAGCCAGTTGGATGTTATTTTGAGTGGCAGGATGTTGAATACTGGTGCAGACCTGCTAACTGGCCACTTTCCAGCCACATTCCCCTCTTTATTCCATTTTGCTTTGTAAGCGCTTGTAGAACCCCCCCCCCTCCCCTAAAGATCCCCGTAGACTGTTTATATTATGGTGGTATTCTTTGGTCCTCTCCTTCTCTGTGGCAGGACATGGTGGTAAGGTGGTTCTGTCTGGCCACCCCCTCCCCACAGAGCTATAAACATGGGTCTGAATATGCTATTTAAGCTGTATCATCTGTTGGCGCCTCGTTTTCCCTGCAGCTCATGGTATTAAATTCTGGTCTGTAGGACAAATTTAATGCAAAATAATTCAGTATTATTGCTTTATTTTGGTAAATTTAGCTTTTAATTAATGTGAGCTCCTGCCTGATGCATGCTTGAGCACAACAGCAAGGCTGGCTGGATAAGTTTCACGACTGTGACGTGATTAAAAACGTAGTTAAAGAAATGAAGTGACACGTTTTATGTATTGACCTTTTATTTTCAAATTCTGATGGGTTAAAAAAGATGCCGTGAGGATCATAAGATGTCACAAATAGAAAAGTCCCCCTTATTGTTTGCGTTTTATGTTTCCAGGGCATCCTGCTGCAGCTGTTCGGCGGTACTCGGAAGGACTTCAGCCAGACCGGCCGGGGGAACTTCCGCGCCGAGGTGAACATCCTCTTGTGCGGAGACCCCGGCACCAGCAAGTCTCAGCTGCTGCAGTACGTCTACAACCTGGTGCCCCGCGGCCAGTACACGTCGGGGAAGGGCTCCAGCGCCGTGGGCCTCACCGCCTACGTCATGAAGGACCCGGAGACGAAGCAGCTGGTCCTGCAGACCGGAGCCCTGGTGCTCAGCGACAACGGCATCTGCTGCATCGACGAATTTGACAAGATGAGCGACAACACGCGCTCGGTGCTGCACGAGGTCATGGAGCAGCAGACCCTCTCCATCGCCAAGGTGTGATTGACAGGTTTTTTTGGAACTCATTTGAATCCGTTCAGGGAGCATGTTCAACCCCAGCATGTAGTCCACCCACAGAATGAATTTAGCGATGGTTTCTCACTTTGTTTGTCTGCAGGCGGGAATCATCTGCCAGCTGAACGCCCGCACCGCCGTGCTGGCAGCCGCAAACCCCGTAGAGTCTCAGTGGAACCCCAAAAAGACCACCATCGAGAACATCCAGCTCCCGCACACACTGCTGTCCAGGTGAAGAGCAGCAGCACATTAACACTGATAGAAAATGAGTGTTTTTTAAGCATTTAGAAAATGTTTTTTGGCTCGCGTGCTTCACTTTCACCCAATCAGATCCTTGGGTCTAACTATTAATAAGAACATGCAGAGGAATTGCTATTAAAGAGGTTTTCAGGTTTCACTTCTCCTCTCACATTACGCAGTGATGGGGAGGAAGGGTAATGCTAGCTCTGCTCATGCACCAAATGCCGCCGTGGCTTTGAACGCTGCATGTCTCGCTCCCGTCAGATTCGACCTCATCTTCCTGATGCTGGATCCCCAGGACGAAGCTTACGACCGCAGGTTGGCCCACCACCTGGTCTCCCTGTACTACCAGAGCGAGGAGCAGATGGAGGAAGAGTTCCTGGACATGGCAGTGTTGAAGGACTACATTGCATACGCACGGACATATATTAGTCCAAGACTGAGCGAGGAAGCCAGCCAGGCCCTCATCGAGGTTCGCTTCATCTTTTTAAAATGTAGTTTGGGAACGTTTCCAATTGTTTTTTATTAAATTTTTTTGTATGTATAACATCTGGTACCTTGTCCTTGTTTGCCCTCAGGCCTATGTTGACATGAGGAAGATCGGCAGTGGCCGTGGGATGGTGTCTGCCTACCCCAGACAGCTGGAGTCGCTGATCCGCTTGGCAGAAGCGCACGCCAAGGTACGCTTCTCCGAGAGGGTGGAGACCATCGATGTGGAGGAGGCCAAGCGGCTGCACCGAGAGGCCCTCAAGCAGTCAGCCACTGACCCCAGGACAGGATTTGTTGACATTTCTATTTTGACAACAGGTATGTAACATGAAGCCCCGCTTCCTTCAACAGGTAGACTGGGATATTAAATATTTCCAGGGTTGCATCGGTATCAATACTGCCCTAAAGTACTCATACTAGTGCTTATTAAAGTCCATTGATATCAGGAACTGATCCCAATTTATTACTCATAATGTTTATTTTCACCTGAAATTTTAGTTAGGTTGTCATTTTTATCTATAACTTATGTTTTATTTATTTCACCATCGTTTGTTGTAAGAAGCAGAGAAAAAACCTGTCTTCCAATTCATTGCATTTTTTTAGTGTGCTAGAAGTATTGGTATCGGTACTTGGTATTAGGGTTGTCACGGTACTCGGTACTTCGGTACCAAGTCGGTACCAGTGCTACTGTCGTACTGTCGGTACCTGTATT
>JBBDHI010000008.1:15791671-15810352 GCA_037177115.1 Craterocephalus stercusmuscarum
CATCACCTCTTGCTCAAATTCCTTTTATTTTAACAACTAATTCTACTGTAAAGTGTTTGTACCAGGGCCAGCTGAATCTAAAACAAACTTTCAAAGTAAAAGTAAATTAATGGCTGAAAACCCAAAGCATAAAATAGATTAACTTGATTTCTGGCTCGAAGCACTATGAAAAGAAATGTATCTTCTATTACAGCTTTAATAATGGTTTGTGAGTCTATGATATGTACCTTTACCACAAAAGCTCCAGAAAATATCAAATAAAGTCATCATAGATAAGCGCTGTAGCCGTCTGGTCTGTGGATTTGGTCACAAGCAGTTCATATCTAGGCTTTCATATAGTCATTAGAAAAATGTTCTTTTGAATGAATTATTTCTTAATGCATGGCATGAAATTGCTCAGATAGTTGATTTGATATTTGGAAGTAAAACTGCTTAATGTCTTTGATGCCGTGCGCCTAGCAAAACAATCTGAGCACCAAATCGTATCGGAACACCATAAAGAGAAATAAGGGATCCTTTTTGATCAAACAATACTTTGTGAGAGTGAACCTAATAAGCTCTAAGTGTCCATTAAGAGGGCTCTACATTAACTGCCTAATCCCAGACTCTTTTACTACACATTTATTTCCCAATTAGCAGTAATCCTGTGAATAGCTGGCTGAGGATCATGCGACCCTCTCTGGAATAGGCCACAATTAGATGCATTGTGCTAAATTAGCATTGTGGAGCTTGAAGTCAGGCTCCTGTGAGGGCTAGTGTTTTATTTGTCACCTGGGAGCCTTGCTCTGAGGCCAGGTCACAGCTCCACACAGCAGGAACCCTGTAAATTGCCTGTTGCTGCCGCCTAGGCTGACCTGCAACAGGGCTGCCATTCAACCATCTTGTGAGGAATGTCTCCTGCTCCAGAGGACGGGGGGTGGAGCGGAAGATGTGGTTTAAAGGGAACAGACGGATGAACCGTGTGCGGACAGTGTTTCCTTTGAAAAGCCCTTGAAAGAATCCTTTCACAGAGGCGGTGTCAGCTGATTACAAGTCCTTTGACTCTTTTCTCTGAAGTCAAATGTGCTGAAACACTTCAACCTCCGACATTGCTGTATTATATTCCATTGTCTGCATATTTCTGACTTACTTGCAATGAGGGAAATTAATGTTATTATTTCTAGAAACCAATCAATCATTCAGTGAAGAAAATGACAATTACATAAATTCAAGACAAAAACGATCTTTAGATTTAGTTGTATACAAAAAGCTATTTACAAATTGTACTTACTCCAACTAAATGCTGCTTTTACACAAGTACATGAATGGTAATATTGTTGCAAAATTAGCTTGTGTCCAAGTCTTCTAATCCATGGGTTTGATTTTGTAACAAAGAAATTGTGCCAAGATATGTCGGAGAAACATTTAAGAAATTCAAAATCACTTAAGAAAAGGTCAAGCACAGAATGGAAGGCATGCTTCTGCAAAACAAAAACTCATGGATGGTGCATCCTCAAAAAATCTGCTTTGTTGATCAATAAAAGCGTGCTCCTCGTATAGACACGGTTTTATGGAAAACAAAGGTATAACCACACTATTAGACATTCACATAACCCATTTTGACTTGGTGCCAGATTTGTCATGTGATAACGCAGCGCTCCTTTAAGTGCCACTTTCCCCCCCCCACCATCTGCCATAATGTTGTAGTTGTGAAATTAATAAAGTGCTCAGAGAGATATTATGATGACACTTCATTAGCACTTTGTGAAATAATTGTAGTGTTATTACATAAAACAAAACCTCACCAGGAGCCAGAAAATGGAAAAAAAAAAAGAAGTGAGGTGATTAAAAAGGCCAGACAGGATTTCTGGCTGAACATGGAAAAATGACGTGAAACACTCAGACTCACTTTCAGCAGCCAAAAGCACCAGGACTTGTGCGTCATCAAATTACAATGAATGTTGCCAGTCTCAATTGCAGGGTAACATAATGAGTGTGCTTTGCCGTAATAGCGAATAATTGCAATTCTAATGGCAGAATACTTGTCCTCAGCTCCATATAGTTGCATCATACCGCCTGCTGTGTTTTTTTCCCCTTTATTCCAATCGGCTTACCAGTAACTTTTGAGACAATGACATTATTCATGGGAGAGTAAGTGTCCTGTACTTTACAGTAGCTGTACGAACATGTAATTACGTTTATTGTCCTGCAGAACAACAATCATTGGCCCTTTCTCTATTATCCAAATAAAGTTGATTGGAAAAATTCTTGAGCAAGACTTTCTTAGTCAGCTGATACATAACTCCGGCTAGATGTGATAGTGAATTGCCGACGACTGGAGCAACAGGGGGCTGATCTTAATGCTGTTGTTTTCCTCTCGCGACTCCTTTTTATGACCTTATGAAACATGTGTTTTCACTCTGTTTTGCATTTAATAGGAGTTCGTTGGTAGAGACAGAAGGATGTAAGGTGTAGAGACATAGATGATAAAATCATTTATAATTCAGGGCTGAAATGTTATATGTGCTGCCCAGAAAATTATATAATGTACTATTTTGTCACAGTCAGGTGTCAAACAAATGAGTCATCTGTAAATGCAGCAACCTGTCATGAGCTGCTGAAAGTGCTGTGGCAACCTGTGCCAGCTTGCGGTTGGATCTGTGAGTGAGTGCTACAGGGTAGAAGCGGCGCAGTCACAGTCAAAAGTTGAAAGGGCGAGGGAGGTGGTGGCAGGAGGGTGGCGCAGAGCAGTCAAGGATAGACCTCCAGTGTTTGTGCAAGGAGGGAGACCAGCCAGCTTTGGTGGTGAGGGGACTTTGGGGTTCGTGGGCTGGCTGGGAAGCGGGGGTAGTGGTGGCGGTGGCAGGCAGGAGGGTTTTCTAACCTAGAGACTGTAACTCATTGTAGCCTGACTCCACTGGCTTGGGTGGCAAAGATCATGAAGTCCTGGACATTCATCAACCTGCCGAGGAGGGCCGACTGACTGGAGCCAGCGCCTGTTTTCTTCCCCCCTTCTTCTCCCTCTCGCCGTGTCAATGGGATTCAGTGCAACTGTGCCGAAGCACCCGCCCCGAGGAGACAGACCTGGGTCAGTGCAAATAATCAGGCCTCTGACGCCTTGCCTCGTTACTGGGCAGGGGGTGGTGGTGGTGGGGGGGTAACCTAAAGTTGAGATTGGGGGATCCCAAAGGAAACCAGGGACAGGACTCGGGCAGTAGGTCTGTATTTCAAAAGGAAAAGGTCATGATGTGGGCATTCCTGCAGAGGGATAACACAGCTACCATTTAGATATATTGGAGGATGTATTGCTGTGTGTAATGTTCTGATCGTCCAGCCTTGGTCATGAACATGGATACATGATAAAAAACATTATTCTTTACAAATGAGGCAATACAAGAGATTTCCAACCTGCAGTATATGTTGAACAAGAGTCTGACTTATTGCTGCATTGTTTTCCTGATCCTTACCGAGTTGTTTTTTGTTCCTAACCATAGTTTGACAACTTTAACCAGATGGACAGAAAACAAAGATTAAAGGCTCTAGAATGATGAAATTATAACATTTCTGAAATACTGTGTGAATATGTTTTTTATTTTAGGCTATTCTTGTTTTCATATACACAGACAAAAAAAATAAAAAAGTCCTGTTGTTGACCTGTCCAGCTTGTAGCTCATTATTATAACAAGCTTAGATACCGGGATTTACTCTGCCTGCAAACCTGAACAAATGTACTTATGACTTGATTAATTGCACCGTGCGTCTGTTCCGCTGTCACCATATTAATGTGTCTCATCAATTTATGTGATTTTTCTGTATTATTCACTATTGACATCATGTACAGCTGAGTCAAGAATCAGTTAGTCTATCCTGAGCATTTTTATCCTGATGTACAGGGTGTCCACAATTTAACAAATTTATTACAAAAACAAATGAATCAACAAATCTGTGGAAATCGTTACAAAATAAGGAAAACATTTTTTTCATTTGATACAATTTGTCTATCCGTTTTACTCAGATGTTCTTGTGTGACACGATAAATTTCTTGTGCCATGCATGAATTAACATGTGACGTGATGGTGGATGTCTTCCGTACTGTAGTAACGCTGAGTCCATGTATCCACTTTTAGGGTTATTTCAGAAAATCTGATTAACATATCTCATCAGTTGCCTTTGTAATGGATTTTTAAATTGTAAAGAGACTTTATGGACAGCATGCACAGGAATGTAATCAACTCACTGAGTTTTCTTTTTCACGGTTGATGCATTTAGGTGTCTGAAAAATCAGAGAAATATGTGAATGACAGCAACTTTGTTGGGAATTTAAGTTTATAAATATATATTTACACTTCACCATTTTCTAATAAAAAAATAAAGTAAGAGAATGAAACTTTGCTGCATGTCACAGCCCATTTCCATCTACTTGAGCAAATTCATGCAAGCATGATTCAATCCCTTAACCACAATATCTGGGAGTGTTACCCAAGTTTAAAGGGATTTTAACATGTTGACATGTAAAGAAAAAGTCTGGTTTTGATTTGACTTGGACTTTAACTATTTTTCTTTCTTCATTTATTCTTTCTTACATTTCCTAGTGTCATGTTAATGTACTGACTGACACCCAAAAAAGAATGATACTCAGATGTATCCAGGCATAAAATACCAATCCTTCCGTGTGAGTATGGAGGGCTAAGTGGACGGTGTTCCCAGAGATCATGGTTTGGGTCACTGCTATATTCAAATTGTGCATACAAAAAAAAAAATCTATATACTTTTTGTAGTATCAAATTGACTAAATTTAAGTTTTTATTGAAAAATATCTTCACAATAGCCCTTTTATTTGACCGTTTACGATTAAAACATCGTTTGATGAGCTGACTGACACCTCAGCAGCTCAGCGCCGATGCTGGAGTGTGATGACGACATGATGTGAGCTGTTGAAAGTGCTGTTCTCCAGTGAATGCTGCGCTAACCAGGCAGGGCCTTGTAAAGAATACGGCTTTCCTGGTAATAATTCAGTTATTTATTACTACAGTAGAATTAGGCCTATGTTTATAGGACTTAATGAACTTTTTTCTATCAACAGTCTTTCCTCTACCTTTCGTCTTGGGTAATGCAGGAGCTAACCGTGGAGGCGTAAGTGCTGCTAAGACTCATAGATGGCAGCCGCTCGTTCAAAAACTAACAACTACATAGAGTCCCTTTAAATTTGTTTCACCAATTACAACTTTACATCAGTTGATGTGTGTCTAATATGGCAACACAGTGTACTTCGCATCATTTCATGTTCATTCTCCAAGACTCTAAAGTCTTGTTTTTGTAAAATTTTGATGTCAACAGCAAACCGGAATTACTCAGCATGGAAAAGCACATTAGCATACTTATTATAATGACGCTATCAACCAGCTAACAGCTGGGTTATCCACTTAATTCCTTTGTTATCTGCAGCTTTCTCATGCCTCACACTGGCTGACCCTCAGTAACATCAGATTGGTGGAAACCACATGCAGCATGAAGCTAAAAACGTTAGTCTGGACATGAGGGCTTCACTCTGTAAGTCATCAGCAGACCTTCTGGCTTGCAGTGATAGTGGCGCTGAGTCAGGGTCTGAGCTCCAAGCATGGGAAAATATAACGGGAGGAATGTGCGGGGGAAATTCTGTCTGGCCTGATGACACTCCGGAGTCTGCTCTGTGTCCTCACTGAAAAGTCCTCGCTCTCTACTCTGACTCAAGTCTCACGTATTTACATTTGTTCAGTGATGCTGCATTGTTGCCAGAAGTTGCCATGCAGCTTAAATGCTTTTGTCCATTCTCGCTCCCCCCCCCCCGAACTAAATACTTGTAAGCAGCAGTAGCTCTGTAAAACCTCCACAAATTCATTTTCATTTGGGGGCTCGTTGAAAGGTCTTCTTTCTTCTTTTATGATCGTGTATCATTTTATCTGCTCGGAGCTGGAAGATTTGATTTAAAGCAGACTGAAATTCTCCGACTGTGACCCGCTTCCACACTCATGTCTCCATTTTCAGCAGCAGATAAATTCCCCTGCAAAAGCCATCATTTACTTTTGGTGTCGACGTCATCCTGCTCTCCTCGTTTACCGTCGTGCTGCCGAGCCAACTGAGCTCATTACGCCGTTGTACGAGAACATTCAGACATTTGTTGCACCTTTTATGCAAGTTAACAATCCTTGTCTCTTGGTACTCATCACTTTCATTTTGGAGCTCTCACTTCCAAATTACCACCACACACACACACTTTTTCTTTTCCCTGCAACATCAAACCCCCTCCTCTCACAACCTAACAACCTCCCTCAGGTCTCATGGGAGCTCAGCAGTACAAATTTCCGTTTATACCAGTGGCCGGGCCTGACGACACCGCAGCTCTCTACCCCACAGATTGACGAGCCCTCTGATGCCGATTTACTGTACATGGCAGCCACTCTGGAGCCGCCGCACATCTGGAGTGGAGTACGCTTACTGAAAACAGGGGCCAACCTTGGCCCAAACAAGTGTAGCCGAGCAAAACCGAAATGAAAGGCAGCCCCATGTCTCCACACATACACAAACACACACCAAACCTCTCTTTCCCCTCGCCAGAGCACAGATCTCTCAAGCTATTACAAAGACCTTGGAAGGACTGGATTTTGTAAACAAAAACATGAGAGAGGCATTAAGAGACATGCTGTAGCTAATGATGTGATTGTGGTGGGAATGTCTTCACCGGAGCTGATGAAACCGCCTCCTTGGAAGTGTGGTTATGTGTATGTGTGTGTCTGTATGTGTGTTGCAGGGAACACAGAGGATTCTTAGAAAAACAAGGAACCTTCAGTTTTGACAAAGTTTTAAACAGGAGCACTTCCAAAAGTGACAAATTTAATGAGAGAAATGTGAATTTCACACAGATTATATGTGACATGTATGTTTTCTCTACCCTTTCCACATACTTCTTTTATTTTGCTATTGGACTTGATCTACAAAAAATAGTGTAGAAATAATAACGGAATGTAAAAAACATAATTAACTCGATGCTTTTCAGATTCTAAATGATTTCACAGACTCTCATAACATCCAAACACAACACAGGAAAAGAAGTCAGCTTCCTGTCGGAACTTCACATTTTGTAATCTCTTCTTTTGCAATTGACTGCTGACAATGTTCCCCACAAGAACCTACGTTTATTAAGCCTGGCCCTGGTCAGGTTAGGAAAAGTACACTCAATGCAAAGCTTTCTTCTTGAGTTACCTCTGAGACAAAAACTGATTAAACCTCCAAACTCACAGTCCAAAGTGTTAAGATGATTTAATTTTACTCTCATCTCCTCAAACTGAAAACAACTCTCAGTCTGAGCTCTGTTTTACTTTCAGATCTGCTTGTTACCGAGCTCCAACCGCAAAGACGCCGTCTCCTGTTCTCCATATTGAAAGTGTGTTACTGTGTGTTTGAGAGAGTGTCCGTGCGCGTTTGTGCGTATGTGCGTGCGCAAGTTAAAAAGTGTCAAGGAATTCATTGTCTGTTCTCCACCTGTTATTATTCTGGTCCCAATCAACCTGCTAGCCAGTCTGGAGCCAGTGGCCATCTGGAAACACTGCTCTGTTTATAAACTTGGCAAGGATCAGCACTCTGGGGCTCTGACCTCCCACACAAATCTGGAAACAATTAGAGCAAGACAGTCTGGCTGATTACTGCGAAAGGGCCCAGCGTGGATCCCACTGACGGCTGCGGGGACGCCAGAGCCTTGTTAGGGAAAATGCAAACTCAGTACTACACCGAAACCCTTCGCACCATCATCACACGCACGCACACGCACGAGCACACTTTCAGCATTATGGAGCTTTTCATCTGCCGTCTCTATTTTTGCATTTATGACTTTTTCCCCCTCGCAGACGGAGGGACACACAAAAACCACCCACATGCACAAACAAAGTATATTTATTGATCTTTTTGCATTGTTCATGGAATGACTTGTACCTCTCTTTTATTTTAGGAAACACGCCGCCATAACCTCTGTCCACATGTTGACTCATGCTTGTGAAAACTGCCGGAGTAAAAAGGAACAAAAGGAAAAGAAATAAATCTAAATTTAAATAATAGGATTTTTTAAAAAGGGGAAAGAAGAAATCTTTTGTAGGCTAGTGTGTTTTTTATTTTATTTCTGATGGTTTTAGACTGATTTTATACAATGTCAACGTATTATTAAATACTGTAGTTTATTGACAGCTTGGAAAAGGGGTTAATTTTGTGTGATGTTATCAGCTGCTTGTGAGCATAGGATCTCTTTAGCTTCCAGTATAAAGGCTGTCCTGATGTGTAATACAGCAGCTCTGTTTTTAACACAAGCAAAGTTTAACCAAACTATTGATTAAATCCTAATTAAACTGATAGAAGTAATTAGTGCTCATTAGCAGTGCCGTTTATGCACTAAAGCAAACAAAATACCTGAAACCGATCTTGCAAATGAAGTATCCCCTGATTATAGTGATGTGAATTTATTTCTGTGCTGTCATCTGGACTTAATATCTATAAAATATCTCAAATAATTAATCAAAGCGCACATTTTCCCTCTAACAAAAGGTCTTTTTCATTCCTCATTCTGTATTTTTAGACTAATACAAGAGTCCTCTAAGCTTGATTGTGCTGCGATGTGATTGTAAATATACAGCCTGCATTCATCACTGGAAAAGATCAAAGTCATACATCAAGAAATGAAAACTTACATGATTCACATTTTCTTCATGATATTTTTTCCAGCAGCTTTTCATTATGTTTGTTATTAATCATATACAGTTTGCTATTTAGAGAATGCCCCAAAATGAGAAAACAAGCATTTTCAGTTGGGACTGAACTATTGTCCCGTTTCTTGCCATGGACCACCGATAATTAGCGGGATAATGAATCAAGATGATAATAATGATGGGGAATAATTGCACTGCCCATTTCTCATATTTTCCCTACTTATACCCCCCCTCCCCCCTCATTCTCTCTCACACATTAGGTCTTTTACAAGGATTTATGGTATTCTGTCGCACAGAGCATGTGAATAAAGCAGAAGGGGCTGCTTTTAATAAGCAAAGATTATAGGAAATGGGCCCAAAGCCCAATAGAACATTTCCAGCTGGAAGTCCAGCCTCTGTGCTTAGCAGGAGTGCAGCTCAGCTATAGTTTAACAAAGAGGAGATGGAGATTGAATGCAGATACTACATTACATGGTACTTTCCTGTTTCTGTTTCATTACCTGTTCTTTTGGCCATACTGCTCCTGTGCTCCCAGCAGAGGAAGAATGGAGGCACACTTCTTCACAGCGGTGAATAAAAAAATCAGAAAAAAATGGAATAACAAGAAAAGTGGATCAACGCATAACTCGCATTTGTATTTATATTGTGGACCAGTTTCCAAATTTGAAGGGCCTTGGTACAATTTAAAAGGTAGAAGAGTATAAATACATATTTATAATACAAATTTACATTCAATTTCATATTTTTCTTGACTTGCATATTTTCTGAAAGATGTCCAACCCAAATCTGACATAACGTTAGTCTGAATGATAATTTTCCCTGAGTTTTGCTACCAGCACGCACTTTGTTTCATAGAATAATCAGAAAAGATTTGTTGGCTCACATTTTAGAGGTGGTAAAGTCCAGATACAGATGCCGGAGGGTTTGGGGGATGGAGCAACACAACTGGCTGTCAAGCTGACCAACTTACTTTGACTTGTTCCCCCAAATACCAACCTCTTTATGTAATCTTACTTGAAATGCCATATCAGCATTCATTTACTTTTCCTCATGTTTTCAATTGCTCTTTTGTGTCTGTTTTACACATTACAATATAAGTGGTTAGGGGAAAACTATGAGAAACAAAAAAAGGGTTGAGGTTAAAAACACACCACAAGACTTTAATAATATATCACATCGAAATATTATTTTCCTGGATTTTTCTTCTCAGGCTCCATACCTCTTGGCTAAACACAAAACATGTTGAACTCACAAACCAGAGGTCTACTCAAATACTTTACTTTGTGCTTATTGGCATAAAATTAAGTACAAAAGCAAAGTTGTATGTTTCCTGACTATTTAGCATTTTTTCCATGAGACTTAGCTGATATATTAAGTAGTGTTCAACAAGTCGCAGACATCTAAAATCAGTTAGGAAACATCAATGTGCTGTTTTCTATAAACAATCAAAAGACAAGAAACATTTCAAATGCAGAAATAGGAGGCAAACACTGAAGCTACATCCACATTCAGTGTGATGAAACACCACGCTGCCCAAATTCTCTGAATCAGTATCGCATTTTCTCTGTAATGCCAACTACCAAAATCCTCTGTTTTCATGTATAATGTGGACACACCACTCAAACTTTGACTGGTTGGTACTTTAAAAGGAAAAATGGTCTTGGTGGTCAATCCCAGATTCGTATCTTCATTGATACCTGTCGCCCACTCGAAAAAAAAAAAAAAAAGAAAAAAAAGAAAATGTAAAAGGGCTGTATAGCGCTCACATAAGTGTGGTGGAGTAACAAATATATTTCCAACTGAAATGTAGAAATGGGATTTAGTATTTTCTCATATTTGTACAAAGTTAGACAATACTGATATTTTTTTAACCCCTTCAACACTCTACACAAACCTAGAGTTCAAATTCAGCAGGAAGTTCACAAGGACATCTTGTCTTAAAGGTCAGAGTCAAAAAGCTTAAATTTCACGAGCACTTTTAAAAAAATGTCAAGTGACTTGTGAATCACTGCGACTGTGATAATGTGAAATGGATTTAGACGTTAGTAACAGCTCAGTGAATCATCAGGCTGCCTCAGTAATCACTTCCTCATATCTTTCAAACACAGTAGATTAATCCTATTCAACAGCTATACATTCTGCTGTGCTATTAACTATCAATCACTCTGACTTGGTGATGCGTGTCCTTTGAAATAATTCACAACCCTTTGCTTGGGTTGTGAAAGCTTCCCTGACAGTAGCAGTCACATTGAGTCACATGTACAATAAGGACTTATAATGTCTACATACTCACCCTTCTCTTTTTGGAAACAACAAATGTGGAACAGAAAAATACTGAAAACAGGATCTCGATCGGGCAGCGCCTGGTGCCTGGAGCTGGTGTATTTTTGACGTAGCAGAGGAAGAGTTAGGGCAGTGTCCTTCCTGGTTTTCCGCAGCTTCCTGTACAAACTGATTCACTTGTTGCATTCACTCCCCATGCTATTGTTTCACTGGCCATTGATCTTTGCTTCCACTGACAGCCCAGCTCTCCTGACCAGGCGTCTGACGTATCTGAGTCCTCTGTACTGTAGCCACACAGTTATTCAGTATCACTGCATTTATATGATTGCACTTCCCTTATTTTTAAAAGATAATGTGGCTCATTACTTTTGCAAAGGAAGATATTTGTGTCAGTACATTAACAGATACAGAGTTTTGCTTGCAGTCATGTTTTCAATTAGCATGTCTGGTAAGACCTTCTATCAGGTGTAGCTTTGGCAGAGCTATAATGGAAATAGCATGACGATGTAGATTCTCCACCTCAAGCGGGACCTCAGTGTTTCCCCAACGACATGCTTGGTAGGCTGCCAAGTCTACAAGAGCAACCCCGATCCAACCCTGTGAAAAAAACAGACTACCTATTTTTTTACACCATAAATAAAGCCAAATGCTCATTCACTGTGAAATCAATCGTGTATGTGCAAACAGCGTTGGTGTAGTGTTGTTCCCAGACATGGCTTCTGTATTCATGCACGGAAAAGTCTTGATGTGATGCAGGTACAAGCAACTTCAGAGTCTCTTTAATTTCCGCAGAGCAAGCACACAAACATATGGGCTGCAGGTGAAGCGTCAATAGAGATGACCGTGTCCAAAGATAAATCTTTAAATTTAAATCTATGCAAAAATACAGATGGAGCAGAGGAAAGGAGTGAGAAGGGAAATGGGACGGTGTGAACTCCGACTGAAGCTGGAGCAGATGAAAATCTGGCTGAGTATAAGTAAGAACCTGAAAAATAGATTGTGCTAGCACCAGACTGCCAACGATCAGTTTCAGAGAGTTGATCGCTTTTTATGAGTTGAACATACCAGGCTAAAGAAATGAAAAATTAATTTTTTCATAGGGAATCACTAGGAATTCTGATAAATTTGACTCAGTTTGTTTTAAAAAATGAAAGTAGCACTATGTAACTTTCTGACTTTAGAAATATTGTTTCTGACACAGTGGCATTCATTTGGTATATCCTTGGAATTGTTGTTCCCCATCCTGAAGGTGAGAAACTGCACTCACAGCTTTTTTCCAGGCTGCTTTATGGCTTTAACGTGCACTGGGTCACACATTTGCAACTGCATCCCAACACAATGGCCTTTCTGAACACATACTGTGCTGGCTCAAATAAACGCAAGAGGACACTATTTGGGAAAGCGAGAAAAAGAAAGAGAGGGACAGATAAAGGGCCAACATTGGACTGACTTTTACTGGCCGGAGAGATTTCAGAGTAGAGGAAGGATGCAAGATGGTTGCAGAATTAACCATCATGAGGGGCGCCTCATGTTAGCGATTTAGTGTTAGCGATTTGGTAAAGCCCTGTTTGTTTCACAACAGGCTCACCACATGCTTATGTGTCAGAACCTCCTGACATCACACAGGGTTAACATTGTTAAACAGAAGTTAAGTTCAGGCTAAGAAATCCAAGATTATGTAGCAAAATCTCTTAGTTTTATTACAAGCTCAGGTACAACAAAATTTGTAAAAACCCCCATGCAGATGTTCAGTTTCATTGCATTGATTATAACACACACATATCACATAATCGTTACAGCTTGATCTCAGTTGAATGATGTGGATTTTATTATGTGTAGTTGCATGAGGTATGTTTTCTCTACAGAAGACAGAAGTCAGAGAGATCTCTGTTAAGAGAATCAGGTTGTTTCCCAATAGGCGAGCTAAAAGCAAAATCTAGTCTGAAAGGGAAATCAGAAATGTCAATTAAAATAACTAAAACTTCAAATTAAATCATAGCAATGTTAAAAAAATGTAAACAACTGTGGCGCAGTAGGGACAGCAAGAATATCCCTTTTTTTTATCTGTCTTGGAGTGCAATGAACTACTCTTTTAATTTTGAGATGCTGTAAATTGTAAAAAAATCGTTAGTTTCTGGTGGCTCTTTCGAGCAGCATTTAGCTTTAGCTCGCCTGTTGAAAAAGCTTCAGACTCTCATCTTACCGCAGTCAACTGCAGATAAGACAATGACACCAAACACAAGCTGCCTGTTTAGCTGCATCTCTCTCCTTATTCACATTTGCACAGACATTTATTTAAAATGCCTTTAATGTGACTTTTGGCCATATTTCAATACACTAATGCTATTTTTTCATTTGTAAAACTGAAGACTATTACAAGTGACGTCAGAATGCACTATAACATTATGCCTCCTTGTTGTTATTATGGTCTGTCTTGAAACTCAGAGAAAGGAGAATGGTTTATAAAACATACAACAGAATAACAGTTACACTTTTTTAAAATGACATCAGCATTTTATCAAATATTATTTTGAATTAATTTTACTGTCAATGTGTTTATACAACGGATCTGGAATGTTTATTCCACCCATGCTTTTAGCGAATCCTTCTACTCGCCATCACTATATGAACAACTATATGAATTATGCTTATGCCACTTAGCAAATCTTACACCCTATGCGATCAACAATTTTCCCAGTGACATGCACTTATGTGGGGACAGACTGCCAGGTTTCATGTGCAATGTTATCAGTAAGCTGATATGCTCATCAGTTTCACACAGAGTTGCTAAACACATCAGAGCTGTGCTTTTTGCGAGATTGCTCCTAATTATTAAAAACCTTGTTTTTGTCTGGAAGAAAAGAATCCAGACAGGTTTCCCACCATGATGTCATCTCTTCTCAATATATTGTTGCTCTGACCTACCAGAGACATATGCACGAGTGTATATACAACACATGCTAGTAAGAATGAATGAACACACCTGTCAGTTTTGATCCAGGTGTTCCCTTCAGGTGATGTTGCAGCCCTGCTCCAGCTGGTGGCAACAGGCTCTCATTTAATGAGGCACAAAAAAAAACACTGTAGCTTGTCTGCACTGCAGGTTTATCTGAGTCATAGTAGAGGTTTTTTTTTTTTTTTTTGCTGACAACAGAAAATAAAAAAACATCTTTGCCACAAGAGTTGATCGGAAATAATTAAAATGGTAAAGGCCCCATTGTGCATAAGCATCGGGCATTTTACTTGCCTCAAACTGTTTCTCATTAGCTCATAGAATAAGCCCTCAACAAACTCACTGTAAGCAGTTTCTTTTACAGTATTTATTTAACCTCTATTTAGTGAATTAAAAAGGGCTCATTACAGCAATTTTGGATTCCCTCCGATCAACAATGTTTAATGCTGATATTGTTTCATTAAATGTTGCATTAAACTGTAACTTATCACCGTCTTTCCCCAGTTTTTTTTCCCCACATAATGCTGAGGTCTCAGTGCAACACCAGTGTGCTCAGACTTAATTGACATCCATTCACAAACAGTGGCTGAAAAACATCCAGACAGCTCAGGTTTGAAGCAGGTTTGACACTCTCCTGGAAATGCTCCACTCAGTAGATGTGCATCATTCAAATTGGACAAGCTGCAGCAGCCTCGCTTGACGCACAGCATCCAGGATTTCGACTGTTCAGGCTGAGAGGATTTATTTCTCCAGTGCAACCATGAAATACCAGTTGAACTATTATTTTGCACCCTACAAAACCTGACTGCAGTATACTACTTCATAGAAAGCACAGATATTAGGCTGTATGCTGAAATTTGGAGTGGAGCCTGTGTGGATGTTACACACTTGAATAGATAAAGTCATGGCACGCTGTCTGCTGTTGGTGCAGCAGGCCTGACACAGTTTAATCTGTTGTAATACATATCTTTCTTAAGAATTTTAATCTTTGAATAAATAAATGCGTTGTGGATAAGTGATACTTTAGTTATTTACAAGTATATGTAGTTAAGAAAATGCAGTCCCAGCACTGCCAATAAAAAAGTGCTCCTTCTTTCTAATATGACCTTTCACATATAATAAAAAAATCAAGTTCCTCCAATTGCTCTAAATAAATGCAGTGATATGAAACACTTCCTCGTGATGAAGTGATTGAGGCACTTCTGCTTAATTAGAAGGTCTCTCAATTTTTCCATCACATAAGACAAAAAAAAGGATGTAATCCTTAAGAAAGTACTCTTACTGTTTGGTTAAATGGGATTACCCCTGAAGATGGGAAAGATGTTAACCTTGCATCATGCAAGGCAAAAAAAAGCTGCAATAAATAAGTAGGAGACGTGTAAGGCAGCGTCAAGCAGAGCAACCAAATATGCTTGTTATCATGTCAAGTGAAAGGGATTGATCACAGCCTGCTGAGCTGAGCTAATACAGCTGAATGAAGACGCGCTCTGTTATGTGCAATCAAATCCTGTAGGTGGAGTGGATCCTCCTTCCTCTGTGTTCTCGCCACACATGAAATGTGGTCATCTGTCCGCCATCTGAAAACCCACTAATCTGTGATCACCGGCCCTTCTACTATCAGTTAGGAAATATTGAGTGCTCCACGGTTGCACTAAGTCAGCCTGATGAATGTTTCAATTAGAGGCAGGGGGGAAAAGGTTAGTGAGGAGTTGCTGGGAGTGGGTAGTAATATTATTGGGAATGTTTTCCATGTGATTATGTTGGATGGGAGCTTCGGGAAGTTCCTCTCACAGCTCAAGCACCCCGCTGACAACTGGAATCAGAGCAGAAAAAACAGCATAGTTTAAAGACAGGGAATGAATATCAGAGAAGTGGTGAACGGCCAAGAGCCCACAAAATATTACATTTATTGGATAGAACGAGTAAGCGTAGATGTGAGAAAGATACCAGTTTTGTTCAGTTCTCAGTTTGTATTTTTCTTATGGCGTGATAAGCAAGCCAGCTGGTGGTGGACCCTGTGGAGGTGGCAGGTGTTCCAGGCTTGAGTGGCAGGTGGTTATCTATGCAGATCTATGCAGCAAGACTCAGCAACTGGATGAATCCATGTTTTCTTAACAGCAAGGCAGAATTCAAATGAATCCACTTTTGCTTTTTTTTTGTGTAACTTGTGAATGTAATGCATATATATTCACAGACATGGGTCAAATACTAGATGTTAAGAAGAGGTTGCTGGATTCATATTTAGCGATTGAAGAACAAAACAGAACAAAAAACAGGTTTAAGGAGTTACATGAAAACATGAACAAGTCATGATCGCAATATAGAGCTTTGATTTATCAGGTTATACTTATTTTCCGTTTAAACTCTTGAGTAGAAGAGGAAACCCGCAATGCATCCTTGTTTAAGAAATCAATTTTACCTTTGTCCTGAAGCTATGATCTCTAAACACTAGCTCTGAAAGTATTTACTAAAACAGTAGTGGCTCCTGGGTGCATGTTTTAACCTGCAATATGTGCCTCACAGCTTGCAGCCCAGGAATGCAGGGCTTTTCTACTTGCTTGAGGTGGTGCTGTGTGTCACCATCAGTCTATCATTATGACACAAACACACACATTCATACATGCAGGCACATGCGCATGTAAACATGTGTACACAAATGCTCCAAGACACTGCGCTTAGCACTTCCTCCTGCAAGTAATAACCTGTTTTGAGTACTAAAAAATTGTCACAAAATGATGTCACTGAATCACAGAAAGCAAAAAGTCAAATAGCTCCATGAGGGGTTTTGAGCTGTTATAAATTATGGATGAACACGGATGTTGTGCCAACATTCATTTATTGTATTTTCAGACCACACTATCCAAATGCTCTCTGTGCCACACACATACACACTCTTTCGCGAGATGCATTGGGATGATGATCACACCAGTAGTCTGTATCTCAGTAGCTCCAATGATCAATGAGACTGGGAGATGAAAAGGAGAGGGATGTTGCGATACAGAAGGTGATTTGAATCAGTTTGAGGAGAAAAAGTCTGCACTGCTGAAAATGGAGACTATTACATCCTTGCCTCAAATGTCATAGCTTGAAAATAAATGAACAAATAATAATAATAATAAAACCATGGTTTTCTCCATCTCATGTGAGACATTCGATCTCTGACCAATATCTTTTTGTAAGCATCAAATAACAACTGTGGTATTTATGTTGTGTATTTATTCAGTTCGTGGTCATACAGAATGTGTGAGAATGATTTTACAGTGATTTGATCGGTTTTGACAGAGCTTGAAAGCCGCTGTGGGCATTTATGTGACAAGCCAACAGTGTGTCTCCTTCGCTGAGAGATAATCCACTTTACAGGTCACTGTCCCTGGAAATTTCAGGGCCAGTCTTTGTCTAAGTGTCTACACCTAGTGCATTTTCTTCAAAAGGTGAGATAACTATCAGATTAGGGGATAAAGATTTATAGGTAGCAACCATATTTTTATGCATCTTAATAACAATAAAATTTATTTATTTATTCTTTATTATTATATAGCATTAGATAAATTTAATTCACTTCTATTGTTGCATTTTGACACAGCTCTCGAGTTAAAGTATCTCTGTGTATTGTTTTGGAGTGGAGGTATGGAGTGAGAAACTGACAGGCAGATTGCAGCAGTATCTGGAGTGATGCAAATGTTCCACCAGACTGTTGTGGTGAAGAGAGAGCTGAGCTATAAGCTTTCTATTCACCAGTCAATTTGCTTTCCAACCCTTATACAGGTCACAAGCTGTGGGTAGTGACCGAGAGAATCAGATAGCAAATGCAAGAGGATGAAACGAGCATTTTTGAAAATGCTCTTAGAGATGCCCTTAGAGATAGTGTGAAGAACTTGGTCATCCGGCAGGGGCTTAGGGTAACTTCTCCTCCAGAGGAGCCAGCTGAGGTGGTTTGAGCATGTGATGCCTTCAGGATGCCTTCTGGAGATCTAGGCAAAATGTTTCGTGCATGACTTGCAGGGAAGAGGCCTTGGGGCAGACGCAGGACTGGGTGGACAGTTGATGTTGATGTAATTTGGCTTAGCAAATATCAGTTTCTTTTAGTGTTTACGAGTGATTACGTGGTTTACAAATTTAACCCATTTCGTTAGCAACTTTGGGTACTTGTAAATGTATGTTTGAAGAATTTATAATGATAATAGGGTTGCATCGATACTGATACCACTGTAAAGTACTCGTACTCGTTAAAGTCGATCGATTCCAGGAACTGAACCCAGTTCATTAAACGCAATGTTCATTTTCACTTGAAATTTTAGTTTTGTTGTTATTTTTATTTATCTTTTATTTTTCACCATCACTGCATTTTTTTTTAGTGTAGTAGAAGCATTGGTATTGGTAATCGGTTTAGGCAAGTACTCAGATTCAAGTATCATATCGGTTTGGAAAAAAATGGTATTGTTGCATCCCTAGTATAGTAAATTGTTTTATTTCTAACACAAATAGCAAATGTTAATATATGCTATTGGGCCAAAAAGTTTTAACAACTAGCCATTGTTGTAACCTTCTTTGTCCCAGAAATGTGATATGCAAATCAAATCTGAGCTGAGCCTGTCAGGTAGTTGCATTTGTTAGCTAACATATGTTAGCCTACATTAGCAATTATGGTACAGACTTTAAATGCCAATGCACATTACCCGGGAATATTTCCAGAGAGAATTTTTATTCTCTAATTAATAGCATGTAATGATAGAGGAC
>JBBDHI010000008.1:15836094-15847793 GCA_037177115.1 Craterocephalus stercusmuscarum
TATTTCACAAAAAATGTTAGATCATTCAATTTATTAGTTTTAAAAATCATGTATGACCTTATATTTCACAGCCAAATGATATGAATGGAAACTGTAGCCAAGTAATGTGACAAACCTGTGTGTTATTTGTACTGAAGTTGTTAATCAGTCCAAATCTGTTCAGTTTTTTGGGGAATCAATTTATTTATATTTTCACTATTAAGTAAACAGATTCTACTTTCTGAGTAAATTTAGAAACTACCTACAGGCAAAACTACACCTGCATTTGGTTTGTAAAGACTCACACAATCGTGTGACTAGTACTGGTCTCAACAAGTGGCAAATATTTTATCTCACTTTCTTTAATACCTACCCCTAATAGCCATGTACATAAAAAATGAGCTCCTGTCCCACCTCCTCTCTGTCTTTCCCTACTACTGTCACAACAGCTAAATCAAATGTTCGTGTTGGAAGGAGAAGCGTTTAACAAGTTGTTGTTATCTGGGAAATCCGTCATGCGGTTAATTGTTGTTGTAAAAAGAAACTCTTCCAAGATTATGAAGTTAATTGGCATCACATTTTCATATTTTTCTCTGTCTCTGACACTGCGATGATAAAGCGCTGCTTATTCAAGAAGGAGATTAGATTTTCTAAAAAGAAATGAGAGCAGATAATGTTTGTGAGGGTTTAGAGTGCCCTCCTGTTAGCACTTTCCTTTTATGATCTGAATAATCAAACCTGCTGCTTCTGCCATTCCCTCATTAGGTCATGGCTGTTATTTCCACAGAATTGGTGGATATGGGACTTTGGCTTGTATCCTCTGAGTTGCACCTGCTTTCTAGCAAGGTTGAACAACCCCAGACACACCTGGCCTGATCCAAAGTGTGGTTTGCGAGTACCTGGAATACCTTGACGATGACTCAGACAGGACAGAATATACCTACAGGGTCGTTCTTCACCCCGCAGCGAGAAAAACAAGTGTTTGTCAGATCACATCTTTCAGGTCCGCAGCTTTTGGCCATTAGTGCACACTGTAACACAGTGCAGGGTTTGTTAGACAGAGTTCAGCTTTGACTGTATCCCCTGAGGCATTGCCCTTTTTGTAATCCAATCTCTTTCTATTGCAAAACATCACATGGTATGAGACAACCGAATGTAGCCTGGGGAAGTCTATTTAATCCTTGATGGCAAGAAACCCAGAAGTGAAGGAGGTAGTCAATGCAAATGCAAATTTGATCTTTTTGTGAATGCATATTAAAATCTAGATGCTGGAGTGCCCAGACACCCTTCAATGATTGAAGTGATTCAATACCAAGATAACAGAAATAAAGAAATTAAAACACATCTTTGATTCCATTTATTTCAAAGCTTTGATGGTAAGAGTTTCAAAATTAGGATGCCTTTTTTTCTTTTTTAAAACACTACACCTCCACACTTAAACTTAACACACTGGGGCAAACAGAGTTTTGGGCCCTCAAAGGGTGTAACAAGTGAGTGCAGATCAATATAGCTAGTATGTGTTAAATTTCAATATTGTTTGATGTCTGGACAGGTTCACAGGGAACAGGTTGAGGCCTGACGCAGAACTGAGTCACCTTTCTCCTCATTTATACATCCTCTTAACATGAGATGGTGCAAGCGGGATTAAATATCATTTACTTTCCTGCATGTTTCTGCCTTTGAAGCGTGCAGCAATCAATGACTCCTGCTAAGTCTCTCTGAAAAGGCTGCTCTTACAGCAGAGTGTCAGTGATGAAAAGGAACTTAGGAGATGCCAAAGAAATTATACAAAATGTCATTTATTTTTAAAAGTGTCATGAAAATATGAAAAAATATCAAAATCATTCAGCATCACAGTTTTCACTGTTAATGTACAATCATCTCAGTCACACTTACATTCAATATATAAAAATATAAAAGGAACCTGTTGCTGGAAAATACATAGTATTGCTGAATAAAAACTGAGGCACTTGTTTTGCTATTTGAGTGCTAGCACACTGTTACAACAGACTGTGCAAAAGTTATAATAATCTCCCACTAAGTCCAAGTTTGCACTTGTTCCCTATGTAGCAATGGCTTCAGTATTCCACTGGTTATAGTCATACTGTCAGTCATAATGCACCTTTTGGTATTGTATTTAAAAAAATAGTGGTGCACTGCATAAAAGCCCTTGAGAAACATTGGTACAAACATGGAAAATAATATTTTGAGGCCCATAAAACTTTCTACACATGCAGAAAAGTGCATGAATAGCACAGGCAGGTGAGTACGTGGTTTGAAAAAGCTCGACACTGATTGCAATCACAGAAACACTGATTGAAATGAGGAGAAGCATGTGAGCGCTGAGCTATTTCTCACTTTGAAATGAAATGGACCAGTCGTAGGAAAAGAGTCTGCATATCTGTGAGCAAACCCCCTTTGGTGTGATTCCCTGACACTTCTCCATGGGCTTGGAAAAATAAAGAAGAAACAGAAGGGGGTTCTCTGGTGGTGGAAAAAGTATCCCAGTTCAGTGTGCTACACAACAACCAGATTCCTCATGCTTGTGCAGAAGAGACATCCTGGAGAAGGTTTTGGAGCAGTTCTTGCATTGGTATTTTTTCACATCCGAATGGGTCTGTAGGTGAGCCCTGAGATTGGACCTGTCTGCAAACGCCCTGTTGCAGTGTGGGCAGGAGAAAGGCTTCTCACCTGCAGAAGCAGACATGAGAAAGAACACTATCATTGGCTGAACACATCCATTTTCATCAAATGTGAAGTCAAATAATCATCTTTTTTTGCTTCTTAGAACAGACTTGACAACATAGAAAAAGATATGTATCTTTTTTTTTCAGTCTAACCACAAAACAGGGTTTGATCAAACTGCTGAAAGCATGCTGAATCTGTGCCTAGCAGCTCCCTCCTCACTCTAGAGGCCCCACTCCTCATTCCCCATCCACTCACCCGTGTGCGTCCTGATGTGTCCTTGGAGCAGCCATGGTCTGGAGAAAGCTTTACCGCATATTTTGCAAACACAAGGCAAGGTGTGAGTCCTGATGTGCATTTTGAGAGCTCCCAGGCTGACATACTCCTTCTCGCAGTATTTACAGCTGAAGGATTTCCTCGTTTGGGCGTCGCAGTGCAGCTGTTTGTGCTTCAGCAGTCCAGAGAACGTGGAGTAGGATTTGCTGCACAAACTACATTGAAACTTCTCTGCCTCCACACCGTGAGGGTCTGAAAGTTTGGGAAGCATCTGCTCGTCTTCATCGCTCCTTGGGCTTTCCGAGCCGCTGTGGTCTTTAGAGGAGGTGTCGGAGAGAGATGAAGGGTATCCAGAGATGGGCGAGAGGTCACTGGGCAGCGGAGACAGCGGCAAGTTGCTGGTAGTCCACACCGTGATGGGGCTGTACGCTGCCGGGCTCAGGATCTCCGGCTGCGGGATGACTGACAGAGGGAGACCCTTGTAGAAGTGCGGTGTGATGAAAACTGAAACAAGGAAAGCAAAATGAAACGTTATCAGCTGTTGGCTGTCATCGCTGGAGTGAGGAGCGCAGATATGAAAAATCAACTTCTCCAAATTAAAAACAAGTGAGCTGGTAAACTTTTATAACGAAACCGCCGCTTTCCTTAAAAAACAAAACAACACTTTACCTGTTGGGCTTTCCAACTCACTATAATTTGGCTTCTTTGCGGAGTTTATGTGTTTCTTCACCAGAAAAGAGCGTGGCATCTTGGAAAACAAGAGGACAACTTTTGGCAAACTTTTTTTCCCACTCGGTTAATAATCGGTCAACTTTGCTGCGTAAAGACGGAAATCCTTATTGCTCAAGTCCAGTGGTGTGTCATAGTGCGTCGCTGCGCTCTTGGAAACAGTCTAGCTTGTAGCTGTAAAGAGCAGTAAATACTCTGTATCAGGTGCATGGGAGGAGCCATCCACTTCAATCTACATATACTTGTAGCTCAAACCAATTAAATCTCTCTTTAACTAAATGGCTTTTTTAAAAACCCCTTTAGCCTATAGGAGCGCACGAGCCCCCCAACTGGGCAGGGCTACTGTCATTTATTCCACTAAGACAGGTGCTTATCGCAAGTACTGCGCTTCAAGGATGCAAGTGTGAGCAGAAAGCGTTTCCTTGCTAATTAAACAAACTTACTAACTTAACTAAAACAACTGAAGACGCATAAAGGACTACAAGGTGAAGTCAGGCGGATTATTTAAAACGACATTTCCAGTGAAATTGGTGCATTGAGTATACAGTGTCAGTGATAAATGGATGGGGACCTCTCAGAACTTGATTATCAGCCTGGCTGGCAACTTACATGCTTTATTTTACTCGTACTTTCTCATCTTCTTACACTATTAAACAGATAATTGACAGTATGATCCATAAGAACCATTAGTTGCCCAAACTTCACCAAATCATTCACATGAGTGTGATGCCGTTCTGTGTGGAGGAAACCATACATTTCCCTGCCAATAATGCAATAAGGCATTTCCCCTGAAATGTAAATTTAAGTGTAGTCCCTTGTCAAGGTCAGTACCATAATCAAATACATTTATATCCCTACTGCTGCTGAACTGGGCCAGGAGAGGCAAACTTAGCAGTGTACGCCCCCTTGTGTTGGAGTCAGATCTTCTGAGGGTGAGGTGTAACAAGGCAGAAAAAAAAATAGAAGAAGCACACAACACAAAGGCATAGGCTTAGCTATGGTGTATTGAAAAGCAGCTCCTGGAGCAGTTTGATTGGCTGGGTCAGCAGATATGAAAAGCTCCTTATGTTGGGGGCAAGCCTTAAGTTAATTGTGAACTGCTTATCTTATCTAGAGAACATAATTGCAGATCATGAAGAGTTTCCTTTTGTGCCTGCTTGGATTATAAAGGGAAGGGAAGGTTATCTGCGCATAATAACTCCTGGCGACGGTCGCAGATTCAGCACTCTGGTAGGTGGGCTTGATGGGTGAGGAATAGTGGAGTTCCCTGGTGATCTAGCAGAAAATGTTGTGCACTCTTAAGGAAAATGCTTTGAAATCAATACCAACCAAATCATATTCAAAAGAAGCAGAGCATGCATGGTCAGGTGAAAAGAGCCTGCTTGCAGTTTTCATGCTTCACTTCGGTTTTCTGCATTCATGTGGATGCTCCTCCACCTGACAGGGGGAGAAAAAACATGCAGCAAGGACTCACATCATATTGCATAACACTGAAAAAGCAGTATCTGTAGTTTATGAGCTTGAAAATTAATTAAAGGGGTTTTGAAATCTTAGTGCTGCATCAGGTCACTGCTGTGCAGTGTCACAACAGTAAAACTGTACTCAGTTTTAATGTGAACATGGTCTTGATTTTCTGGTTAGGGAGGGGTAAAAGGATAAGATCCAGGAGTCACATGGTACACAATCTGTGCATTTTCAGCTTCCTTCGTGTTCCTGAGATTTTCATCTACAGTAGATAAAGAGAGGCTGTTTTATGGTATAAGACCTATGGGTTCATCATCCATTGACTTTATTCAATTCAAGAACTTCATTGTCATATGCAAACACAACACAATTTTAAGAAGTCCCCAGTGTAAATAGAAATATAACATGCACACATAATTAGGTAAAAATAGAGATATAATACATAAAGCCATTAATTGTGATTTTCTAATATCTTAAACACCAAACTTAGGATTACTGTTGAGAACAGACTAAAATAAGCCACGAGTATTTACTTTTTGTTCAGTGAGTGCTTTTATGCAATGTTTTTTCTTTGGATGTGACCTTTTTAAGAGCATGTGGCCTTCTACCTCTTCTATGAAGCTTCTGCTGACTTTTAACCTTCATAAATGATATGTGGGCATGCTTGTACATATGTACAAGCATATCTCAATGTCTTACAGTGTTTTACGCAAAGTTCATTTTATCTTTGGTTTAAAATCTTTCCTCATTTAAAAACAAATTTTGCGATTTGCGTGTTAGTAAAAAAATAATCAAGTTTAAAGATAAGCACTGAAAAGTTCTGAGATTTCATGACTTCTTCCATAGTTTGTTTTTACATTTTCAGTCAAATATGTCCAATTTCTTATACTGTGATTGCTCCCCCCTGTCGTTGCGTGCTCCCCACTTCAAACCAACGAAGAGCGCACAGACATGAACACAATTACAGAAACCTCTCATGTGAAATAACTGCATCTGCCCTAATTCTGCTATATTGTTGTCTTGTTATGTACATCATCTTTGCTTAAATCTGAAGCATCAAATGTTTTATTGGAACCATCCCATCTTTTATATGCAGTAACGTACAGTAATTATGAAAAAAAAGCTATTTTGACACATTTCTGGTATTAGATAAGGTCAAATAAAGTCCACTGAGAAGGTTTAAATTAAGATCTGGCATTTCCAAAGGGATATGTAAGAGAAATAACACAGATTTCATTTAGCTTTACTTTGCTGATGGCTTACGGCTGAGACATCTACAAGGAAAAGGATGGAGAGCCGTGCGGTTCAGTGTTGTATGTTGAGGTGTGAAGTCAGTCCATTTAATCTCTCCCAGTCACACCATGGATCTATGCATACAGTAGATAACCTCGACAACAGCTGCAGGCTAAAAGACCAGTACCGAGCAGTAATGCAGCAGGTTTTGACCCTTAATTAACAAGCCTTAATTAAGAGACTGGTAGCTCAGACAGAAATATGCACATGCTCTTTGGTTTATGAGTAATTGCTGCCTATGCTATGACATGCCGCTCAGGTCAGTAAGCAACTGAAACATCAGATGAGTCGTCTTACCTCATGTGGAGAAACAGTAGGATCTTTCAGCTGGCATGATGACAGCATGGAAAATGAGATACACCTGGTCAGCATGTGCAGCTGCTCAGGAGAGGGCCTCAGGGAGAGATTTCAAATATTATACTGAGTGACTGGATGCATATACAAGGTGTGTGTGTGTGTGTTTTCACTGACAGCACAAAATGAGTCAGAAGAGTATGACTGTGCAAGACTGAGAAAATCCACCAGTGTGTGTCTTTGCTTTCCAGTGGTGGGGCCCCTTGGCTCTCTTCCTGCAAGTTTTTGTCCCTGCTCCAACACTCCTGATTCAAATGAATGAGCGGCTGTGACAGGCTGTAGGATCCATTTAATCTGGATCAGGTGTGTTGGAGCAGGGATGCATGGAAAACTTGCAGGAATGCTGTTTTCGAGGACCATGGTTCTGCACCTCTGCATGTTTGGTTATGGAAGTTTTATCTCACTATCAGGCCTCTGGTGTGAACTTTAAAAGAGCTTCACACTGAGGAAAACCAAAAATGATGGTATCCGTCTTTGCTCATCTGTTAACTTCCAGGTCTTAATTTGAGGACCTTAGAGGGGCTGATATTTCCCGAAGACATGCACCATAGCCACAACGTCTCTTTACATAACCTCATACCCTCGAATAACTTCCTTAAGCTTAGCATGACATCTAACCTCAAATTGAATGATTTATGTTATAAGTGCATGCATTTTGTAACCAGAAAGAGATGTCCTCACAATGTAGGCCAAAAGTCTGAACAGATCTCTGCACATGCCAACACACCTGACCTTTACCATCACAAATAATGTTCCCCCTGATAATCTGAACCCCATTCTAACCTGAACCTTTCAAACCTGGCTTTAAATATGTATTAAGTGAGTGACAGTCCACCTGCCATCACTTTCCTTTATTGCCCTCAAGCTCTTTATTTCAAATGGGTCCCGACACAAACTCACACAATCATGTAGGCTTATGTACAGTGCACGTAAAACAAATAGGAACAAATGATATTTGACGTGGGACAGAGCAGCGGGAGAAAACAGAAAAGTAGAGTCGTAATATTTCTATACCCAGAGTTGTGCGTGTGCCTTGAGTAAACGCAGACGACCAGCGCGCGCGTTCAACACGCCGCCTGTGATTTCCAGCTTCAGTCATGTTGGCAGCACGATGCGCGAGAGAGACAGACGCGGGGCTGTGAGACCGGACCTTCTGCCAGAGATGTCGACGGAGAGGAATCCCTGAAATCGCCCAGGAAATATGGACAAATGTGGTTTTCTGTGTAAGTGCGGGCTGCTTTATCCGTCCGTTTTCCTGCTCATCGCTACTGTGTAGTGGACCTGGATGCCGTGTGGGCGATGCTGCCACAAGGGATACATTGTGATTTCGCAGAGGTGTTTTAGCAACCCTTGCATAAATTTGAATAAGACAACCGTCACATGAAGATCGGAGTAAACGGGGATCTAATAAGATATCACCACCTGTTACTAGAAAATCAGGTAAGCCTCACAAAGCTCATATCGCTTTTAAATTTTTTTTACATTTTAAAGAACTCAAAATACAATACATCGCGGACGTAGGTAGTTAATTATGATGCCAAATATCTGTGAAATAAAGCATGAATCTAATCAGAATACACTTTTTGAAATGTAATTAGCCTAAATGCTGCGCACCAAGATTTATGTAGCAATCACCTTTATGATCCGATGCGTAATAAAGCATATTTGCACATCATAATAATTCAGATTTGCGTGAAGCACTGAGCACAACAGTTAACTTATCATGGGCCTCGTGATGAAGCACCGTCTCTTTATTGCATGATTAGCAGATGATACGTGGGCTTGTACAAACCTTTACATTGCATCAGTGCAGGTACAGGCAGCACCCGCAGTTTCTCCAGCCAGTGCAGTGGCAGCAGACCTCTTTTCATCCACAACGAAATTCAGCTGCCTTAAAGTACTCTGCACCGGATGCCAGTCATGGCCAACGTCCCTACCTGGGGAAAAATAACAAAACAAAACATAAGCCATATTACAGCTTTTCACTAATCACTCATCAGTACTGCGCCTTGTTTCTCGATCATTCGCAGCTCGGAAGAGGCATCGAGGCAATGTCCATCTGTGAGAAACCAAAAGGAGTATTTCAGCCTGCTGCTACTGCTGTTGCTGCTGGGCCAGTGTGGTTTATTAGCCTTGTGGAAAACTCCTGAATCCTCCAATGTTTCAGAAAATTTATGATCCTTCGCTTACTATAAACTAGTGTTGCAGGGTGCTGGATCTTTTTCTTTCTTTAATCCACCAAGAGCTGCAAGGTTATAGGCAATAAATTTAGTCTGTTTCAAAGAATCCAGTAGAAATGTAAAGAAGAAGAAGAAAAGCAGAGTTTCTGTCTATTGTTTCATGTATGGAGCCTCAACAACAACAAAGTCTGTATCGTTAGGCATACCGAGTGCAGAGATGAACTGATGTGGTTGCTGGCCATAGGTCAGGTGCAATCTGTTTGATGCACTCAAAGGTCTCTCATCCTACATTGGGGAAAACCGTTGACATGATGTTTTTATGCCCTGGCACATGAATCCCTTCCCCCCCCTTTTTTTCTGCTTATGTCCTAAATCAAAAGAGCAGTTTGGTCAAGTGACAGGGCTTCACAGGCTACACTGGCTGAGGATGAAAAAAAGGATGAGGAAAAAAAAGTGAGATGATGTCTGTCATGTCTTTGCTACATGTCAAGCGAGGAGACAACTTGCTTGAAACCTTGCATTGTTACACTCTGGATCTAAAGAGAGACTGACACAATCCTGATCTAAAGCTTGAGTTCACCCTGAATGATTTGGAAGAACGACGTCTGCAGTGAACAACAACCAAGTGCTCCTCTGCACTCGTCAATAATCAGCTTTTTCTCCTGTCTCTGAATCCCTCTGGGTCATTTAAAAAATCTGGACCAGTTAAATATCTTGAAATATACAAGTTGGATCAGCAGTCCTAAGGCCTCACCACAGGCTGCAAATGTACACATTGACATCAATTATGTATGTTAACACATTCAAAGTGGTGTTATACTCCCCCAGTAACACCCAGTAGCTTGATATGTAATCGAGATGCTCTGAATGTTCAAGGGCTACTCTCTCTGTGCTCTCAGTGAAGCATAAGTGCATTTTATTATGCCACATGACTTTATTCAGTGACCTATTTTGACCATGAAAATATGCGCTGAATATAATGCATAAAGAAAAATGCCACAGCGGCAACAAAGAAAAACAAAAGTGAAAAGGAGGGCAAACAAAGTAAAAAGTAAACACTAGATTTGTGCATTTAAAAAATACACTTTTTAATTATTTTCCCTGGGTGATTGTTTAATCTCTACGGACACATGGGATGCTCTACAATATACAGCTGAAACGCTGGACATCTTCATTACAACAGAGCTTAGCAGTAGAGAGACAATTGCATCACACCTGATGTTTCTGTGGGGCTTTTATAGCAACTGTTTGGTCAGCCATCCATACAAACTGCTCCAGATGTTAAATTCGCATATGCTGTTATTGCAGAGTGATGTATGTGCAGTACAAATAAAAGAAACTGTAGATATTTTTCCCAGGAAAGCGGCAGTGCAGGGAAAATATATTAGTGGTCTGTGCCACAAAGTCACTGTCATGCAACAAGAAAACCATTAGTCTGTCTTAGCAGAGACTGATGGCTAATGAAGCGATTGCACGCCAAACTCTTCATGGCAGGGAAGACAGGAGACACAACTCTCATTTATATGCACCTCATATAGCAGCCTATCTGATTTAGAGGTTCAGGACTGCAACACAGACCCAGTCACTTAAAGCTATGCATATGTGGGTGATGACTGCCCTAAAAAAAAAACAAGAAGGGGTTAGATTACCCATAATGATTTACGATTGCTTAACATAGAGATGATACAGCTTACTTAGATAATGTCCCGAGGATGACTGCTGAGGGTGAGCCGTGTTTCCCTTATGCTTTGGAACCTGTAAGTAGCCCGAGCTGGACAATTTTAGGTCACATTTGATAAATGTGGAGAGTCTGCTTGTTCGTTAAGCACTGCTGCTCTGACAGCTCGCTCCAGGAGCAGCTCAGCCTTGATGGTTTAGAGTAATCTGCATTATTGTGTTTCTATATTTGCAGTTCATTCAACCAGTACATAGTGGCCCAAAATAGTACTAAGCAGCTTTTAACTTCATCATTTTCTTGCTGTGGTAGGGAAACACATAGTGTGTCTGTTGTAGTTTCCATGGTTTATTTAAAAAAATCCAAATTTTTAAGCTTGATCATGTTTATTATACTATTCTTTCTTTCCCGGTTCTCTTCTTTTAGATTTTAGATTGCCTCTGCATCCTGTTGTAATGCTTCTAATGTTTTATGCAAAGCACTTTGAATTGTCTCGTACATGAAATGCGCTATACAATTAAATTTGATTGCCTTGCCTTAAAGCTAATTGAAATGGTTGTAAATATATCCTAGCTGCTATGAGCCAAGTGGAAGGGTAGAAAAACTAAACTGTAAGAACAAAGTAAAAAAATAACATGTAAAAAGTATTGATCCTAGACAGATAATAGACTGAAGGCTCCTGGATTAAAGAACCTCAGGTTTATTGACACTCCAAAAGAGAAAGCACTGAATTTTGAATATCTTCAAAAATGAACACAAATGAACAATTTGTGTAAAGTCAGAATATTGTGATGAAATGTTCAAATTTATTTAGCAATATTACCAGCCCCCAAAGAGTGTTTTGTATAATAAGATGAAAATATATAAACACAAAATGATTCATCTAAATTCCAGGACAGGAGAAGAAACCCTAGACAGCTGGTGCATCGAGAAAGCTTCAAAGCTTCAAAGCTAAAAACTAGCCGCTTTCGCTAACTAAAATAGCCTGACTTTAAGGGAACATATCATGCAAAATCCACTTTTTTAAGCCCTTAAATACCTGTTTTTGTCTTTTTCGAGCGTTC
>JBBDHI010000008.1:15889173-15906522 GCA_037177115.1 Craterocephalus stercusmuscarum
TCATAACATTATTATCCAATATTATCTATGACATCTCGTTCCATTACAGTGTTGCCATCAAGATTAAGTGATAATAATGCTACATTTGTACTGAGAACGGTGAAGAAAAGCATTTCAGCAGACAGAACACCCTTTAGGAGCAGACATCCAGTGAATCAGTCACTTCTCTCTGTAATACAGCAAGTATGCTTTCAGTGACTCAGGCAGTGGTAAAGCCATTATTTGTTCTCTTAAAATGTTCACTTGCTTGAGTATTTCAATGTCACCAATGTCTCTTTCCTCCTCCTCCTCCACCTCCTTGTGTTCCTCCTCGGCGTGTTCCTCCTCTTCGCTCTCCACCATTTGGGGGATGAGCTGGTTGCCTACAAAAACGTAAGTGTTGATGCGTCGCCGCCGGCAGCGCCTGCGCTTGCGCTTCTGAGGAACTCTTTGCACCATCCCCTTCCCCTGACTGTCCTCGTTGGCCAGGTTTCGGAGCGTACGCCGTATGTAGATCCGAGAAAGGTCCTGAAGACTCCGGACAGTCACTGGGGCTGAGGACAAAGAAAGATGACACAGTCCCTAAGGGCAAAAAAGAATAATCCACACAACTGCACTATTCCTATAACTAGGTCAGCATAAACAAGGAAGTATGTGACAGAAAACCGCCTCAGTGGTTCAAGAAAATAAATATCTGGCTCTAATAAGTTCATAATTCAGATGTTCATAAGGCAAAACTAAAACAGCTTCTTCTCAAATCAATTTCAATGTGTTGTCTGATTTATAACTATTGCCAGCTTCACACTTCAAAACGGCTTAAGCATAATAAGACAGATAAACAGAGCTTTGGTGGTGAGGCGGCGTAACTTACGCAGATGTACAGTGTCAGGCTTCTCGCAATCTGCTCTGCTCTGCTGAACCAAGGGGGCAAAGGACACTGCCAAGATGTTCTTGCTCTCCCATGTACACTGGCCAGTCCGGGTTATCTGGGTCAGCTGCATAAAAAGACAAAAGCCTGATGTCAATTCTGAATAAAAAAAAAAACGAAATAACTCATTAAATCGCGGCGGCTAAGTATCACTGACAAAACTGTTTAAAATTTCTGTCCATGTTTGCTGACACACTGATGAACATTTTACCCATCTGCCATCGCAGACTGTTTCTTGTGAGCAAATTTAACACATGGATTAAGACGATTCTTCTGGGTTCCCCACACTTACGCACTCCACTAACAACTTCACGTGTTTATCACGGTGGAGACATGAATAAACAACGTGCACCAAAAGAAACATGAAGCACAACTGCATAAAAGCTGCGACATCAGACAAGAGCTAAAAGCAAAATATTAACACCATTATGCGCTTTGGGTGTTTTTCTTTCCGCATCAGTGTGTTACATCTTTGCAGACCCTTTTACATGCATAAAAAGGACAAGATCTACAACAAACAGAGGACACCACTCTGCTCGGATCACTTTGTCGGAAGCCTGAGCTTTTATTACCTCACCATCTACTTCAATTAACATGTTTTTTACATTATATCTGCCTGGTGAGAGCACATTAAGCATTATAGGAAGATCTCTTGCAGAGACAGGAAGAAAGGTTATTTTTTTAGACAGAGGGGCCGTCAACAGCTTTTAAAACTGATAAACCCGTTTAGCAATCTAATCAACTGCTTCTTCAAATATTGACAAAAAGATAAATACACACACAAAAAAAACAGTCACCAACGGAGAAAACAACTTATTCAGATGCGTTTTAAATCAGACCAACAGATGAAGACTTCTTCTTCCTTTGCTTTTTTATTTGCTATAATTAATAATGATGACTGACAATCTAATGGTAGATGGATTAATTGCTGTAAAGTATTTCTAGTATCAAATTGTATCACCAAACCCAACCAGTCACATCATTAAAATGTCAGCTTGATCCACGACACATGGCAGCAAATGACAGATATGTGACAGCTCAAGCCATGACATAAAATTACTGGCGAACAGTGTGACAGTTCGAAACTATCAACCCACATCAGGCGGTGGAATCTACACTCCCATCGGCAGCCCAATATTTCCTTCGCAGGGTGAGCCTTATAACTATATGAGGCATTTATAGAACACTTATCTTCTCGTGGCGACTTCTCAAAGCACTTCCTGATACAGTGCACACATTTACCATATCACCTCCTACGACCCTCTCTATCATACACACTCAGGGTTAATTATCTCGCTTTTCAGTACCATCTCACAGAGTGGACACCTTGAAACAAAACGCCATTTTTCCAGGCATATATTCCACCTTACAAGAATAATAATGGTGATACACATGTCATACAATTCCTAATGTTTGGTGCTGGAATTATTCCTGCCCATCGCAATAACTTCCCACAGCGACTCTGTATAATGAGATGAGACTCACGGCTTAGAGTAGCTTTTAATTTTCATTTGGGTGAATAGTAGACTTTTGCAAAAAAAATAACATAACAGGAAAATTTCCCTGTGGGGAGGAAAGAATTCTCCTTGCATCGGAGTACGGAGTGAGTGAAGAGAGGGGAGATACATATGTTGCTTCTTTGCATTAATATCTGAGGAGTCCAAAGACAAGACAGTCAGATAGTATATCAGCATTTCTACAAAGCTCTGAGCTTCCCTCTTCCCTCCCTGGTCTGAGTGTTTCATATCTTCGCACTAGAGAATATTTTTAAAAAGCTCTGGAGGAGACGGAGAAGACGAGAAAGTCGGCACGGTGATGATAAAAGAGCACAACAAAGAAAGAGAGATGGGTTTTGAAAATAATTCACACTTTTGTGGACATTGCCTGTGTGGATGCCGGCTGTAAAGCTTTTAAGCTGTTTGATCTTGCACAGATATTTAGTCTTAATATTGAACTATTTTCTCTGCATGAAGTACGTGTGCAGGCTGTTTTCATCTAGTAATGCTGCCTAGTTTATCCTTAAAAACATAACGTTTGATGACTTTATTTCCGGTGTTCTGCACATCCTTGTAATTACCAGATTAAAACACCCAACACCTTTGGTCACTGTCTAATCCTAGAAAGACTTTCCTTTTTTACTAAACACATTAAATGGCTCAAAAGCCTCGAATTCATCACAATCTGAAGCCCTTTTATTGGAAACAAATTTGAACAAACAGAGAAAATATCCTCAATATCCTCATTCACGCTCCAGAGTGTGTCCATATACACACATCTAGATATTAAATAAAACATTATTTATGCTGCACTGTGTGTGCTTTGTACATGACTGCTTAAATCCAGGGGCAGTTGTGGCTCAATAATGCATGGGCAAGTTGTGTAAGCAGTGTTATAGGTCAAAGCTATTCTACCTTGTTTTCCTTCATGTTTTCATTTCTGAATAGCAATCGGGATGTGTCGATTTCGCATCAGTCCGCCAGCTCGCACCTCTTACCTGATCCTCTATAGGCATCACCAGTATGCCTCCAATTTTGAGCAGCACTTTCATGTAATTTTCATGGTCTTTCTGGACTCCAGCGCCACAATAAATGCGATCGTATTGGTGACTGTCTGTTGAGATTTCAAGGCAATTCCCCACCACGAAGACTGGCTCGCAGAACTCAAACCTGTGAACAGAATATAATCAAAATATCAAAAACATAGTCATGAAATGCATCTTTTTTACACCTGCCTGCCTCACTGTCACATTTGAAATATGTAAAGCTATATAACCTTTATCTCGCGCGAGCTGTAGCCCTAAAGATTTGTAAACATCACCTGGAAGTGCTACATGCTAGAAAGCCCATTTCTGAAACAGTGGTAATGGACTCATTCTGGTTTAAACCAGTACGATAGATTGTAAATAGAGTTGGTAATCTTCAGGAGAACTTATAGAAAACCAGTGTACTGTACATGATGATGATGATGACTTGATCATGCAACAGGCATTAAAAGCGGATCTATGCAACATTATCATAGTCATAAAGCTGCTTGGAAGAAATTACTTTGCTTGGCTAAACTGTTCTGATAAAAAAGCTGACATTCCCTCCTCTATTGGGTCTCCTGATACCCAAAACTGCACTTGCAGTTTTGCCCATTGACGCTCGCGTTTGTTTTGGTTTGGAAGTCTCACGATACACAAGACTATCGCTATACGGCCGGTCGTAAATCCGTTTGGACAGATATGCATGTTTCATCTGCGATTCGTTTTTTGCTTTGATACTGCTTTGATAATTACTTTCACTACATGCCTTTGAAGCTATAGTAACTCACCGTCGCCTGTTCAAAACAACCATAAGTTCCCTTTGCTTTACAACATTCTTCTTTGTCTTTCGCCTATTTCCACTATGGAGCTCCCCCTACAGCTTTGGGGCGCGCACTGCATGGTAAACATACCCAGAGTTGCATCGGTCTGCTGACTGTGGACATCTGCGCTGAAGAAGAAGATGGCAGTGGACATGTATAACTGAACACAGTGTTGCTGAGGGACAACACTGACAGTGTGACAGTTTCAAGAAAAAAGGGACTGCTATTTTTGACCACATTAAAAAGGATCAACACATTTTACATTGAACTTCCTTGGAAACACGTCAGATACATTAAATCTCTTGCTGAGTTCTAAATTTGTCAAAGCCCTTCTCTGGGTTCTCTAAAAGTGGCCTTAACGGCAATCTTATGAGATTTTAATGCACCTCATTTATGAAATAATCAGTTCCTCTGGTTTGCAAACAATCTTTCAGTTTTTTTTTTATAATATATAAACTATTTGGGAAATGCGTGCATTTGTTATTTTACAATGTGCACATGGTTACATGCTCAATATATTTTTGAAGTCACGGAAAACTGAAAAATTACTACTCTGGAATTATTCCATCAAACTATTAAGAAAAAGTAATTTTTCCATATTTCTCTGTGTGTTTGCCTTGATGTACTTATTATTTCACATTGTTTTCTATTCTCTTAATATAAGAACTATGTCAACCATTGTTTTTAATCACACTGTATGAAGGAATACAGCATTGGATAAAATGTTGAGGCTGGTTCGGATAATCTGCCAACTACTGACTGGTTTGCTGCAGGTTTTACTTTCATTTGCATCCCAACTCTAGCAGCTGGCTAACAGCAGCCTGAATGTTACCTTCAAGCTCACCACCCAACATGTTTTTGTTGAAGACTGACAATGACAATCTCCTACATGGTAATAGCATCGAGGGCAGTTTCATTACCAGCCGAAAAACAGAAAATCGCTGATTTTTACGGTGTGTTTTTCCCAACATGAAACATCCTTTCAGGGCATGTACTCACTTATCAAAGCTGTCACTGTTCTTTATGAAATCATCCAGCTTCTGTCTGGCATATTCAACAACGTCCTTGTGAAGCTCGACGCCATGGTTCACCCCAAATGGCCCTTCAAAAGAAAAAAAAAAATAAAAACACATATAGAAATATAGAAAATTTTATCTTGAATTAATCAAGAACTGCCCAAATGTTGTGCTTTGTGATATTACCAACATTAACTGAGTTCTTGCTATGATTTTTTTATTTTTTAGTATTTGCGGGGCAAAAAAACTATTTAGGTGCACAAGCAGAATTTGTGAAAACCTTACATTTAATCTTATAAAAAGTAAAAAGGACTGTTTTTTAGTTTAGTTTTAAACAGAGTTGCAAACGTCTTATTTGCAAAAACAGGTTAGCAACAGCATTATCGTCTTTATACAGAAGCAGTTCAAACACAAAGAGAACAATTCAGCAGAATAAATGTCAAAGCTGTGTGAAGCTGCCCTCCTTGTAAACAGAGGTAATGATATCTCAGTACACTGCAACCATCAGGCGTGTTTCCCTGCTGGAGTAGAAAAAAGCAGATCTATTATAATGTGAGGCATGTTGACTCCAAACTAGGGCTGGGCGACATGTTTTTTACTTTAACCAAATATACTATGTATCTCGATGTTTGGAAATCACTTTTAAAATGTTGAATTCAACATTATAATGCATAAAAACACGAGTACATTTTAATTAAACTCTGTTAAAGAGGGGGAAAAAATCACAATAATTTTAATTTAACAAACTTATTTTGAACAGGGATCTACACTCATAAACTTTTAAAGTAAAAACAGCTTCCCCTGCCATCATAATGGGGGGGGGGGGGATGGGTCCTCAGCAACACTTGGCATCCCTTGAAGGTCCAATTCTTTTTTTATCATTTAATATTTTTTTAATTCATTTATTAGATATTCACTAATTGCTTTACTATCATTCATGTCATTATTTTGCACCAGATCACACCCAAACTAATTTCAGGTCTCTTGTCCTCCTTTAACAGGTTTATATTTTCTCCTTTATCATAAAAACAGCCTGATGTTTTTTCTTGTTCACATGTCTATATGACATTCTGTCAAGCCATGTTTCACCATGCTGTGCCAAACACACATACACGGGTAACCTACATTTCCACCAGCGAACACAGATCGCATGTTGGGAATTGTTGCATCAACCACGTAGTTTAATAAACGCCCGCAGGATGCAAACACCCGCTCTCTTGTGAGGAACAGCTGAAAGGCGCAGTTTTTCTGCTCCGGGTGTAATAAGAACTTCATGCCCATCGGCAAACACGCTTAGTTGAACAATCCGCCTCTTCATCGTTGTAGTCATTTTTGAAACGTGTTACAGCTAAAAACTAATGTTTCATGTTCAGCCCCATCTCTAACACTTGTAAACCAGCTTGCTAGCTAGCTGGTGCTCCGTTTATCTCTATGTCTCTTTCCTGTCTCTCTTGAACCAACAGCAGGAATGTGGGCAGGATAGTTTTCTGGATAGACGGGGGAGTGAGCTGTCTGTCTGAGCCGAGCCAAACTACAGAGAAAATCCCATGTAGAAGGCTTAAAATGCTTCTGTGATCATTTGTACTCCATATTCTGGAAAAGGCCATCTATATATAGTAAAAGTTCTCAAGACGCATCTGGTACATTCGATCTGTTGCCCACACTTACCTCGAACTTCAGTAAATATTCTGTTAATTTACAATTCAAGATTTTCTCTTAAAATTCCCATTAGGATATATAGGCAGTGGGAGGAGTCAGTAACAAGGCGGTGCCATGTTTAGTCTTTTAGTTTTTGAAGAACTTTTGAAAACATTAAAATTATAAGTCTTTAAAAAAAAAAAAAGTTCAAAACAGTAATTCTGTGAAATGCACACGATACACGAGCGGCACCATCCTGAGACCTGGAGATTATCTGTGTATTCAGAGCCAATAAAAAAATGTAAAACTATATTGATGCATGAAAATTAGGGTGCAACAATACACAGAATTTACAGTTTGCTTTGATATGAGAGTGTCACAGTTCAATATCTTTATTTCAATGACTTTTTTAACTTAAATTAATAACAAATATTTGTTTAAACACGTAAGTTACATTTTTTTTAATCCAATGGTGTAATCTGTCAAAATGCCGGATGTCCTTCAGATTTTCAATCATCAATGTAATAAAAACAACAAAACGACAAAATATTCTGTTAACATGACCCCTGCCTAAGTGAATGCATGCTGGAGGTGCTCTGTGGATCTGTGCTCGATTATGCAGCCTAGATAGAGTGGCTGAGCACAGATCCACTGAGCTTTCCACATTAAACGCATCATCAGAGGACAAGTTCCTAAAAAAATCTGTATTGGTCGATACAGTGGACAGTGCTCAGAGTTCTGTTCAGACCGATTTGATATGATTACATGTATTGTTGCACCCGCAGTGAAAATAAAATGCCATCATTAATTAATCAATGCTTTTAAAGAAATCATGTGTCGACCCACCCAGCCCTATTTTCGTTAGTCTACAAAATGCTACAGTAAACCATTTTTAGATTATTTTCTCATTCTTGCACACGTGCACTCACTTAGGTGCGCCACTCTAATCTTACCTGTGGAAACTTGCGCATGCACGTGATAATTCCAGCCCTGATTTGATAACAAATGAAAAAACATAATGGCGGCCCAAGAGTCACAAATGTCAAGATGTTTTCCCTTTCCCAGTAAATTGTCCAATTTAGAGAACATCTTAGCAGTACCCACACCGAAAGGAAGACGCTATTAGATAAGACTACATGAACATTACCTATTATGAGGCCAACCATTGTGCTCAGGTAGCCGGTTCCACTGCCCAGATTGAGGAAAGAAAGTCCTGGTTGCAGTTTGAGGGCCTCCATCACCTCAGAGTATATGCAGGGAGCAGAGAGGTGTATGTTTCCATGCTTCCACGCCAAGTCTTTGTAGGCGCTGTCTCGATAACCGTCCAAATAGTAGTCACCGCGATCTATGGCCCGGAAAGCCTGCTCCACTTTTTCTGTGCGAATGTACTGAGCCTCCTTCAGGTTATCGATGAGATCATCATTGTCCTCCCCGGCGCTCACTGCTCCCCCCATGGCGAAAAAGAGAAGAGACACACAAGAGCTGCAGAAGTCGGAACCAGGACAAGGGAATCCTCCTCACAGCGGCATGGAGACGTAGACGGGCTGAAGGATCCTGCCGATACAAGTCGTCAAATGTCAGTTCAGACGGCGTTCATGTCCACGCAGCAACTGACCTGAGAAAAATCACATAAACATGTTAAGCCAGCGAGGGAGTGAAGTGTCTGGTGAGATCGACACGTTGGATGGATATACGGGATGCTGATTAAAGTGAGCATGTATTAATCCATAACCGAGACTGTCTTATGATGAAAAATTAACAAGCGAGAGAACCAGACTGAAGAATTTTCCATTTTCGTTGAAGAGTCTGACATGAGTCTGACATGCAGGAAGAGCACAAGTGCAGTTAATATCTTTGATGATGTCTCCATTCAATTTGCCTTCAAGGGCCACTGTATAATACATGCTGACACGCTGGCATGACTTACAAAGATGGAACAAAACCGTCATTAATGTGATTTATTACTTCTGCATTTCTTACAGTGACAAAATATATCTGCTGTTAAATAAAAGATGGCCAGCCAGGTTAAAAAATATATTATGAGCTAGTTTCATACACTACTGAACACCTTGATTAAACTATTCCTGATATGCAGAATAACATACTATTAATCTGGATTCAATTTAACTCTTTCAGCCACTGTAACGGAAATATCCAGCTTTGTTTGGTTTTATGCACCGTTCGCCAGGCAAGAGGGAAGTTTTGATGGATTTTTTTTCATATGTTTTATATTTTTCCATTATTTTTCTCTTCTTGACATTTTAATGTAAGAAAGAGACCAAATAAAATCAACAATGAGAACAACTAATAGCTGCATGTCTGAGATTTCCAGACTGAAATGATGATTTTTACAGTCAGTTACTATAAGAGCATCTACAGTTGACATCCTGTGGCCCAGTGTCAGGTCATATACTACTGCTGAGTCTGCGATGTCCACAGGGAACATGTGGAGTGATGGAATAAAGTTAGCTTTAGGGGTAGGGAGTACAAACAAAACACTCCGTCACAGCAAATGCACAGCTGTGAACTGCAACATTGGTATAAGTTTCTGGAAAATCTACTATGAAACAGTGTATTAAAACAAGGATAATGGATTTTGGGACATTTGAAAAGACAAAAAGGATTTGCTTGTCTGTTAGTATCGTCAAAGAAATAAGCCGTAAATTGATAGACGTATAAATATTCAAGCAGTAAGCAAAATAGTGTGCAGATTTTTCATTTTGTCTTTTTTTTCATTTAGTACAATCTTTCATTTTTTTTGAGGACGCTCAACCGACTAAATTGATAAAAAAGAAATCTCCAGAGCAAAATCAGACATGACAAAGTCAGCTTCATACTGCTAACAATAACACCCCCCCGAACTTGTCCTTCTGATGTCCGGGTCGCTCTTTAAGCTTTTTCCACCCTTTGGTTTGTGAACTGGTGCACCAGTGATCAGGCCACAAGCCCATAATAGCCAACTACATTTGTTATGCACTACTTCTCTTAATCAAACAGTGGAGAAAACTCTCACATGTGGTGGTAGTTTATGAACACTTTAGTACAAAAAAAAAAGGATTCGGGTGAATGGATTTAGCTCAAGATGCAGCCCTGGGAGACAAGTTTTGAAATCTTTCTCTGCCTCCTCAGCATCTCCACATCTGACTCAGCTAATAAAGATTAAATTCAGAGGTGACTTTGTGCTGGAAGGCCTGGTACGGTAATTTTCCACTGGCTCTTTCTCGCAGGCAAAAAGAGGCATCGATTCTCTCACCATCACTGGACATACAGCAGAACATTTTTCATCTCCTCATTTTCCCTCTGTAGGCAGCGGAAGAAAATGGGTCAGGGGAGGTATTCAAGTAAATTGCTTTCGGGCGCTGCCGTAGTCTTAACAGTGATAATCCACAGTCTTGAAACAGTGGTCATTATCAATTCTCTCCTTTACCGTAGATTTAAAAAAACTAACTAAAAACAAAGAAAAACAGGCAGGAACATTTACTGCAACATGGAAGCTCGCTTTAAACGGTTATAAACATCTCTTGGTAAACAGACCCTCCTGGTAAATACACACATAATATTGAGGACTGTGTGAGGAAAGTGTATCAGTGTTAGCCGAGGTCATGTTTGGCTGCTGCGACTCGGCAACAAACACCTCACTAAAGCATGCAGAATGACGAAACATGAAACAGAATCTCTGGCAACACAACATCAGCTCCGGTGCTGTAACTAAGCACCAAAAGCCTGTCTGGGTCGCACCGCGCGACGCAGACTGTGGATCAACAGATAGCGTGGGTGTGACAGACTGGCCTGTGTGAGCGGCTGGAAACAGTGACGCGACCAACAAGGTCCAGTACAAAACTGTTCTTTTATTTTACAAGTACAAAGGAAGTCCAGGAATTCACCATACGATTGGGTAGCAGTCCAGCCTCCACCAGCAGCCAGCCACCAAATGAGACAACCAGGCTCATTCATGGCCTCTGCCCCTGATTGGTCTGGACCACTTTCCCCGCCACAGAGTGGTTTTCCCACTTCACACACACATTTCTTTAACGTCTTAAGCCCCAGAGTCCCCCAATTGGGGGACTTTGAGACTCACCACAGTAATTCATTCTTGTGTTCCATCTTAATTTACTCTGAGTCAGTGACATAAATACTGATATTATAACACCAAAATTATTCAAATAGACCTTGTACATGCAGAGATATACTCTATTCATTTTAGGTATGTCATTTTCACGCAGAACCTTGAAAAAGAGGCTGGGGCTTAACTTAAAATCCCCATTTAAACTTTACACATTTATCACTTAACTAAAGAGTTAATACAGGACCCAAGAATCCCATTTAAACCCATGACACAAACTATTATAAGACCTAAAACCCCAAAAGACAGCCAAAATCCCCCTACCTACACATATCTATTGGCCTCTCCCAGAACCTTTAAATGGCATCCCTCTAGAAAACCATTTGCCCGAACACCCTAGAGAGGGCACCAGATAGGTGAGCACAGAACTTCAAACACATCCTGCTCATTTCATACAACATGAAAATTTTAATCATGCTCTCTTCCACAGGATCTGAAAGATAAACATATATTATTAAACAGTTTATTAACCAATAAAAACTAATTTGTGCAACAATCCAAAATGCAGAATGTGAAATAAAGTGCAACTATGCTATTTAAAGTGCTGTACCGTTATCTTATTTACACAGGTCATGTGACAAAGTGCTGCTTTGTCACAGTGGGTAAACTCATGATGTCCATGTTTACCAGCAGCGGAAACTCTGGCAATCAACGATGTTATGATGCTCATATGTCTATGATTATAGAACTACACTAATATTAATTGTACAATAGCAAGAAACAGTGTTTAGTTAAATCCTGTAATAAATCTAAAGAAACAATCTGTACTTTTTCCATCGACCTTACTCAGCTGTAATTCTTAATTTGCGTTTCACGCTACATTAACCAGGACAAATACACATAAACTTTAATAGACATGAAGACACGTATGTTCCAGTTTACTGACACCATCATGAAGGTGTGATTTTAATGAAACGTTTTAGCACCGAGGTCATAGTTGCGATTTTATTTAAGGGAAAGCGATTACATTTAGGGGCGTTTCTGATGTTCTGACCCTCATCCGATCAGTCATTAAATGAAACAGCCCAGGGAGACGACAGCTTAAACACGAACAAATTTTCTGTGATGTCTTCAATAGAGAAAAAAAAAGACCTTTGTAAAGCCAGAATTGCAGGGCTGAATTGCACATGTTCAAGTGTAAAGAGACCGATAAATGTATTTACCACCATCCTGTATAAAAATCTCATGCAATCTTATGTCACCTTTTACCATGATCAGCAATAATCCCCTTGCAATAAATAAATAAAGAGAGGGGTGAGAGGTGTGGTGTAAAAAGTAGAAAGCACCTGCTTATTGTACTGTAACTCAATACTAACAGTCCTATAATAGCTATAGATACTAAAATTAAATTGAAGCAACATGAACATTGAAGCAAATTTAATCACAACCTATGTGCCATGACAAATATTTTACAAATGATTCCTGTTATATAGTTAAGGGAGAAGCAAGTTTTCTGGTAGAGTCAGTCTGGAAGAGTTGGATCAATTATAGTGATGCCTTGAATTCAGGTGATGTTCTTATTACTTCTACAGTATAATTTCTTAGTAGCTGACAGAATGATTTCCTATGAGACAGCAAAAACAAGACCAATCTTTACTTCCTGTTCATAGGAACAGTAGAAACTTTTGCAAGGACTAGCATCATTTAAAGACTTTATTTCTCCAACGATATAAAACATTATACCGTCTTATGAGTTGGTCACCATCATGACCTTTCCTTTAGCACCATCTTCAGACTAGATTACTTCACTGCTCACATGTGGATTAAACCCAGTTTATATGGACTTTTAAGGTATTCAAGTTACCAGTTAAAATGATACGGTGTGTTATGAACTAGTTAAAAACAGATTTTTCATCTCCCTTTATTTGTGCAAGTTTTATCACAGGAATTTCTTTTAATTACACTTAAAAAGCAAAAACACTATGTTGGCTGTACCAAGAAAACAGGTGTGCCTGTGTGCATGCAAAAGTACACACATAAAAATGTTGGAAATGTTTGATCCTGCCTTCTTTGTGTGCTCATGAAAAAGGGCGACATAGTTTAAGGGTCAATTAGAAATTCTGGGTCAGAGACCTGACTTGGAAAACTTTGGACTTCCTGATTGAAAGATAACCAGCATAGCTCATTTTACCTCTGCAGCTAACACTCATTGCAACAGCACTGCCTCCTGAGTTTTATAAGAAGAATAAAAGTAAAATGCAAACATGGTAGTTGTTTTCTGATATGTAATCAGTGTGCAAATGGCAATTAAAGGGCTTCAAAAGGGACGTGGTGCATTTTGCTGAAGAAACTGAATTACTTTTATTGTGGGCGTCATGCCTGAATTGTATAATTTGTTATCAAATGACAGATTTTGCCACAATATCAAGGCAGCAAGCCTTTTCTAAAATTAAATCTTACGTTAGTATTGTGCGCATGTTCGTACAAATGTACATAAAGTTACCACAGGGAGTTAAACCCTTTAAGGAAAACAACTCGATAATGAGCTGTTTACTGGAGAGATGTTGTCTTACATCATACAGGCGTCTTTACTTTTCTTTCAAGTCAGTTTTCCGCGCAATTGCGGCCACAGATGTTCTCAAATTCTCCGTACTGACAGCTGACGAGGCCAATCGGTGTGCCAGCAGGTCACGTGCTGCAGTTGCCACACAGATAGCAGGCTACGAGCCAATCAGCGGCCTGATCACTTTCTTCGCACTGCGTGTGACGATGGAGCAAAACAACAACAGTGTTTTCACATAATGTTGTCGAGCACCGTAAATCACACTTCTTCCGTAACACCAGTCGCTTCAAGCTGTGAGAAACAAACGGCGACCCAAGCAAACATTAAAGCAACTGTTAAACACAGAGAGAGAAAATGCTGGGTCTGAACATTCATCCAGCTTTTGTCCCTGCTTGTCGAGCTACACGCAGTCAGCTCTGCAGTGCGATTAACCCCAATCTTTAGCTGCAACTAGCTAAATCGGTTCGTTGAGGAGGACGATATATCAGCCCTGCGGGTTCTGGCAACTGCCACAGCAAAATGCCACGAATAAAAAGCAAAACATCACAACCTCTTCCGCGTGATGTTACCACATTTGTAGCACTAAAGATCCACTGACACCGCCAGGCCACGCAGCAACATAATAATGTGTGAATCTCAAGGCAGGATCATGAACTGCAGGTCACAGGTTAACATTTAATTTATCATGAGATGTTAGTTAACGCTATCGGAGAGGTAGTTGAGCTGGCTAACGTTAGCTTTGGTGGGCCTGAGTGCGCCATCATCAAAACAGAGACAAAGCAGGTTAGGTAAGCTCGTTTCTTTATCCTGCTGTTACACAGCCAGCTGACACATATCACAACTCTGTTGTGTCACGTCTTATAAAGCGAATAAAACCCCCGAAGACCAGCGACACAAACCAGAAAACCAAAAACACAGCAATTAGCAAAAGAAAAAAAAAAAAGATAAACAAAAATACTCACAATGTCGTGTCGCATATAACAACTCCTTGCAAGTGGATGCACCGTGCAATGCGACGGTCAGTAGCAGCTGTTTTCATACGCTATCAACCTCTTCGAGTAACGAAGAGTAAGTTTACAGAGTTAACTGGATAGTTGGTAGGCTGAGGAAAGTAATAATGGCGAGCCGTGTCGGAGTGGAAGAAGAAAGAAACAGCTGAGAGGAGGATGTAAACACAGGTCACGTGGCTTTAAAACGTCGACATTGGGAAGCACTGTTGCTCTACTGCTGATATCTATATCTATTTATCTATCTATCTAGACATTTTGGATTAAGACTTTCTAAGGGGATTTTGGGGATAATCTTTGAGAAAATGTTTATTTTTGAATTTTAATTTCTGTTTTAACTTTAATGTTATACCTGTTCTTATTATTTTTATATTAAAAATAGTGAAGTTTACCACTGTTGCATCACAGCATGAGGAACTGAGGATACCTACTGGTTGCAGTTTGTGCATCTCATAATGCATCAGATGTTTTCAGTGGGTAACAGTTCTGGATTGCAGGCAAACCAGTTTAATACCCTGTCTTTTTTTTTTTTTTACTTTAAAACCATGCTGTTGTAATAAGTGGTTTGTTTTGCCACCATCCTACAAATTTAATCATACTATTCAGAAATGTAGTTCTCATACCACATGCATTAATATTATCAGTACATCTAACTTTTGAATTGCAAACTGACGATGAGGTGAATGCAGCAGCTTCCTTTTTAGTCTAGAGGCTGACATATTTATGATCAATAAAAATGATAAACTTAAAATAATCCGACTGCAAGTCTGATTTCAACTTTGACTCAAGTCTTCTTTATTTATACTGGGCCCTGGGAAGGCATTTGCCGTTTTGGGATATTCCTACACAAGACTGGAAAATGTTTGCTGAATTTAGCCTGGACTCTCTCCACTGCTTACATTTTACATGCAACTCAAGATCTGTTCTCAGTTATATGGTGTAAAAAGTATGCTGTGAAAAATCCTGATTTTATTTTTGTTTGCATCAGTTAAGATTGGCAGGTAATGGTCCACAACAATACTTGATGATATCCGTTTCTGTGATTGATTGTAACGTGAAATTGGATGAATCACCACCATTGATGAGTGAGTAGAAATCTGCTTGTGTCAGCAGAAAACATATATAGCAGAGTATTCACCTAAATTCTTCACAGGAAGAACTGATTCATTTAGTTGTGGTATCTCTTGGTTTATGTCTAACTGAGCTAACCTGGCATTTAACCTAAAAAACACAACCATCAATGATAGAGTTTTACTAAGACACCCGTGAAGACGGTAAGATCTGTCCCGTGTGAAAAGTTGGTTCATTATTCTGACCTTAAGAGAGCGCAAAGGATCCTGGAAAGCATCATGCACCTTCTAACCTCACTCAGCTCTCTTAATGAGAGATCTAAATTTAGTCTGCAGATGGTTTCTGGCTGGCTGTGGAAGAGTGGGAACGGATGATTACCTGGTTTAAGGAAACAGTTGTGGTGAGCAGATGCAGGTCTAAACTGAACCGCTCTCAGTGTAAAGCCTTTTTGTTCTAGTTGCTTCAGTACTAGACATAGCCTCAACTTTTAATCTTGTTGCGCAGTACAGTAGAAAGACTTTAAGAGGAAATGTTTAGTGTGGTAAAATGCTCTGTTCTAGCAAATGAAACTCTTTTAGAACACATTCTGTTTTAAATGTTTTTGCTCAAGTTAAGAATTAAGAAATGTAATGCTCTTTCTTTTCTAAAAAATTCCTTTTCTGTTTGTTTTCTGAGATGATATTTGGTTCTCATCTTGCTCCAGTGGATAGTTCTTGCAGAGTGAGCTGCTGTTTTGCCGCGGGAAGTCTGCTTTCTTCCCTTTGTGGTTTCTCTGCATAACAGAGGCGCATACTTCCCCTTGCATGACCGCAGACTATTAAAAGTGCAAAATAAAAGCTGATAGACTTTTGAGTGTCTCTCATGGCTGAAAACCTCCTCATCCGTGATCATTTGTAAATTAAATCATATGCCTATCAGTAGATTAAACTAGTAAATCAAACACAATTAGCATTTCCACAAGAATGGCCTGACTTAAGTATCTCATGATACAAACAAGACTGGAAACAGGATTTTTAGTGATACATAGGTCAGTAAACTCACTCCAACTCCAACCATATCCCTTGATTTTGTGTACACTATCCATACTACACACCTAATATGCAAATGAGCGTACATTTAGCCACCAAGCAGCCATATGCACGCTGCTGTCACCACTTTAACTTCCCACACAGCTTGCACCTTAAAGGAAGACACGGCCTTGTGTGGTATGACAGGAAGTTAGTTTGCCACCCTCAAAACAAGCTTTTATTTTGGCCCATACAATAGCTTCTTCTTCTATGGTACGGTCTATGTTTCCTAATAAAGACAGATTAAATTCCCACCAAAGGACATATTAACAGCTATCTGTGTGAAGGTTGCTGTGCCGACAGTGTTACTCCAAATGATGTTAAATTTAAAAGCTACTTTTATTTTTGGTTTATTCGTACCTTAAGGGCCAGACTCAACTTCAGTCGAATTTAGATGTTTTTACAAGTCTGTAATGTGATGAATCTATAAGGAAGATGTTTTTTAGTATGTCTAGTTTATGAATGTTCTCATTTTAATTCATCTCTCATGTACTACTTACAGTCACACTGTGTAACTATCTGACCTTAACACTCTGTGTTTCTGGTTAGTTTGATAGCACAGTGTAGGGATGTAACGATTACCGGTATAATGGTCAAAGGAGCTATACCCGATTTCACGTCCGGCTAGTTTAGTTAGCGATAGCAGCTAGTTTTTTTAGCTTTGGCGTGACG